>JAPDEM010000001.1:3600000-4157929 GCA_027569115.1 Aspergillus fructus | reverse complement strand
ACCCTAACCCTAACCCTAACCCTAAACCCTAACCCTAACCCTAACCCTAACCCTAACCCTAACCCTAACCCTAACCCTAACCCTAACCCTAAACCCTAACCCTAACCCGCACCCGCACCCGCACCCTAACCCGCCTCGCTGCGCTCGTCGCCCTAATACCCGTTCCCTACCGCCCAGCGGTTATCGGGCGCTACGCGCCCTCCAACCCGGAACGCCTCTCCATATCCATCACTTCGATACTGAACCCTCGCCCTTGCAACCCTCTGAACCCTGGCTCTTACATACCCTTCCCTTCCCTGACCTGCTGATCCCTCAACTTCTGAACCCTTACTCTAACTTCTAAATCCTCAACTTCTGAACCCTTACTCTAACTTCTAAATCCTCAACTTCCGCACCCTTACTCTAACTTCTAAATCCTCAACTTCTGCACCCTCATGCTGACTTCTAACCCCTTAACTTCCGAACTCTCACGCTGACTTCCAACCCCTTAACTTCTAAACCCTTAACTTCTGAACCCTCACTCTATGGAATTAATATCACTCTGATTCTATGACTTCTGATACTTGATATCTAAATTCTTTCTCTTACTTCAAGCCTGAATCTGGATCTTTCTATACTATACTGTCGAATCCCTCTGCTGTGGAACCTTTATCTTGAAAACCTGTACTATAACTTTTAAACACGGGAACTACTAATCCTGACTGGTGGAATCTATTCTAAAATTCTCTATACCCTATTAATATTATATACCTCTGTATAATCATCTCTAAATTGGGAATGAATCTAAATTATTCTCTAATACTATCTCCTGCTTTCCGGACCGGACTATCTCTGTACCTATTAAACTAATTATATTGGTGACTTGGGCTTGGAAACTCGGATCTTTTATCTTAATAAAACTTGATCCTAATATACTGATATCTTTTATTAACCATAGACCTTGATATATATTGGAATACATCCGGTATCTGTATTAGATTCTGGTAATATATAACCCGTCTCTCTGACTGAATCAATTAATATATATATATATTTTACCCGTCCTTCCTGTGCTGTGTATACTGATTATATTTTGTTCTGATCCTGCCCTCTTGGTATTGCTTATTCCCTGCCTTTAATATCTTAACATGCCTGTTATAATTAATAAAATACCCCTGGTATCTTAACCCCCTGGCCATCTGCCGTCCCCGGCTTAAAAAAACGCGGTAATTAATTGATAATCTGGTATATTTACCCCCCTGCCTGTCACCTCTTGCTGCTGTACTGCTGCTGGATGGATATGGCCCGTGGAACTAGGTAATGCTACTGTATTTAACCTGGACTATATATAATGGGGTATAACCTCTTATTAGCTATCTATCTGGCCTGCGGTTCCCTGAACCGGATTATTGGTGAATCCTAACTCTAGTCTCTCTACCCTCTGGGAACCTCTGAACCTGGACCCTGTACCTCTCCTAAAATATCTTAATCCTGACTCTAGCTGCGGATCCCTGAACTTCTAAACCCTGATTCTATAATATTAACTGATATTAATTCTCTATATAACCCTGACTTGGATCTAGAATCCTGGATTGTCTAAACCCTGCCTCTAACTGGTAAATCTGTAATATTTAAATCCGGATCTAGATGTTAATCCCGGACCTGCTAAATCCCTACTCTGCTTTTTATTATATTAAAACTAGATTTTCTAAACTTGGAATCCCTGACTCTTAATACTAATACTAATCTTAAATCTTTTTCTTAATCTCTAAAATCCTTAATCTTAATAATCCTGACTTGGATTTCTACTCCCGGACTTATTTTTGGAAATCCTCTCCTGATATAAAATATCCTTTTAAAATTATATCCCTTAGCCTGGAAATTTGAAATTACTTTGATTATCTGTCTATTACTTGCCCTTTTTTCAGCTGGATTTCATCTGAAAATAAACTAATTAAATTGATCCTCGCGGATTTTTAACCCGGACTCTTTAATATAACAATCCTCTGATTATATATATGGATTGATTCCTACCTGATTCTATGTATATATATATTATAATCCCTGTATATTAATCGGAAAACGGGAATATGTTATCTATTCTGCTTACTTAACATGTATATATATTTATATATTTCTACTGGTGTTACTGCCCCGGGTATCTGAATAATTAATCTTGTACCTCCAAACTGCGATAATATATATCTTGGTTCTGGAATTATGGGAATATATAATCTTCCTGGATTAATATATATATCTCTCTATTAATAGGCGTTGCTGGCCCTGGGTAATAGATTATATATCTTTCAACCGGGGACTGGGTAAATTTATATTTTAGATAGGTAACCCCGGGAATCTATCTAAACTACCCTTTAATCTCTTGACATGCTTGTTATAACTAGTAAAATACCGCCTGAACCTCAACCCCCTGGCTATTGGCTGTTCCCTGCCTAAAAAACGCGGTAATAGATTGATAATCCTGCGGGTTTACTGGCCCTGTTATGACCACCTGCTGGAATACCTTCCTGTGGTATATTACCCGCCCTTCTAATTGTTGTCTCCGCGCCTGCTGCTCCCATGCGGGCTGTATAACCCTGCTATATGGCCCATGTAGCATCCCAGCAATTATGGGGAGCAACGCCCCGCGCCATGTACATACCTCCCCCCGCTGCCACCCCGGGCATATCGCCTGCGGCATCCCACACTGATAACAATACTGAAACGGGATATAATCTACCTGCTGCTGTACCTGCCCCAGCCATTCCTGCGCTGCACGGCTCTCCGCATGCTGGTATTGATCCAGTTGATGATTCCTATCCTGTCCCTGAACTGTGTAAATATAATACTGGTCCAGCCACTGTCGCGCCTCCTGCTTAATGAATTCCTTATTAATCCCAGCCTGGATGGTCTGTGCCTGCTGCTGGACAGCCGCCTGCTCATACTGTCCGGTACGGCTGGTGTATATCAGCGGGGTGGGAATCCCCGGGCCGTGGGGGACCTGTGATATAATAGACTCGCGGCTGTTAATGGACATGCAGCGCGCATGCACGGCGTTCTCCCCCCCATCTGAACTGGATAATCTATAATGCGGAATAAACCCTAATCCGGCATCCATCCGTGCCTGGGAGTAATTAACCGCATCACGGGATAACCCTAACTCTGGACCCCCTCTCCGGGAATCTCCAAACCCTGACCCTGCGCCTTGCCGGAAACAGGGGATCCCTAACTCTGGACCGGGCCTCATACGGCTAACCCTGGACCCGGACCCTGACCCAGGTCGCGGTGGACTACTGGCGATACTGATAGCCTCCTCCTACACCTCCCAATCAGGATCACACCCGTCACATGCTAATTCATTATCCTCCTGATCCTGGCACCGCTCCCGGGTGTATCTATCTACTGTTCCATCCAGGTACTGGTCTAATATATATCTTCGATATCCACGGCCTATGTACGCCTGTACCAGCTGGAAATCTGCCGCTGCCATGCCATGGATCCACGGATCGGGGTCCTCCTACCCTTCAGGGTGAATAATAATGGCCTCACTGGCCAGTCTATCCTGTCCAGCCCGGCCACTCTCCTACCTGTACTCTAGCAACGTCCGCGGCCGCCTAACATGGATTACATACCGGATATCAGGGATGTCAATGCCCATGTCTAATGCACTAGTAGCTATAATTACCCGGTGCAGTCTATCCTGGAACCGCTGTATTACCCCAGCCCGGTCCACTATTTTACTGTGGTACGGCTCACATCCCAATTCCCGGCTGATCACCTGTACCTGGCTTTTAGTCTGCCTGTATATGATTACCCGGCCCCCCCGCGCTTGCTGGATCCGGCCCTGGATGTACTGCAGTACCGTTGGCGTGACTAACCACTGATGGGGCCCCCGGGGGGTCTGGCGGGGAAAAATCAGCCGCCATATATGGTATGCTATATTGCCACGGCTGGTCCGGCCACGGTATATACGGATGGCCTGCGCGGGATGCCGGATCCGCTGGAAAAATGTACTTTCCATACTAGGGGGTAGTGTGGCGGTTAAAAACACTATCTATGTACGGGCACTCACCAACCGCCTTAATCAGGCCATGGCCAGCCGGAAATCCTTCTGCTGGTTTAAAATAATATGGTACTTGTCTACTATAATCCGGTCTAACCGCCGCATCCACCGCTGCCGGTTTAAAAATGTATGGAAATCTAGGTCCTCGCTGGATTCCGGGGTTACCAGGATAATGGCTGCTTTATTGGGGGGCCGCCGGCTTTTCTATGATACATACTGGATGCCCAGCTGCTGGTACTGCTGTATTAAATCGGCCTGTAGTGAAATTAACGGGACTACCATAACTGTACACCCCCCGGGAGCCATAAACGCGGGTAATATGAATAACATGCTTTTACCGCCCCTGGTGGGCATCACTGCTACTACTAGGCTGGCCCTATCCTGGATTACCTGCATGGCCGGTTGCTGTATACCCTGGAAATATATATCTGGCCGCTGGGTCATCCGCTGCAGTGCTGACTCCATGTGGGTGGCCTGTAACTGGGCCCGCCGCTGGGCCTGGTGGTCTGCTGCCTGTGCCTTCTATGGATTCACCCGCTTGCCTAGTATAGTGGGTGTGTCCGCGGTAAACCCTAAAAACTGGTGCCAATCCATGCTGGATGCCCGGAACTTTAACCGCCGCATGGTTGTACTCCCGGTGAATTCCATGCTTTCCCGCCTATACACTATCCCCGCGACATGGGAGCTGTGCCCGGCCTGCTTGTCTGTAATATTCCCGGCTCTATCCTCAGGGTCCCCATCTATGTTAATGGCGGCCAGCTCCTGCTGCCGCTCGCGTTGGATGTTGTCCGGGAACGCGCTGGATGCCCGTAAAAACCGCCGGCTGATCCTGACCGCGATATCCCGGTAATTCGCCACGTTGATCCCGGACCCTAACCCTAGCCCGGTCCGGCTGGCCTGCTTTAATGCCTCCCGGAACCGCTTACTCGTCCATGCCCGGCCAGTGCCCATGTCCGGCCCCTATAAATATGGACTGTAGTAGTGGGGGGGTAGTTCTACCCCGGGTTCCGCTATCCGGCCCTAGCTCACGGCCAGCTGCCGCAGGAATAGCAACACCAACTATAAATACTAGATTACGAGCTCTCCCACGGCCCGGGGTAAATATCGATAGATGATCTTTATATTATTACTGCTGTAAAACCCCTTGTGGTACGCGGATACCAACACTACCATCCTATCTTTGATATATATATTGCGGCGTATGTTGGTGTCCGTGTTGACATGCTGGATACTCAGCAGCTCAGGGGCCCGTGCCGGGGTGCTACTGGTTAAATGCACGGCCACCGCCAACTTCTTCTTGAACCGGGCTATCTGCTGGAAGTACTTGGTGGCCTTGCTGGCGCTGAGCCCCCCCTGGGTAATGAATGCCCGGGCTATCCCGGGTTCCTGCGTAATCTGGTCCACCAACTAATGGCGCCCGGACATGGGCTACTGGGTCCGCTGGTCGGATAAAAAACTCCAGCCCGGCGTGGCTTTACTGGGATTGTTGAATAACCTGTCCCATGGGATCGCGGGCCACTGGCCGGGGTCGGGCTTATATAGCAGCCCCCCCAGCAACCCCCGCGCGGCGCTGACTAGCCTGTGCACTATCCCGCGGAACTGGCCCATGGTAAAATCCAGGTCCTTATACAGTAACTGCTCCTGGCCTATCCAGGTCACATGGCCCGGGGCTATGGTATTATAATGGACCTTCAGTCTATATGTCCGCTAGTCCAGTAACATCTCCACCGGCCTATGTTGGCCGTGGACTATGAACTTGCTGACTATGGTGTCTACCCCGGTCTGGAACGGCATGCGGCCATGGCAGGACATCCGGCTAATAGGGGCAGTATCCTAGCTGTGGATAGATGATGGCGGGGATGACAGGATCAGGTCCCCAGCAGTATTCTCTACAAACCCTTTATCCTTCATGATCATGCCTAAATCATGGTCCGCGGTATTGCCTGCCTAGGAACCCTGTTCCGCCTGCCCAGCCTATATATATATAATCGCCATGGGCTGGGGATCCAGCTATAATGCTTTCTGGATGATTATGAACCGTGCCACCTTCAACACCCGGGAAATAATCAGGGGGTAGCTATTAGGATCCAGCCATGTCTTGACCCCCCGGCCGAGCACGGCCATGCTGCATACCAGCGTGCTCTTATATTCATGCACCTGGATCTTCTGGTTTAATAGCTCGATGCAAAACTCCAAGCATGCGGTTTCTACCCGGGTTATCTGGAAACTGGTAACCCTAACCCCGAACCCTGAACCCTGGTCGGATGTCTCTATGGGATCGGGGCTGGCACGGCTGTTGTCCGGGATGGGGGATAATATAGTACTATGTACCACCTGTATGGCGGCCTGCCACAGCCGTTGCCAGGTCTGCTGCTGTCGGCGGGTCATGATATATTTCGGCTCCTTCCCCTGCCATAGCTAACGGGTCTGGGTGCGTGTGATAAATATCAAGATCTGCTGTCATGGCCGGACATGATCCTGGATGCTTTTCTTGTCCATGTACGCCTGTAACGGTGTATGGGGGGTCTGCCCCGGTATTGTGTAGATCGCGGCCATGCGGATCCCGCTCCTGCAGTGCTGCACTGTCCGCTGGCTATGGCGGGCTAATTGCTCTATAGTATCCTAGATCACCCGGGTAGCCTGGCATGTCTTGTTGATCTCGTCTGTCCCCGGTATGGCCACCACGTCCAGCAGGTCCTGCGGGTGCACCTCAGCCAGATACCGCGCCTACCGGGTTCGCCGCAGCTACGGGTTGGCATCCTGCAGCTCCCCGGCCTGAATCACCTGGTTGGCAGCTGCCTGGTCGTCCGCCGCGGCCTGGGCCTTGATCTCTGCCACCATGGCCTCCTGGTCACTACTGCGGATGGGGGGTTCCGCGGACGGGGGGTCGCGGGATCGGATATGTACTAAATGGGAGTTCTTCCGGGTTGGGAATACCTGCTGCCATGCTACCATGCAGAATGACTGCTGGAGCTCTTCCTTACCATGGGCCTGTTCCTGTGGTTGGACAAACCCACGCTGGCTATGCTGTGTCCATCCATGGACCTGGTACCAGTGTTTCCGCATGGTTTTGATATGTATTGTAATATACTGGCAATGTTTGGGGTCCTGCTGGCACTGCATGCCATTAGTATGCAGTTCAATCCCGGGTAATGGATGCTGCAGTATCCGGGGGATCTGGACAGCGTGGGGTTCCTGGATAATATTATCCTACTGCTGGATAGCCTTGGCTACCTGTGTATACTCCTGGGCCTTGATGCAATGCTTGACCCGCAGATGTGTGGCCACCTCCTTGGGGTGCACGCCATATTTGCAGCTGCGATATATGATAATCTGCAAACTGGGGATTCTTTGAAAAAATTGGTGTTCTATGGTGCAGGACTGAAGGTGCTAGAAATATATATATCTTATATAGTGGTTGCGGACTCCAGTAGCCTGTATGAAGTTGGGATATGGATAAATACTGGACTGAAATTAGATCCCCTGCCCTTCTTTAGCATGAAAATTACCCCTGGATTGGTTGCTGACTATACATGGTTGGTTTTGACGTATTGACTGTACAGTCAGTCGCGGGTGGTGGTGATCCCCTATTAAAACGGATTCTGTTACTCTAACTGACTTGAAGCCACTACCATACCCTTTCTTGTACAGTAATTCATGTATAATTTTGCCAGGTTATAATTTAACTATTCCTGGACCTGCTGGCTAACTTTGACCCGGATCGCTCTATAAAAGTGCAGGGAGTCATACTCATGAAAAGCAGGGAGTCGCACTCCTGCTACAGGTGCCTTCAGCCAATCATAGCCAGTTTCAGTGGAACCCTAACTCCACTGTACGGGGCAGTCGCACTGTAACTGCCCGCCCCTTGTGGGATAGGCCTACACCACATCCTTTTAAATTACTGGATGGCTTTGAAACTAATATAAGTTTAAATCTATTGGCTCCTCTACCAGCTATTAGAATTTAAGCAAATCCGAGCAACTATAGCCCAAGACATCTGACTCGTGAAAATAAAGGAATTGGACTCCAGGACAGCTAATCAGCACGCGCGCTTATCAGAACCCTAAAGGAATCTGACTCCGATTCCCAACGCTTCTGGGATAGATCCCCTGCCCTTCTTCAGCATGAAAATTACCCCTGGATTGGTTGCTGACTATACATGGTTGGTTTTGATGTATCGACTGTACGGTCGGTCGCGGGTGGTGGTGATCCCCCATCAAAACGGATTCTGTTACCCTAACTGACTTGAAGCCACCACCACACCTTTTCTTGTACAGTAATTCATGTATAATTTTGCCAGGTTATAATTTAACCATTCCTGGACCTGCTGGCTAACTTTGACCCGGATCGCCCTACAAAAGTGCAGGGAGTCATACTCATGAAAAGCAGGGAGTCGCACTCCTGCTACAGGTGCCTTCAGCCAATCATAGCCAGTTTCAGCGGAACCCTAACTCCACTGTACGGGGCAGTCGCACTGTAACTGCCCGCCCCTTGTGGGATAGGGGGACTGGAAAACAAAATTGATAGTCTGTGTACTCAATGTTCCACATCATCCTCTTCGGCACCACTTGGCTCTGCCCTTAATGCAGACAGGAGTCTGATAGGGACACCCTGTCATCTGGACCCTGCCAAGTTAATCGGCGCGACGGTGTCGCCACAGATTGAAAGCGCTCTTCTGACAGGCACCGACTCCTACAGCATCCCTTCTCTATCCTTCAGTGCACACCAGACGGCCTTTTGGGGAGGAATTTCTTCGTTAATTCCACCGGAACTAGCCACCTTTCAGCTAGGGTTTGAGCAAGGATATCACAGTCAGCTGGAAATTGCACGTCAACCAATTGAAGTGACTACTCTAGATGCTGCTACCCCTGGAGATGCGGATTGGCTATCTTCCCTGAATTTGGCGTCTGTCCAAGAGTTGATCAACTCATATTTCAACACATTCAACCGTGTCTACCCTCTGCTCGACCGGGACGACTATTTTCGAAATATTTTCACTCCCGTTATGCAGACAGGGTTTGGATGTGACATCGAATCCTCCATCGTACTAAATACGATGGCCCTGGGGTGCATGGGCCTCAAAGCATCCGATGAAGGCGCATTCGGCGACCCCTCGCGTCTCACTCGGAATTCGCCGATTTTGGAACAAATCATGGAGGAGCCAGTATGTGGCCTCAGGTTTTTCACTGAAGGATTGAATCGATTTAGGAACTGCGTCTTTCTCCATGATCTTCAGAGCTGTCAATACTATATGACTGCTGCACTGTTATTTCTTCAAATCGTACGCCCTGTCGATGCATGGCTGATGATCAATCGGGCTGCGCCTGCGCTCTGTACGTCTCTCAAGTTTTCGCCCTTATCCGAGTGGTCAACGGATATGCGGTCGAGGCTCTATTGGAGCGCTCTTCTCATGGAGAGTGTCATTGTCCAGGAGCTAGACTTACCTCTTAGTCGACTAAAAGAGTGGCAGGAGGAGGTGTCATTCCCCAAATTCATTGCTTACCCACGGAAAAGCCACTCGCGATCACGCGATGAGACAGACGATTCATTCTACCACTACCACTTCCTTGCTCAGATTGCCCACAGGATCATCCTTAGCAGGATCCGTGAAGAGCTCTATTGTAGCAATCCTTCCACCACTGTCGCCATCGAGCTAAGGCACCAGCTCGAGCAATGGAATAAAAACCAGCCTGAGTTGATCAAACGGTCCGTTGTTGATACTTCCTTGGGGCTTGACAAATGCCCTGCCCACATCGTGGCCCGAAGCTTACTGGAAATGAGGTACCGCGTGGGGGTCTTTCACATTGGCCGACCATTTCTCTACAAAGCAATCCATTATCCCTCTTTGATCACCAAGACCGACCTCAAGATCTGTGCAGACGCACTCAGTTCCGCTATGAACTGGCCCTTGGCAATGGAGCCATGTTCGAAAATGCCCAGTTTTATGCCGTTGCGGTTCTTTACCGCCAGCCACATGTTTGGGCAACTGTTGATATTCTACGCTATCCAGAGATCGCCGGAGGCTCGAATACGTGACCTACTGCCCACGGGCTACAAATTATGGTGCGCCCAGATGTTGCAATACATGTCCAATTTAGTGGATTTAAGCCCAGTCATTTCAAAGGACTTTGAGCTGGTATCTGCTATGTACTCACAGTGTGTTAGTGAATCTCCGGAAGGTAATGTGCAGGACTGGGCGCCCCATGTCCACCAACAAATGACTGGCGATTGATGCACTCCGCCTTATATCATGAAAACTCACAACCTAGTCGGTTGGTGACAAGGTTATTGCGACACAAAAGAATAGTAAATTTTGTTTAGTTTGAAATTTATGTTCTCACTTTATCCAAAACACTCTTGATGAACGTAATTCAGGAGGGTCGATCCGGGGATGAAATGGAGTCCCATATTTGGACAATATGGCTTTCTTATCCATGACACCGACCTTGCCGGTCGAGTAATTATCAAGGTTAGCAATGAGGTTGAGGTTACAAGATCCAACTCTAACCGCACGGTTACAGGTAGGATGCTCACGATTATACTTTGATGTATGGTCTAACGGTGTTTGCAGATTATCCAAAGAATTAGTCGTGCACCGGGTAGAAACTCATTACAGTAGTCTCAGTTTAGACCAGATATTGTACATCCCACTTATCCGGTCTCTTCTGCACTGAATCGACAACTCTCTGGTACTTTAAGATGTAGTGATAAATGGATTAATGACTTTAAACCTTCTGGAGAAAGCTGAACATCAGCTGGGCACATGTACATGGAGGGTCCACCGAGATGATAGAGGGGGTTTCCTTATTCTTTAGCTTGGCCATGTGTTCTTCGACAAGAATGAACCCTAAGTGGCCAACCCAAACATTGGGTTTTCACAACCTTCATTGTAACCGGGGCTTTTGCCATCGACCAAGGGATAGGCTGCGGTTACAGCTCAAATATCTGCGACATTGTTCAGACCGACGAGAAGGCTGATATAGCCGCCCGCGCTGTCTCCAGCAACCAGGATCCGGTCAGTGTCGGCCTTGATGTTCATCCTGTCGTTGAGGAAGCCCGGGAGTAAGTACGGGCCCAAGCCAGGAAGTCGTCGGTGCCTTGAATGATTTCATCTATTGTAGCCTCAGACGCCAGCCGGTGGTCGGAGGAGACAACCAAGGCGTTATGTCGCGAGGCTAGCTGTATGTTCCACGGCGCGAAGGACTCCCACTACGGTTAGTATTTGAGCCCGACCAACTTGCCGGTTCGAGGCATTAGAGAAGTGTAGACCAATCGTGACTTCCATCCTTCGATTCCGTTACCAATCTTTGACCAAATTACAGGAGTGAGAAGCGACACTCCAGTCCAGCAGGGGCATTGTGAGGCTGTGAATGGATAAAAATGAATATCACTAATCAACGGCGCCTAGTGCTGTAGGAAGGGACGTCTCCGTTGCAAAAGACTTCGTGCCACTTACTGAGAACCCTAAAAGCCTCGGATGAGCCCTTCCCCGCTTGAGCAAGCTTGTGGGGCCTTCGGGGCAGCTACCACGCACTCCGAAACACTGTTTTACCAGGTTTGATGGCTACTGGCTAGCTCCACGGAGAAAAATACCTCTCGTTGGTTCAAGCTGCCAGCTGGCCTATTGGTAGTACCATCTTGACGGCAGGAATGGACCCAGAGTGGTGATAAACCCGGAAGCGCAAAACATTTTGACCAGAAATATTTCCACTTTGAATTTACGGCTAAGTATCATACAGCTGGACTTCCTCGCGAGTCAAGAGTCATAAGAGCGCGCCTGACGGGCCTTTGCTGGTCCACAGAAATACTGCAGGCTTCGTTACTGTCCGCTGCCTTGCTCAATTTAGCAGACTCAGTTAACCTTCCTCAATATTTAATACCTCTAGTTCCGGCTACGGACCTACTTGGAAACCCCCCCCCCCCCCCCCAACACGAAGCCTAGATCAAGATGGCGAATTTCGCAACCTATCCCGACCTCGAGGGCAGAGTTGCCTTGATCATGGGCATAGGCCAATCTGGTCCCACTGATGCTGGCACATGGGGTAACGGTGCAGCAATGGCAAGTGTGCTCTGTCACAACAAAGTCAAGGTCTTTGGTTGCGATATCAACTTGGCTGCTGCTGAGTTTACAGCCAGCCGGGTTCGCAAAGCAGGTGGAATCTGCGATGTCATTTCGGCCGATGTAACGAAACTAGAAGAAGTTCAAAAGACCGTAGATGCCGTCATGGCAAAGTACGGCAGGATAGATATCCTGATCAATAACGTTGGCATGACTGCCTCTGGCGATCCTGCGGCCCTCTCGGAAGATGTCTGGGACAAACAGATAACCATAAACCTCAAGAGTATCTATCTCGCCTGTCACGTCGTCTTACCGATCATGAAGGCACAAGGCTCCGGATCTGTGGTCAACAATGCCAGCATCGCGGGCATACGATATCTTGGGAAACCTCAAGTCGCATACAACTCGGCAAAAGCAGCAGTGATCCACTTCACCAAAGTAACCGCGGTGATATATGCCTCCGAGGGTGTCCGAATAAACGCGGTGGCCCCTGGTCTCATGTACGTTCCACTCGTCGAAACATTTGCTCAAAGCAACGACCCAGCGGACAGAGAGACATACAATAGGATCATGAGGCACAATATACCCATAGCCAAGATGGGTAGTGCTTTCGATGTGGCCAATGGTGTGGTATTCTTAGCGAGTGCTGCAGCGAGATATATCACAGGCCATATACTTGTCATTGACGGAGGTTTAACATGTTCTACTGGGTCTTGATCAGGACAGGTTGAACTTCGAAGCGCCGAAACTAAAATATGTAATTTGACACGGAAGATATATTCTGCAACTAGCAATCAAATTTCTTCTGACATTTTTCGTGTAGCAGAAAATTAGGTACGGCAGATTAGGTGGTGAGAGAAGATCACTTTGAGGCCCGAGTTATTGTCTAATCCAACACGTTAACTCTATGCAACTTCGCTTCTTGCATTACAGTAACTATATAGCTATATTGAAGGAATATTGTAGTTGATACTTGAATTGGTCCTTGTAATTGAAGCATTGCACAAAGCTCGTTTTCTCGGAGGAGTTATCGAAGGAAGTGACTGCTTTGATGAAAGTTTTTGCTGATAGTTGGGATTATCTGATTCCAGTCAGCAAGCGACAGCCTGCTTGAGCGGTCCTACACACCCCAGCGGCAAAGCCGAGTCTGCGCATATGTGCTTTTAGCGGTGTATTCAACTTATCCGTCACGGCTAGAAGACTAATTCTCGAGCAACGGTTATTCTCAGGTGGAAACGATGCACAGTTTAAGGATTCAATCATATAAGTCACAAGAGCATCAATAACATTTTTGATGATAGGGATCAAGACTAGCAAATACCACCTGGCCGGAATTTTAAAAGAAAGGAACCTGCAAAACCAGCTCTCACTTATTGAAAACATAGAGTAGCTTTGAATCCTCAGGTTCTTTACTTCCGAGAAAGAACAAGGGACGACACGGGAATTCCGTGGAGGGACCAACTTGAGGCTCTAGGGAAACCAAGCACGGCCATCTGCCCTAGGCTGCTTGACGTTCAACCGACGATAATAGCAAGACAGACTGAAGCACAGTATTGCAGAAAATGCGGCGAACCCCGCATTTACTCCATGGCCAAGGCTGTAGATGGGGCTATCGGCAGGACGGTATATCCATACTCCAATGATTTGGCCTGGGCCTGAGAAAGCGATGTTGATCGCCGTCGCAAGAGACATGGCAGTAGTGTTCGTGATATTATCACCAATCCAGGCGTTAAGAGTCGGCAAGCCGCCAAATGCGCCACACGTGCCGATAATCAAGAGAATGTACCTACCAACAAAATGCTCGCCAGGAAGAGCAGCTGGAAGACCATGTCAGCAGTGTAGCTTATAGCTTCTTGAGGTGGGCACACACCTAGGATGAGGAATGATATGAAGCAAACGGCCAATGAAGATCCCACAATGACACCACGCATCCTCAATCGGTCGGACATGAAAGCGGCGGCAACCGTGCAAAAGAATGCGGCTGCATACGGTGGGACGGTGAAAAGCTGGGCTCGTAAACCTTCAAAACCCAATCCCAGCACAATTGTGGGTGCGAAAAGAGACAGGGAGCCGATTAGGCAACCCACGCCGATGTATGAAATATAATGAACATAGAGCCTTAAGTCAAGTAATGTCGCTTTGGCATCCGCCCACATAATTTTTTGTTTACTATTGAGGTCAGTAAAATTTTGAACATATTTGTGGAATATGGTCACCTACCTTGAGCCTATATCCCCTAGTCTCCTTCTCTGAACAGCCTTCTCATCTGAGGTGAGCCAGCCGCATTGCTCTGGATAGCTGGGGAGGAACAGGAATACTAGTATTCCTAGCAGAACTGCAAAGGTATCAATTCAGAAAGTGAAGTACGCGATACCCAGGATTGGTATTTCTCACCAGATGGTATTCCCTCGAGAATGAAAAGCCAACGCCATGCCTGCAAGCCACCCACCCCATTCATGAATCCAACACCGTAGGCAATACAACTATCAATGTGTTACAGTTTCATGTATATTAAATGTTTGTACGTGGGAAGATGGGGGGCTTACCCGCCGAAGGCTCCTGACAAAGTAGCACTACACAGGAAGGCAGCGATACGCAGGGCGCGCTCTTCTGGCTTATACCAAAAGCTCAGGTAGTAGACCATCCCTGGGAAAACGCCTGCCTCTGCTGCGCCGAGAAAGAAACGCAATACACTTATACTTGTGAAGTTCTGGACTACACCAATACCAGTACAGAAAGCTCCAAAGCAAAATATAAGAAATCCAAGCCATCTGGAGTATACGTCAATATTTTGATGCTAGAGCGGCGGTAGGGAGCACTACCTCTTGGGCGAAAAGATCTTGAGGGCTAGATTGCTTGGGGTCTCAAATATAGAGTACGCCACAAGAAATAGCATAAGTGCGATGGTGTATTGATGCGAAGTTAGATCCAAAGTCTGCATTAAATCATCGCCAGTGTCAGAATTCAGAATTCGAGCATTCCCTAGAATTAGATGAGTAACCGCTCGTTTCTCTTTTTCGTGTTCAGAGATAATTATAAAATACCAATGTTGGATCGGTCTAGGTAGCAAAGGAGATAAACAAGTGACGCCACGGGGAGAAGCCTGAGGTCAATCTTTCGAACAAGCCTACAGAAAACGAAGAATTAGCATAAACTGGGAAGAGCAACAGCAGTGACCAGGTATAGAGAACCTCTTCTCGACCACCCGTTCATCGTCTGTTAATGCGGGAGAATGATTGGTGCTGGTTTCAATCATCTCAATGTCGAAGGATGACTTTCGAGAAGCCATTCTTATGCTCTAAGTGTTCTGAGAAAGGGGCGTTATTGAGCTTTTTTGTTCAGTCTTGGAATTTTCAGCTTGTGAGGGATGGAAATTTATGCATTTTAAACTAAAACAGACACTCCGTGCTCAGTTCCACAGCCTCGCGGAGACACGTACCGTAGTCCGGGGAGTCCGGGGAAAGCTGGAGTTGGTAACGCCGCATCGGTTCCGGGTCTCCACCGTCAATTTCTTCCGCGGACATTGTGATTTGTCAGTGGGACTAAGTCAATCACCAAGCCAGACACGTGTTGAAATGTACTTTCTTTTTGAGGTTCCCTTTGTGCGAAGCTGCGTCCTTTCTGCGACAACCCCGATTGTCGCATACGGAAGACAATCTGGGACTAGCAGAGGGTAACTTGCGATTCACCTTGCAGAAAGTATGGCGAGTTGGGTTGGATAGAATATTTCTATTCAATTGCATAATTTGGTCGCTTGTCAGCATTATGAACGCCCGTTGGGGTGCATGAGGAGGAACGTTGGTAGCACCGCTATTCTGATTCTTATAGTATACAGTGCCTTGTCGACCTTGCGCTTTGCTAATATATTGTAGAGAAAAGCAGAATTTACAACATGGCTGAAGGCTATTACCATATAATCGCAGTGTGGTAGGGGGTTGGTTTCCCCCTATGTATCTTGCTATACACCAAGAGAAATTTAAATTTATGTCCTCGTAAAGTTCCAACGCAACTAGTATCATCATGATACGTAACCTAGAATAATCGTCATGGCATATGGTCGGATGTAAGGAAGAGGGTTGTGGTTTCATCTAATCCACATTCAAAGCCCACATGAAGATTGGGTTCCACTTTCGAGGTATCTTAGACTTTGGTATTTCATTTTTATTGTATTTCTGCTGCTTCAAAGAAGGCCTGGCCCCCAAATATTTACGATGGTATCTTGGCCACACGCGGGGGCTAGAGCCCCCAGGATTCGGAGATCTCGCTGCCTGTCCCAGAGCGGAAAGTCGGCTATCACCGGCCATATCAAACTTCCCATCAACTTCATAGTAAGTGACCTAACTACAAGCTACGGTAGCTATCGCCAATGTCTTATTCCAGGGCCCTTGCTGTCAGATGGAGAGTTATTCTTCTGATTATGCAAGAAACGCCGTCATTAATCGGGAGATGTGAGTTATAGCTGGCTTGTAATCGTATCCGTCTTCTCCCAGGATGGTACAATGTGGCGGCTCTTTCACGGCGTTTTCTTGTGTAGAGTGCTGGACATCTGCATTACTGTGTCGCTTATCTACTTAGAAAGGGTAAGTGAACAGAACCCTAAACCAGTATTGGTGTAGAGTGTTTAGCCACCTTTTTGTGAACCATGTTTCCGGAATATTGCGGGGTAACCCCAGATCTACGCTCTATGTACTATAAGGGATGTAACTGGCACAACATCCCTTCATTGTTCATCCTGCCATTCACCTGGTTATTATTGTTCATCATGGTACCTGGGGCCGTTCATGATGACGCCAGATTCCCGCCTGGCACGGTCACGCTTGGAGGTCTGTTGCGCTGACACCACCCCTTTCGAGCCGAATTGACAAGGGCTAGATCTCTCTTCTCGCGATGAGATTGTCCATACTGTCTTACTGCCACGTCCTACTCGTGATCCTAACGATCCCTTGGTACGTCCTCGGAAGCGATTTGAGATGTTCCTTCTAACAACGGAAGAACTGGCAACTTTGGAGAAAATATCTTAATTTCGGACTTGTGTGTTATTACGCTCTTACAGTATTTGCTTTGTATGTTTGAACAGTCTCCTTGAGCCCCGTTTCCCAGGTTTATTTTGATACGAATCGAACTGCAGCATTGTCGTCACAATCCCTACCTGGGCCCCAATAAACGAAGAGCTAGGCTTCAGTTATCAAGTCCTCAACAATAGCTACGCAATTGGCTGTGGAGGTGTGGCCCTTGGAGCCGTTGCTCTCACCCCGTTGGCTCTCAAATTTGGCAGACGCCAGATTTATATAGTCAGTACGGCTCTCCAGATTGGTATCTGCATATGGGAAGCTAGGCTCCAAAGAGTAGCAGATCTCTACCTTGTCACATTTCTGAGTTACTTCCTTGGGGCCCTCGCGGAGGTCATCATTCAAATGACAGTTGCCGACATCTTCTTCATTCACCAACGAGGGGCTATGAACAGCATCTTTATCTTTTGCCAGCAGCTTGGTAACGCGGTGGCTCCTGTCGTGGCAGGTTATATTACTGTTGGGTTAGGTTGGCGGGCAGTATGGTGCGCCATGTCCATTCTCCTGGGAGTTGCCCTTCTTCTCTTCATATTTCTATATGAGGAAACTAAGTATGTCCCATGACTGCTCAGCCAGGCCGACCTCTGACTAAACAACGTACCGTACAGGTTCTCTGCAATTTTGACAGAAAGTATCCCGCCGCAATCTACAGAGGACATTGAGAGAAGCCAAGATACTCGCCAAAGTAGCGAAACCAAGAAGCAAACAAATCACCAAGCCGAACAGCCCGCTGAAAAGATAATGTTTGAGGAAACACCGCCATTATACGAAATCGACATTGATGAATTGATTCCAACCATGACCTATCGACAACATCTATTTCAATTCACGGTTAGCGCCGGATCCATATCGCAGCTTGTCATGCATGTCTACCAGCCGTTTCATATCATGCTCCTCATTCCAGGTATTCTATATATGGCTGTGGTATATGGTACGTCCTGGGCCATCATGACAATTATTGGGACAAACATGGCCGCATTTATGCCATCTCCGCCATATAACTTCACCCCATCCGCGGTTGGTCTGATGATACTGCCAGTCTTTATTGGAACGTGTATTGGAATGGCGATCGTTGGACCTACGTCTGTCCGGTTGATTCTGTACCTGTCAAAGAAAAATAGCGGAATCTACGAGCCTGAAATGCGCCTGGGGTTGCTCCTTGCTTTCGTTCCGTTCGTGCCTGCTGGTCTAATGATGGCAGGCTGTGGCTTCTGGTATGGCCTGCCATGGCCTGTTATTGCTGTGGGGTTCGGTACCGCCTCCTTGGGGATTTCTCCCGCAGACAGTATAGCTCTGACCTATGTCACCGATGCAGATACTGAGGTAAGCTTAATTCGCATTTTTATGACTCGTCTAACATTAGACAGATCTTGGGCGATGCCATGGTAGGAATTACATTCGTTCGCAACCTCCCTTCAGTGATCCTACCGTTCTTCCTTCTCCCGTGGATTAACCATATGGGCATTCTTAATGTCTACATCATGGTATCCGTGTTCTCAACGGCAATCTTCATGATCAGTCTGTTTTTCATCTATTACGGAAAGAAGATTCGGGCCGCGAGTGCGGATCGATACCGATGGTTTGCTTCTCGGCAGTTCAAGGAGCGAGGTTAGGGGTGGCGCTCAGCACAAACATACCCATGATGTACTAAAGGCGTAACTCCGTCGCCGGATCACCCTAGAACAATTTATTTGTCCATGACATGTCTTCGTATTTCCTAAGAATTTTGATAGTCTGATGTGTCTCGCCCATGTAGACTCCATTCGGTGACATATCAAGCTCAGAGCCAAAAGATGGAAGTTCAATGAGAACGTTCAAAATGATAAGGGCGGTATATGCAGATTCCGATCTGGCAATGTTTCTCTAGGTGAACTAGCAATGGCCTACCACAGAGCTACCGGCAGCAAAGTTGAGGTTGTTCGTGCTGGCAGTTTATAAGATATTCAGCAGCATGTGGATACTTTACGACAGAAAAAGGGGGTGCACACTATTGGTACTATGCACTCCAGGCTTTGGCTCTGAATGCGTTCAAAGATGTCTGGAGCATTCTCCCCAGTGAAGTGAGCAGTCTGGATTATGAGAAAAGGACCACGATTTTGATTCATAGTGTTGTTCATTTCAATAGAAACCTTCCTCAATCCATAAAATCTCCTGCTCAAAGAGACTTATTTGCGAAACTTGAAATGTGGATAGCCCCGACTAACTTCATCCGAACACCACTGACGAACTTGATTATTGGTACCAAAATATCGAGGAATTGACCTCTTCTGCTTTCCAGGGACATTGTGATTGACACCTGTCTGCCAAGAGTCAACATTCAGGGCCAAGAGGCCCTTGCCCACTTCATTGCAATGGTCAGTCCACTCGCGTTCACCTCCCTCATCCGCCATTTCATAGAGAATACCCCTTTCTACCATATGCTTGATAAGCTGGTGAACCCAGTTAACCGCGAGCTCGATTGAATGAGGAAGGTTTCCGGCAGTGTGGTGAGGCCCCAGCACGGTAAACATGTTTGGGAAACCGGAGACGTTGAATCCAAGATAGCTTTTTGGACCGTCGGCCCATTTTTCCTTTAGATCCAGACCATTTTCGCCTCGATAATCGATGCCCTCATATGAACCCGTGACAGGGTTGAAGCCAGTTGCGTAAATCAATATATCAAATTCGAAATCCTCCTCCGTAGTCTTGAGGCCCTTCTCTGTGATTCTTTCTATCGGAGTCGACTTTAGATCAACCAGTCGTACATTTTCCTGGTTATAGATTTCAAAGTAATTGGTCTCGAGAGGTACTCTGCGTGTGCCGAATCCGTGGTCATTGGGAATCAATTTTTCGGCTACAGCGGGATCTTTAACGCGCTGTCGAATTTTGTTGGCAACCCACGCACTGTATTCGTCATTCGCGGCTTGATTTCGATAGAGGTCCTTGAAGTTGCCGATCCATTTTATTAGGCCAGGTTGGCTGTAAAGGGACTCCCAGAATGCTTCTCTTTCCCCTTTCGATACATCGAAGGTATTGCGCGGATCAGGTCCGAAATGAAATCCTTGAGGATTGGATGTGCAAGCGGCATGAATCTCCGCATATCTCTTCCTAATGTCGGCCATATCCTCGGCGGAAATAGGTTTGTTGTGCATGGGAACAGCCCAGTTGGCAGTGCGTTGAAGTACCGTGAATTTCTTGGCTGTCTTTGCAACCTCTTGGGCGATCTGGATGCCGGTGGCACCCGTACCAATCATGCCCACCCTTTTCCCCTCAAAGCTAACCGCTTGTTTTGGCCATCGCGAGCTGTGGCATGATATGCCTTTGTAATCACTCACGCCCGGGATGTTCGGCAGCGTGTGAGCAGTCAAGGGCCCAAGGGCGTTGATCAAGAACCGAGAGGTGTAAGTATGCCCAGTAGTATCAGTCAGAAGCCAGGATGCCCAAGGCCCCTGCCAATGGGCTGATCTTATTTCCGTTTCAAACTGAAAGGCGTCGCGAATGCCAGTCTGATCAATCAAGTAGTTGATATATTCCTCAGTATCCTTTTGTGCCGAAAAGTGTTCCTTCCAGTCCCAGCCGTCCAGAATCTTCTGGTCAAACGTAAATCCATATATGTAACTTTCGCAATCGAAACGTGCTCCAGGATATCGATTCCAGTGCCAAACCCCGCCTGCTGCGGCTCCTCGCTCGATTACCTTCACTCGTAACCCAAGCTGCCTCATCCGAATAGTAGAGAAGATGCCTGACATCCCCGCTCCGATAATGAGAACATCATACTCTGGTTGGTGTGCTCCGTGGAGAATTTCTGGGCGGTTTTTGTTATCCATTGCGGCGCACTTTCCTCGTGATTGTTGAACGATAAACTAATCTCAGACAAGCGAGGCAAGATAATCACTAGATCCAGGCCGACAATGACATTGGGACGGCATTGAATTTATGAGCATTTGTGCAGACGTCTCGGGGCAGGTCTTTCGGCGGGGAGCTTCTGGATTTGCCGCTGCTCAGGGTTAAGGGACTTTAGTCGTAATACCACATTGCTCTCCATGATCCTAGTAAGACAACCAATAAGACTGCTACACTGTCGTTTCGGAGCGCTCGATAGCTGCCCCGAAGGCCCCGGAACCTTACCCAAGTGGGTGTCGGAGTTAAGCGAACAGCAGGAGCCCGATTTGATCTGGGAGAAAGGTAAAACTGTGGATGGTGACTAGGCAGCCTTGCTGTAAGTACTTCGAAGCATTTGCAGGTGCCACAATGGTGAGTAGTTACAGGCGTCGTCGTGATGTCGAATCGAGCAACTATCGACCCGATTCCCAAAGCGAGACTTGTCCTCGAGCAAACCAATCAAAGCATAACAAGTTGTGAAAGCTCGGGGCTCTTCGGCCCAGAATTCAGGCCCGCCGTGGTCGCGGGGACACTAACGAGGTTTCCGAAGGAGGCTAGACGACCTCGGGACCCTGGCTTATCGAAACCAGTGTAGGGTGGGGCCCGATACTATCAGCCAGTGGGTCATATAATAGGTCTAGAAAGGGCTTCATGTCCGGTGGGGTTGCCGTGATGTGGATGCAGATCATTTGCCGTATGCAAAAATTCGGGCGGTTATGTTCGCGTTTCTTCATAAGTTCTGCTATTTATGTACTTATGCTAGTTTCAAGCCTAACCACCAGTTTGTATACTTAATTAAAGTAATATATAATATCAGAAGTATTAGGTTTTATATTTATAAACTTTTTAAACTAAAATATATACCCATAGGCTTGCTTTATAGTCATTTAATATTATACTACAAAACATGATAACGCGAAAATATATAATCATGTTCTGTGGTTTTCGAGAATTGGTCTTTAATATTTAAACAACAACCTCTTTACATTTCTATTTTAGAATTAGATATATATAATAGAAAGCTATACACAATATATCTTACGTATAAAAAATAAATAATTCTAAAGTTTTATAAGTCAATATACGGAGATGGCAGAAAATCGAATGCCAAGCCATGCAACTGCCCCAATTTTTGCACACAAACAATAGCAAACTTCCGGGGTCACTCACAACTTTCAATCAATCGACTAATTATTTAACACATACTCCAATTTAGCTAGGACATCAATTTCTCGTGCTGACAGTTTATAGACGAAGGCGGCATCCTTGGCATTGTGGGCGCCATAACACCATGTACCTGAGTGATCGGTGTAGTATGGAAGCTGCTATGTGATATTCGCTCCTTTCTCATTCAATCATTCTTTGTATCCATGGTTGATTCCGCTTGACCTCATCCCTGTTTTCATTTGTCTAATAAGAAAACTAGCCTATATTGTCCTAGCTTGCTCCGACAGACCGGTATAATCTGCCGACTAATTGAAGTACGCTGTGATTGGTCATCTTTTCCGCCACTTTTTGTTGGTGCTTGAGGCCGGGTAGTCGCCAAATCGGGCAAGTCATCTGCCCTCCTGCGACCCTATACTGCTGCCCCCATAGCGGAGATACGCATGTAGGTCCGCATAGGAGCAGATCAGTTTTATTTCACCCCGAGGCTTGGCTCCTATTTAAGACATATGACGTTCCTTGGGGTAGCAGCGACCGCGACAAAGATTTTCGCAGAGGTACCCAATCTCTCGGCCTTGCAATATAATTTTACGCCATGTGGAAAGCTAGCGGTCTGTGTGACCCGAAATTCTATGGCCTGAAGAAACTTCTTGAGGATAATGTCGCTTCCGGAGAGAAACTCGGGGCATCACTCTATGTGGATATCGGAGGCGAACCTGTTGTCGACATGTATGCTGGTTTTGTGGACGAGGCCAAAACACAGCCATAGGCTGAGGACACGAAGACAGCGGTCTTTTCAACCTCCAAGTGTATTACTAACTTAGCCGCCCTAGTCCTGGTTGATCGTGGGCTTCTCGACCCTAATGCTAAGGTTTCCAAATACTGGCCAGAATTTGCTGCCAACGGCAAAGAGAATATTGAGATACGCCATATTCTCAGCCATTCTCCTGGTTTGTCTGGCTGGGATGAACCTATGACAATGGAAAGGATTTATGATCTTGAAGGCTCGGCAAATCTACTAGCGGACCAAGCTCCGTGGTGGAAGCCTGGCTCGGCTTCTGGATATCACGCCGTTACACAAGGCACATTGATTGACAAACTCGTCAAAGGGGTAACTGGAAAATCGTTGAAAGACTTCATCGAGGAAGAGTTTGCACGACCTCTCAATGCCGATTATTCGCTAGGCGTCGAAGAAAGCGACTGGCCTCGTGTGGCACCAGTTGTCCCTTTGCCTACTCCGTAATCTGCCATTCGCGCCCAACCGCGACCCTGACAGCGTGTTGAGCAAAACAATGAACTCTCTGCCCCTCAAAGCCGAATATTTTAACGAGCCCCCATTAAGATGTGCTGCGCTTGGTGCCACTAATGGATATGGGAACGCACGTTCTGTTAGAAAAATCATGCCCATCATTTCACTTGGTAGGAATGTCTCCGGAGTGAAGTTCCTCTCGCAAAAGACTCTGGATCGCGTCTTTCAGGAAGAGGTTGATTCTATTGATCTGCTTGAAGGACGTCGCTACAAGTGGGGACCAGGTTTCGCTCTGCCCATTGAGAATGACTCTATGATTCCCATTCCCCAGGGCCACATATGTTTCTGGGGTGGTTGGGGGGGCTCCATAGCCGTAATGGATGCTGATCGTAAGGTAACTATCTGCTATGTCATAAACAAGATAGGTGAAGATACCGGATGCCTAGGTACAGAGCAAACAAGGGCTTATGTTAGGGAAATATATCGAGTGATGCAGGAAGAGGAATTGGCAATATAGGTTATACTCTTTAATGCAACCCAGCAAACTTTTTCCTTCATTCGTGGATGAATTCAGGTATATTGATGACGACAGGCAGCTGTAAGGAGCAAAAGGAGTATAGATGCGGCCGGGAAGATTACAGGCTGCCCGCAGAGGCAAGCAACTGATTCTCGTGAGGCAGTTATACGAGGAAGAAGTTCTCAGTAATGTCGGCATAGACATCACCTGAGGCGGCCCCAATGAAACTATGCCTGGCTGGGGTACTATGGAATCGGCCAATAAGATTGGCGCATTGATCAACAACTTTGTTTAAGTAATAGTTAGGGCAAGAGAAAAGGGAGTCATTTATCACCAGTCGTCAATCGTCAACGTGCACGTGACGAGGCGATCAATGTCAGACTGAATATCATGCAATACAGACCCTTACTAAGTAAGGGTGCCCTTTTTAGTCAAGCGGTAAAATTGTTCAACAATCAACTCGTTTCGCCGCCGCAATTTCTGGTGTCCAATGCCAACAGCCCATTTGACCAGACATGCCCTTTCGTGATCTTCGTATCAAGCAAGTGATAATTGGCTCGTCTGAAAACGCGAGCAAACAGCAGAAGCAAGATTCCCCGGCATGTCCACGGCGGAAAAGGAGCAAACTGGGCTGTCGAGAATGTAAGGTAAAGCGGGTCAAATGCGACGAGACCTATCCAACATGTAACCGGTGCCAGCGTCAAGGGCTCGTCTGTTCGTCAGCCCCGCGGTTGACGCAGTGGCAAGTCGAGAGTCCGTGGCTCTCACTACAACCTCGGTCATTTGTTAATCGAAGACTACTGCAATATTGGCTGGAGACGGTCAGCCAAACCCTGGTTATAGATCCTGAAAATAACCCATTCTCATTCCCAGCTCTGGAATATATCACGCAATCATCTGCACTTCTCCATGCCATCCAGTCGCTCAGTGCCAGCCATGAGCAGTATTTCCCGGCCAACACCTCCATTATCGCCCTTCAGGAACGCGGCAAAGCCATGGCCAACCTCCGCAAAGAGATGGAGCAAAGCCATCGGGCTCCACACACTCTCTTTCTGACAATTATGTTGCTAGCTTTGTCGCAAGGCGCGGATTCTGACACGAAAGACTATGGCAAGCAGCACCTATTTGCGGCTCGCGCCTTGATCAACAGTATGCTCCATGACACACCTTTCTTGACAAATAATGAACCAGCTGTCTATCTGTGCCTTGGAATATACCTCTACTGGGACATGTGCAGCTCGTTCCTGGTCGACCCTTCGGAGCCCCTGGGGCTCGACTTGTTCAGCATGTCCATTGCAGTCCACAGAATGGGACACTGGCATCATCCAATGTACGGTACTTGTAACGGACTGATCCTCATTGTAGCGAATACTGGGCGGTATTGCCGGCAAATAGTCGACTCGCCACAGAACCGCAACATCATGCAAGAAGCCGTGCTAGAAGACCAGCTTATCACCTGGAAGGCAAACCCCCCAAATCAAGGTTTGGGCCATTTATACGAAGCATTCCGCAAATACGGGCTTATTTTCCTCTATCGGGCTCGTGCGCATGCGGAGAGTGCCAACTTCGTAGATCCAGATACTCATCAAGCGCAAGAGTCCTTGATCCAACAATTCGCAGAAGAAACGGTCCACCATCTGATGCAAATCCCTGCAACGTCACATTACCTTAATTTCCAATCTATCCCTCTTCTCGCAGCCGGATCCGAATTCCCAGAATCAAAACTCTTGCTACGCCATCAAGTCTGTGACAGACTTCGAGCCATCTACTCCTTGAATCGCCTTCCTGCGAATTTGCTGGCCATTCAACTTCTCAAAGAGCTTTGGGATGCCCGAGACAGTGGTAACCCATCATTCTGGCTACCGCATATGCTCCAGAAGGACTGGCGGCTACTTCTAGGATAGGGTTTATTGTATCGACATATGCTGCCAGTGTCGATAGACAGTCCAGAAGGCGAGTGTTAGGCAACGCGGACCGGACAATAAAACTGATTTTAAAACTATAATGTGTGCCTGGACGAGGACCAGGCTTCTCTCAGTGTTGCGTCTGGGATCCAATCTCACGCCTGCCCTTTCGTTCCCGGCCTCTTGCGTCCCCTTCACCACAGTGTGTCCCGCTAATCTCCTTTCGTTCGTTTCATTTTCCTTTTGAGCGCCTGCCAGACATCCCCAGATTTAGTACCTGAGCCCATCGGATGGGTCTTTCGTGTTTTTATTATAGTATAGTGGGTACAACTGGTGTCGCGTCCACGGTAAACCGTTCTTCCAACATAGGCGTATTGTTTTCGATACCTATTCTGTGGTGGAGTTTGTTGTTTTTACCTCAGATATCTCGTCCGTTTACGTTAACACTAGTCAATATTATATCCCACACCAAAACACTAAAGGGGCTTCAAAGTCGCAGCGGAGTAGCAAGGACGCAGGGCAGCGGACCTTTCGGTCAAATTCCGGCCAAGAAAGGAATCCTGCATGATTCTCTGGGGAAGAATTCTTGAAGAGCCTGCTTAGTCTCAGGAAGACCCACTACCTATCTCCAGGAAGCTTGAGGCCCCTCCGAGTTCTCCGCAACTTTCCCCAGTTTGTGGGGTGAAGCTGGTGCCTACCTGTGGTGGAATACCGAGAAAGACTACATATAGCCAGTTACCTACCGCTCGAGATGATTCAATTTCTATTGCTCATATAGCACATATTACTTCTGTTAACCGACCGCGGAACAGCATGCCGTCTTCGAAGAAAATAGACAATGAAGCCGTTCAACCCGAAGAGATCGAGTTTAGTTCAGACGCCCAGAGCACAGCGGACGGCCTTGATGTGGAAATGGAACGAAGGTATGGTTTCGAAGCTGATTTTCAACCTACACTGTAAACTCAACAGCCGACAGACTGGTCCGAAAATTGGACATTAAGCTTCTACCAATCTCGGCTCTCGTGTTCCTTCTTTGCTATCTAGACAGATCCAATATTGGTGAGCCCAGCGTCTTGCGTTGTTCAAAGGGTGCTTGGTTAATACTTGTAAATGTGTCAAGGCAACGCAAAAATTTTGAACTCAGCCACGAACGATGACATGCAGACAACGAACAAGATATCTAATTACCAGTTCACGATTGCCCTTATGTGCTTTCTTGTTGCATACTCAATTGCCGAGGTTCCCAGCAATCTGGCATTGAAGGTCTTTACTCCTCGCATGTATGTCCCTTCTGGATATACCGCTCGTTTGCGATAGGGACTAAACATACACTGACATTCTATACCAAGATGGCTCTCTTTTCTAATTATAACCTTCGGGGCTATATGCGCTGGAATTGGGGGGACCACGAATTTCGCTGGTGTTGCCACTCTGCGCTTTTTCCTTGGAGCTGCTGAGGCTGGTGTGTTTCCTGGTAAGTGCTTCAAGCTTCAAGGTATCGTTCAACCTGGTACTAATTATAATAAGGCCTTGTTTACTACTTCAGCTTCTGGTATAGATCAAGGGAGCGGGCGACTCGAATAGCCGCTTTTTTGTGCAGTTCAAGTCTAGCAGGGGCTTTTGGCGGGCAAGTTGGATACACAAATTGACCTTTGAAGCACCCGTCTGACGCTTTCATTCTAGAGCTCTTGCTTATGGTGTCGGTCACATGAATGGCACCGCGGGTTTGGAAGGATGGCGCTGGCTTTTCATCCTTGAGGGCTCATTGACGGGTAAAGTGACATGACATGGTCATTTTACTACCATCTACTAACCACCGACAAGTGACCGTTGGAGGCTTCTGCCTTTTCTACCTTCCAAACTATCCCGAGTCCTGCAGATGATTGTCACCAGAAGAAAAGGCACTTTCGAGATCCCGACTGGGATTAACCGCCAATCAAGAGTATGTGTGCCATTAGACTGTGGACGTCGAGCAAATACTTACGGCTGCACAGTGAAGACAAACTTAATTGGGCAGACGCAAAGGCAGCCCTCAAGGGATGGACGCTGTGGGTACATTATATATCCTACGCAGGTGCCGGTTGCGCTATCACCTCGTTGTCACTCTTTTCTCCTGCCATTGTGGCAGGTCTTGGCTATGAGGATCTTGAAGCACAATTGTTCACTATTCCTCCTTACGCCGTAGCATACCTTGCTACTGCTGGTGCGGCGCTACTGTCTGATCGCTACCACCAACGTGGACTTATCGCAGGCTGCTGTACCTTGACAGCTAGTCTTGCCTTTGCTATTTTAGGTATACTTTGCTCGAAACGTTTGAGTGTGGCCATAGCTAATGAGAATCAGCTGCTCTGCCTGGCCAGGCATACACTGCTCGATACATCGTGCTTGTCGTCGCTACAACTGGTGCTTTTTCGGGCTTACCGTCGCTTATTGCGTGGGTTGGTGATAATGTAACCAATAGTACGGCTTCGTCCCTGGCTACAGCACTGAACATTGCATTCTCTGGTCCAGGCCAAATTATTAGCGTCTGGATATATCGGGAACAGGACAAGCCGTTTTACGAACTTGGGCATGCTGTCAATGCTGGTTTCATGCTTCTCAGTTCTGTTCTGGGCTTCGCATTGACCATCCATTACCAAAGGATGAATTCGAAGATGGCGGGTACGGATCAAAGATACTACGTCGCCTGAATGAAGGTGTGGGTGCAAATCCAAAGAAATTTAGCATACGCATAATGTCAACACATCATACAACGTTCGTGAAGGGAACTGTCGCTCTAATGAAAGCCTACATTACTGTGCCATCACTTGTCTCCCTCAAGGGCGTACTGAAACTAATCAGATGAGCAACGACCTCGCTGCTCGACCAAGAAGTAGATACAACGTACGGAGTCTTGGTCATTGCAAGGTAGCAAACGAGATAGATAACGCTTTTGGCTACCGCAAGTTGCTCTTGTGTTAACGTAGGAAAATTACAGGGACAGTTGCCAACCATTGAGGCCCAAGGAACGCTTTGGGGAAACTATCGGCCTTCCCCAGGTATCTACATAAACTTCAGTAACTTGTTGTCGTTTTTGATCTTATTTCCGCCATTCCAAAATATAACCTGTGCTTCAAGGAAAGTTTGGGTATCCAAACTTCAGAGCCTGACTATCGAGGAGAAAAAAAGATTTAAGGGAAAGTCGGGCGACGGTAATTCTATGTCGGCTCAGGTAACCACCAAAGTATATCTTTAGACGCTAGGTGCGTTTCCAACTCGACCAAGTCAACATTGCTACTCCAACACTCCACTGTCTTGTGATTCCACTATGATTTTTTGCACTCTAGGTAGCATCGAGCTGCGCGGCTCGCCTCCAGAAATTCATAATTTATTGGGGACCGTAACCGTTATAGCGGAGGTGATTCCAGCATCTACCGGAAGGACAATCCCTGTGATCCAGCTACCCAACCCAACGTTAATCTATGTATAACCTCTAGAAGGGCAGATATACTCACCGAGCTTCATCCCCAGCTAGGAACCTGACTGCAGCTCCAATATCCCACCCATAGCCTTCTGTCTTTAATAACGACTGATGTTTTCGAGACTCTCGCATCTCGTCACTCATGCCGCCGCTGGCGTAAACAATAGGAGTATACACCATCCCTGGGCAGACACAGTTCACTCTAATACCTTGCGCCGCGTGTTGTTCTGCCATCGCTCTTGTCATATTAATGATAGCACCTTTTGATGTTGCGTACATCAAGTCTGGAGAACCACCCCTCAAGCCAGCGATAGAAGACAGGTTGATAATGGAACCCTTGTACTGGCCGCACTCATTTCTTTTCATGTACGGAATTGCATATTTCGTCATCATCACCATAGAGTTGACGTTCACCCGCATCCCTACATCCCAATCGCTCATATTGACGGTCGTTGCCGGGCCTCTTGCTCCGATTATACCAACATTGTTAACTAGAATATCAAGGCGGTGATATTTCGAAATAGTCTCCTGAACAACACGTTGGCATTCCTCTTCCTTCGCGACATCAGCCACAATTGAGATTGCTTCACCACTTCCTGGGTCGTTGCGAATCATATGGACCGTTCGCTCTGCATCGACTAGAGAGATATCCACACAAACAACGCGAGCACCTGTTTCAGCGAGCAAGATGGCTGCCGCCCGCCCATTGCCTATTCCATCTCCCTTGGAGCCAGCACCGACCACAATAGCAACACGCCCAGCTAGAGAAGGGGTAGGTCGTTCCGGGGACGCCATTATGTGGTGCAAATGCCGTTTTGATTTTGGTTTGTTTCGGTAACTATTGGAGATTCCGGTAGAGCGTTAGGTGGGAGTATGGCAGTAACCCGTTCACGTCGAATGCCGAGTACTTATACCCATTCCCCAATTCCCAGGACGCTACACTACAAGTTCCGAAGTGACAGTAGTCGGAAGTCGAGCAAGTGGGGCGGCCATAATCATTCGCGGACGTAGAAGGCTGGTAGGATCTGGTTGTTACGTGACAGATTCTGGTAGTGCCAATTCTATGCGGGGGGATTGACCGAGCGGCATCAATGTGGCGCGGGAAAAATACAGGATGTAATTCGGTACGTAGGTCCCATATCCAATCGGATGCGGGCGAGGAGACAGCACGTGCGGAATACGGAGTGCGGAGTGCGGAGTACGGAGCCCCAAGGCCGGAGCGTGGAGTTTTGCAAAATGATAAGAATGCAACCTAGTCTAGGCATGACAACACCACAAAGGTAAGAGTAAAGGTTTCCATTAGACCAGTCACTGATCCACCCGTAGCATGTCTGCTCACAGCGAATCTCAAGACGAACGTGCTATTGATTTCGACGGCATCGGATTCGATGCCAGTCCGGAGACTCTTGAGGAACAAGCTCCGAAAAGGACGCGGTCCTATATTGCGAGACACGTGAGATATACCGCTCTCGAGTACTGTTCCTGCTGCTTGCGACCTTGAGATTTTAATATACACAGATAGGCATGTGAAAATTGCCGCCGGAGGAAGTCCCGGTGTGACGAAGAGTTTCCATGTGGTCACTGCCGACGTTCTGGGGCATTATGTCAATACGGTAGACGGAGACTGACAAAGTAAGCAGCCATCATATTCTCCTTGCGCACACTTAATCAACGCAGGAAGGATGACATAAAACTTACCTATTAGTAGGAATGAGACCAACGCTAATGTGGTGCTGGACGCGCTGCAGCGACTTGAAGCCAGGATAACTCAGGCCGTAAGGCCTGTCACGGCGACCCAGGAAGCCCTACATTCCACGACCGAAGGACATGCGATCTACCGGGAATGGCAAGAGCAGCAAGGATCGGAGCAGACAGCTTCAGGCCTTCACTTACCTGAGTCATCTGCCGCGTCGGACAATGCTATCGCTTCGTATCCCGCAATCGAGACGGAAGATGAACCCATCTCATTTTCCGGATTCAGCATACTCTTTTGGCCAGCTGTACAAGAAGCCTTGCCGAACCACACAGCATCTCTTGTTGAGACGCTGGATCGGGATCTCCCAGCTGTATTAGAGTCACGACGTCCGACTCTAGCGCCTGTAGCGTCGCAGCAATATGATCGATGTGCGGACAGTTGGCTTTCTCGACTGACCGTGACAACAGTGAAACAACTCTGCGATGCCTTTCTTTCTACATTCAATCTATCGTACCCAATGATTGATCGGGGGTTCTTTTTCCAGCATACCCTAAGCGCAGCTATAGCTAAGGGCTTTGGGTTCGATTTAGAGACTTGCCTTGTTCTTGTCGTAATGGCTCTTGGATGCCGTGGACTGAATTCCTTGTTGAGAAGAGATGCGATGTCGAAAGACTTCACCCCCGACCCTCTGGCAAAAGACATACAGGGCGTGAATGATGACATTCCAGGTCTGATCTTCTTCAACGAATCCAGGAAAAGGATCGGCTTTGTGACGTCTGATAGCAACATCCAAAGCTGTCAGTACTATTTACTAGCGGGGTATGCCCAAAGTTGCGGATTCTGTGTGGGAACAAGAGCACTAATAGAATTAACAGCACCTTTTACGCCAATCTCACGCGACCAATCGAGTCCTGGGCTATGATATCACGAGCAAGCCTCTGCTTAACTGCACATTGGGAGCGGTAAGTCTTTCCAGATATCACAGAAAATATGCTTATTGTACATGAAGGAATTCGAGAATCAATGATTGGGAAAGAGATATGCACTCGCGACTGTATTGGGTGGCATTAATGCTTGAAACTATCACTGGGTCAGAGTTCGATTTCCCTTCAAGCAAACTCCACGATCTGAAGGAACAAATCAAGTTGCCCAAGTTCGTTGAGTACGAGCCTTCCCAAGTATCGTGCTTGACGACACCCAGCGAGCGGGACAGCGAATCCTTTTATCATTACCATTTTCTTTCACAGGTTGCGCACCGTCTCATGTTATCCCGAATTCAGAGTACCGTATTTTACTCTAGTAAGGCTACTTTGTCGAACGACTTTGTAAATATGCTGAAGCAATTCAGATACGACGGGATCGTACCCTTCCGAGGCTCTTGAGGACGAACTGTACCTTCAATTGCGAGCTTGGAGAGATCAGTTACCTGCTGGACTCCGATTTAACGATGATAGTCCCGTTATGCAAGTAGAGGGTCCAGATACTGTTTTGGTCGCAGCATGGCTCCCAGCTCGCTATTACATGGCTAGATACCATATTGGAAGACCACGTTTGTAGGTGTTGTTTGCCTGTCTAATCGTCCGTGTAAGACTACTAATAGATTCCAGGCACAGGGTACTGCACCAACCTAATTCAATCACACAGAGCGATGTAGAAAAGTGCAGCATGATTGTAAAGGACATTTTGGACTGGATGCCGTACGCCAAAATCACGTTCTCCATGCAAGACTGCTTGCCTCTTAAATATACCATGTGCTGCCAGTATGTCTAAAGATTCCCTTGTTCGAGTTATCGGGCGGCTAATCAGCAGAATCCTTGGTCAATTTCTCATACTTCATTGCCTGAGGACAAGTCCAAACACCGAGCTCCGGCGGTCTTTACCAGGAGGTCTCTCGGACTTCTGCGCCGACGCCCGTAGAATATTGGCTAAAGTTGCTCCTGAAAGTCCCACGATAGCCGTATATGCGAAAATAGCCGCGCAGCTCATGGAGCACACAGCGTACATGGACGATCGTTGAGCTTGAACTAGCATCTATTCTCATAGTATCGATTTATTCTCATAGTATTCATCAACTAACCGATGGATGCACTGTAATCTACAACTGATGGCATCAACAATTGCTAAATATCCTGTACATCATCGATAGTTGAAACACGGTCGAGAGCCAAGCCAGAAGCCCGCCCAATCGTCTGCACGCCATTCCAGAGCTTTATCAGGTCGTCTTTCGAGAATCCAAGTCTTCTCGCGCCCCTGACATGCCAGTATGTCTCCAGCTTCAGATTTTGAATCATAATACCTGTCAAAACGACAATCTGGCAATCTATATCATCCAGAACTTGCCGATCCGACAAATATAACCCGTAGGAAATGTTTGTCGTGATCCATGCAAAGTCTTTATGGGCGCTAAAGAGATCAAGCACACTTTCCATGTTCTGTTTGTAAATCGTTCGCATCCATCCCACACCGCGCTCATGATTCTCTTTGTCACATTTCCAGTTCTCTCGAGAGCAGGTGTAGTCTTTATCCTCGTCGCGTTCTAACTGGCTGATGGCGATGATTGATTCAATGGGTTTGCATACTCCAAAGACAGCTATAGATTTCACAAGAGCTTCGCGCAGGCGTCGAACCAGCGCTTGGCGGGCATGTTGTGAGCGGTATTGCGGTTGGTGGATGAGATACTTGTAGACGTCTGAGGCCATCTGCGGTCTCGGCCCCCCAGACAGCGCAGTGATGGCCATAAGGTACCATCGCTCAACACCCAGACTGGAGGCTTTGAAATCGGTTTCCAAAGTTTCGAACAGTGTAAAGGTGTCCGGGGCAGAATCAATGGAGTCGGATGATGAAACGGAACCCATTGTGCGAGCTGTAGGTATCCTGGTGTGGCGACAAAACGGGGTTTCGCAAAGGTCGAAAGGTGTCTCAGGCGCATGTCCAAATGAAGCCGACTGAAAGGGGAGGGGTGTCGACGATTAATATGGAAGGAGCATATAACTGACTCACCTCAATTGGAGGAGCAATCTACGGAGCTACCTGCAGATGCTTCTACGGGATGCTACTGCGTGTACGCCAACTCCGACACTGTCATGGACATTCGACGCCATCATCAGCCACCCGGAGACGCTGAGGTTACTCCGACTGTAGTAACACCGGGACCAGGAGATCGGCCTAGACCGCCACACCAAGATGGTCCATCTAGTGTACTTTGGCGAGGCGGAGAATGATTCACCAGAGTCCGCATTCATGCAGCGACAAGCTAAATTACCGAGGCCATACCTCTCTCCGCTGATATGGTCCTCAGAAGTGCCGGAGGGGTCAAAGGTGGCTTAACTTCCACGTTCCAATTCGACCATCGTAATTGATCTTCAACCCCTGTTTTCTGGATGTTTTACAAATAATCATCCGGCTTTGACCGTGTTCCAGCTACAGAGACGGTAGCAAAACACAGCGAGCTTGATGGTAGAAGCGCCTGGATTCCAGACATTGGTCAGTGTGAAGGACCAGGTACATTGTTTGAGGCAAGAGTGTAGCCAACAGTATCAAAGCCTTTGGGTTCGAACTGAATCTTGAAGCCGCGACAAGATTCGCACTGCGAATTCGATCTGAAGACGGCGTATGTAACAGAATAGTATGTGACCAAGTCCGGTCGGGTATGCGAACCCGTAGACGCATCTATAGGGAAAACAGCATCATAGGCATTTCAGAAGCTGAATACACAAGCTACTACGAATACAGGCTCGCTCGTCGAAGAAAGAATGTGTTCTATCAGTGAGCGCCGCTACCATGGGCCGCAGTGTCTCCGCCTGCCCTGCGACTTGGGAAGACAGTATAATAAAATTTTATCCCGACGTAGTTTATTAGCAGTTGTATACCTAATACTATGACACTACCTATGTATTGGTAATGTAGGATTGGATGAAATTTCTCCATGGTCCTGCTCAACTTGGGCCACTGCTTTGCGGGCCCTGCATCTCCGCGAACGAAACTCCCAGCGCTCTGGTGCAAGGACTCGGTTAGTCTCTCTCGCGGGCAAGGACTTCTGGGTGGACATTTGCGTGGGCCCTTAAGTTTCACCATCTTTGGCGCGGTCTCTCGGAGTTTATAGGGACCCTCCGCAGTTCAGTTCGCCTACAGCGACTGCAGTTGTCACGGAACAAGGAAGATGGAAAAACCTGCGTAGTTGTTAGAAACAGCATGAAGAGAATGATATTTGCTCCGTTCGTCCGGCTCTCAGCATCAAGCACCATATATTAGTAGCTATGGGAGTAAGCAACAGTCAGCGATGAGTGAAAAGCTGCCCCGCAACAAGAGCAGAATATATCTTATCTCCATTCCTTCCCTCCTTTTTGGAAATATTTGCTCGTCATAATCGAAGAACGATGACTGCTCTTGGCCAAGGCTGCGAGTCAGGCAACAAACATGCTAATAGGGGCCCGATCAATGTCCCTGTTGGAAGCTTTCCGGCGTCTTCAGCACAGGAGATTTCCCCTGCGAACGCAGATGCAATAGCCCAAGATATCATCGATACTTTTAACAAGGCATTGTCACTCCGCGACCTTCAATCAATTTCAGCATTGTTTTTCGGAAATAATTGCTACTGGCGAGACCACCTCTGTTTGTCCTGGGATCTGCAGACCATCAAAGGCCAAGATGACATTGCGAGTCTTATGATGACAGGTCACCACGTCACAAATATCGCAATTGATCGATCCACTGCTTTCCGTTCTCCAAAACACGGAGCTATTGATGGACTAGGCCATGCTCATGGCATTGAATTTTTTATCACTGTCTGCTTGGAGTTTGGGACAGGGCAAGGGGTTATCCGGTTGGTAGAAGATGGTGGTTATTGGAAATTCTTCACGGTATTCACATCTTTGGTAGAGCTCAATGGGTATGAAGAGCCGCTGAAAAGCCGCCGCGTCGAGGGAGTGGAACATGGAGGACGCTTGGATCGGAAGAACTGGCAAGATATGCGAAACATGGAGGTCGAATTTCGCGACATGGAACCATCTGTTCTGATAATTGGTATGTATAGGCCATGATTATACCCTAATAACTATTGATACTAATGTCATCGGCTGGCTAGGTGCGGGCCAAGGGGGATTGACATCTGCTGCAAGGCTTAAAATGCTTAACATCAACGCATTAGTCATTGACCAGAACGAACGGATCGGGGACAACTGGCGGCAACGGTATCATCAGCTGGTACTTCATGATCCTGTTTGGTTTGATCATATGCCATATTTGAGTTTTCCACCTCATTGGCCGGTGTTTACACCAAAAGACAAGCTTGCTGAGTGGTTCGAAGCATATGCCAAGATTATGGAATTGAATATTTGGACCCGGACTACCGTTAAATCTTGTCCTGAGTGGGATGGGAAGCAATGGACCGTCACCCTCGAGCGCCGAAGCGAGCATGGCTCCGGCTCTGTTTCAACAAGGGTGATTCATCCCCGACACATCATACAAGCCACAGGGCACTCCGGCGAGAAATACATCCCATCAATCCCTGGTGCTGAAAATTTCCAGGGGGACCGGATTTGTCACAGCTCTGACTTTAAGGGCGCTCTGCATGCAACGCCAGGGAAAAAGAGATATGCTATAGTTATCGGTTCCTGCAACTCAGGTCATGACATTGCCCAAGACTTCTATGAACACGGCTATGAGGTGACTATGGTTCAGCGCAGTACGACATGTGTGATCTCCTCGGAGGCGCTGACCAATGGTCTCAAGGGGCTGTTTGCTGAACACGGGCCAGCAACTGAAGATGCTGATCTGTGGTTTTGGAGCCTGCCCGCAGAACTGCTTAAGGCTCAGCAAATTAAAATTAATGCTATCCAGAATGAGCATGATCGCGAAATGCTTGCCGGGCTTGAAAGAGTGGGATTTAAGGTGGATAAAGGGCCCAACGAGGCGGGAATACTGCTGAAGTATTTGCAACGCGGTGGTGGCTACTATATCGACGTTGGGGCCAGTCAGCTTATTATAGAAGGCGAAATCAAGATCAAACAAGGAGTGGAGATTAGTGAGGTGCTGCCTCACGGGCTGAAATTCGTTGACGGGACTGAGCTGGAGGCTGACGAAATCGTCTTGGCCACTGGTTATCAGAATATGCGAACGCAAACTAAGCAGCTTTTTGGAGATAAAGTTGCGGACGCAGTAACTGATGTGTGGGGGTATGATGAGAAGGGAGAACTGCGAACCATTTGCCGACGGTCAGGCCATCCAGGTTTGTGGTTCATGGGAGGGAACCTAGCGTTGTCGAGGTATTTCTCGAAGGTTCTCGCGCTGCAAATTAAAGCCCAGGAAGCAAATCTTACAAATTAGTTCAGATAGGAAAACATAATTTGGCAAGATGGGCCGACATCGGTGTTCATTCATATAAGTCATGGAGTCGGTATTGTAGCCGATGCCGTAACCCTAAGTAACCCTTTACTTACTCTGAACGTGGCAGCAGCAATAATGGGGGGGCTACATGTGGACCTCTTCTTTTTCCGCTGGTTTGGCAGATGGACTTAAACGGCAAAGGGATCCTTGGGTGGAAGTTGTGGCAGGGTTTACTGGGATTCCATGGAGCAAGACACGAGGCACCTCCCGGAGTCCTTTGTTGCAGTCTGCAGCCCACCCCTCCCTGAGTCAGTTGTGATTTCTGCCAAGGCATGAAAGTTCCATGGGCGTCATGATATTATAGCCCGAATCCCAGAAGGTAATATAGCCAATACCATCTCTATAAACACAGCTACTTGGGAGATACGTAGCGGCCATGCACCTAAGGGGACAACATGGGAAGGAAAAGCACCGTGATTAGTGTTTTTCGCGGTATCACATCGAATAGTGGAATCGTGGCTGTCTGGTTAACCCTCACCGCGGACCCTAGTCTGTGGGAGCCTCGCTACGCGCCCCAAAGCGGAAAGTTACTATCTCAACAGATTGCTCCGTGGTTAGCTACCTAAGTCTTCACAACCCCGCAAGTAACGGACGATCTGACGTGACTCCGCCACCACCATGATTATCTGGTTTCCTAAACTGAGGACAACACTTCTGGCATTTCATCCCCAAGCGTTAGCGGAGCTAAGTTACATTCACTGCCCTTTTCGGCTTTGGTGCATACTGCGATTAGCTGGGTGGCCTTCACGGGCCCCTCTCGATCCTCAGCAGAACTCGCTTTGATGACGTTTTCGGCAGGTCTGCAGGTCTACTGGCAAGGGACAATGAGCCATGCGTTGTTCGACTTGCCGAGCTCGGTGGCAGCATGCCTAAGTCGAGTCACCATATTTGCTCTACCGAGTCTAGGATATAATAGAGCCGGGAGCTGGCGCCTCTGAGGCACCATGACTCTCAGCGGGGCATATTTGCATTGCGTTCTATTTCTATGATTATCATCGGTGTGCTTCACCGTTATGATGCGCTCTCTTATCACCATCACAGCGTTTCTGCGGCTCTCGGGCTGGCTGTCTCTCTTGGGCACTCCGACCATGGGCAGCCCGATTGACTACAAGTCGCGCATGGACTCGGCGCTCGATGAAGTCTTTGGCAACAACACGAGTGCTCGCGTCACCCTGGTCCGCCACTTCAACTCAGGGGATTTCATGCTACCGACCCGGGATCAGGACGGGTTGCCTATTCTCCACATACCCCGGGCTGAGAAAGGCGTCACCCTGGTAAAGTTTTTCATCCGGACAAATGGGTCCGCGGCGCCCGAGGAGCCGTCACCTAATTCCGGGACGGATGTTGGCTTCGAGATCTGGTTCCCCGATGACGCCCAGTGGAATGGCCGCATCTACAACCACGTTGTAGGTGGTTTTCAAGGCGACACCGCAGTCAACAGCCTCGAATACTCCGCATCGGAGACTTGGAAGGGCCGGTACACTGCCGAGCTGGCTTCAGAATCAGGCTATGTGTCTGGTGTCACCAATGGTGGTCAGAGCAACCCCAAGGGAATTCAGGACCTGCAGTGGCTGCTCCACGACGACGGATCGTGGAACATGGAGGGTTGGAAGAACGCCAACTGGCAAGCAACCCATCTCCTATCAGTTCACTCTAAATCCATTTCAAGGGCCTTTTACGGCAAGCCAGCTCATCATGCATACGTTTTCGGATGCTCCACAGGAGGTCGTGCCGTCTACAAGGCCTTCCAAAAGTTTCCCAATGACTATAACGGCTTTTTATCTTTTTGCCCATCCATTACGCAGTCGCGGCTATTCCCGTCCCTGGGTCACCCTTTCATCGTTATGAATAACCATCTCGGAAACCTTAGTGCTTTTACAGACATCCAAGCCGAGATAATAGCGCAAAAGGCTCTAGACTACGGCGACACCCAAATCACCGGCAAGCACGATGGCTACTTCAGCACGTTTGAGAACAATTATGACGCCACAAAGGCCCTTTCCCTCTTGTCTGCTGATGACGGAGGCTATTGTACAGATGAGTGGGCTTTTAGCAAGAGCCAACTCGAGGCTGTCAACATGATCTGGTATGGCCCCACACTCGATGGCAAGATCCCCGACGCGGCCGTAGACTCTGGCGCTCTTCCCGAACTAAAGGACGGCCGAGTCTGGTACGGAAAGTATCGCGGCACCTCATTAGCATTTATCCTGGGCAAACGCGACATCGTCGGAAACTACTTCGCTGTCATTTTCAAAGATCCGTCTCTCGCACCCCCAGACTGGACTCATCCTCTGGGCAACAGCTCTGACGCATGGATGTATTGGTCATACGAGAGGTTTGCGCAGAGCATGCTGGAAGCTCAACGGATAGACAGACAATACTTCCAGATGGATGCAGATGATGCTGACTTGCGAGCTGCCCAGAAGGCAGGTGTCAAGATGATCACACAACAGTCCTTTGCTGATCCTGGGGTTACTCCTCAAAGTGCCATCCACTACCGCGAGAGGGCCGCCAAGTATGTCGGCGGGCATGACAAGTTGGAAGAGTTCAGTCGCCTTTTCCTGGTTCCGGGTCAGGACCACTGTATCCGAGGGCCCGGCGTGGCAGGAAGTGCCAATCCGCCTATGCCTACCGTTGAAGAATGGCTGGATGTGCTTGTGGACTGGGTCGAGAAGGGTAAGGCTCCAGAACAGGTTATCGGGCACTCTGTGGATAATACCGTCAGCAGGCCCATTTGCTTGTACCCCAAAATCGCAAAATATGATGGTTCTGGCCATGTGAACAAGGCATCAAGCTACACTTGTGAGGGTGAGATCCATCAGTGACCGCAGGATTCAGGGAGGGTTTAGTTGGATTCAGCGGCGATATCATCTCCATCCGTTACAGCCAGTTGTTTGGCTTTGAGAGAATCTTCAAGAGACGTGCCACTTACTCTCCCTTGATAAAGTCTCTAGTTGGAATACCATTCAACACTTTCAACGAAGTTATGTCCGTGATACCCTGACTGTAGGCAGCTCAAGGCAAGTTGTGGATCTTGAATATAGGGCTTTATGCACCCGAATTGCGCTAGTTACGTGGGTTTCTTGTGTTATTTGTGACTGGTATAGGCGCATATGGAGTATAATCGGGAAATATAGCATTCGATCCAACTGCGGTTTGTACAAGCGAGGTGACTCGCGCCCATCGTGTCGCAGGGAAGCTTGGGGCCGACACTGTCTGCATTACCTCGAAACAGAATACCGATATAAGAGTTCCGTTTGGCGGGTTCAAGCAGCGAGATTGGGTAAGAACTGGGGCCGACGGGCCTGGATGCTTACTCAAATCTCAAGGCCGTCCATGTCAACCTGGCGCTGCAGTCTTCTTTGTAGCCTGCGTCTACAAGAGGTCATGGACATGGAATATTCGGTTCTCTCTGGCATACATTAGAGTGCCTGAGATAAGGCACTGAGATATACGTATGAGGGTAGACCAGCAGGTCAAATCCTAGACATGCTAAAGACAGTGGCTATTTTCTCTTTGTGCCTGTACTTCAGCTATTTCCTTGTTTTCAATCTTTGCAAAAAAAAAATCTTTCTTCCACCACTTGAATAAACAGTGAAAAAAAAATTTACGTAATGCTGTTCCTTTTAGAACAGTTCCATGTGGCCAGTGGTTTGTTACGCCTGGGTCGTTTACTAGTGCAAGTGTGTAGAATGTGGGCCCCGTGAAGGATGACACTGGGTGAGCCTTTAGGATTCGCCCTGATCTGGCATGATTATGCTATTGAGAAAGGTGACCTATAAATTGTAAGCTCGGTTCCCTCCAGCGATGAGTGGTCCTTACAAATGGCTGAAGAGTGCTGATGATATGAATTATCTTCTCTTGACCATCCTCAGCGGTAAAGATCTCATCGTCCACGTATTTGACAACGTGATAATTTCGTAATTTCAAAAGCTGAATATCCCGATGATCTGCACCATAGCCCTGTTTCTGTCAGTCTACCACCGCATTGTGTCCAAATCTTGTTCTCGAACCTTTGGCCTTGTCTTCAACGCCCCTTCTTTATTTGTGTCAGCAAATTCCTTCAGTGCACATTCCCCTCCTCCCTTCACAGCCGGCAAAAACATGCTCACGAATGGTTCTGAGCTCAACACTTGACGCCAGTCCTCGGGTCTCTCGTCAATGCTCTGTCGCAGTAACTGAATGGTTGCCGGTTCGGGAGCCCAAAGGCCGCCACCAACAAACGATGACCCCGGGTCAAGTTGGAGATAGTAGCAGGCATATGGCCTCCTCCTCCCGGTACGAGAGAACGCCGCGGAAAAGTGAGACTGAGGTACAGAGAGTCTGGATTAGCATGCTACTCTAGTAAAGGACAGTGGAATAACTCAACTTTGTAGGGTCTTTGGTCCCTGCAGAACCGAAGGTCTCGATATATGCGGAATATGATGTCTCCAGGTGGTAGCTCCGGGATTGTCCCGTCAAAGGCAATGATTTTCGGCGTCAGGCTTTCGACAAAAGTCTCCCAGTCTTTCATGGCTCGTCTGAACTCCCTTTCATGGCCTTCTGGCGTTAGAAATCGCCGTACACTTTGGCGGCGTGGCGTTCTTACTCTTGAACCAATCACGATTGTTGCTGACTCTGAGGTCATTCAGGTATAGGAGGGTGTTCTTGTGCACTCTGATGTCAGAGTACTCAACTCCATCAAGGGGAAGTAGTTTCTCATAAGGGATAATGGTGATTCGGTTTGGATAACCTTCTTCTTCCACATTATTCTCCGGGGTAGGAGAGTTGTCCTTTTCGCTTTTACCTTCTTCCACATCGGGTCGGTAATCGTCATCTTCGGCGCTGTCGTCGAATTCTTCTCCGTCACTCCCATTGTCATAGGCAGGACACTCCTTTCTGTGGGCCCTTGCAGGTCGTCGTGAAATTGGCGAGGACGCGAGGCGCTTGCGGCTAGGCATTGTAGTTCAACTGAATGTCACGTTTGAAATATAGGTCAGTACTCTCAGTTCTTGTTCAGGGAAAAATCGTGCGAAAAGTCAGAAATGGACGCACCTCGTTGTTACCTGGCCGGCTCACCTTGCATTCGGCAATATCCTGGCCGGGTATCGTAGTACTAATCACTACAAAGGGGTCCGTCCCACTTGCCTTTCCCGGGAAGATAGCGAGATCTCAGGGCTTGGCTAGCCTACACTACACCGGCAAGAAGGATACCGCGGGAAAGACTCCCCTAGCCAAGTCGACGTCTGAGAGTTCAAAACTTACCCTAGCTTTCACTACGTTGATACTATGTGGAGGCTCTACGTCCGAACCATAGTCCATCTTCTGGGAATTATACCTTGCTCGCTACAGCTAATTTACAGGATGCCAAACACTCGACTCTGAAAAACGGGCCCAATTGCGCCAAGATGGCATATACGGCCAGCTCGAACCCAACTAGGAGATCGACAGCTCTTTGGTACCCGGTAGAGTGAAGTGGAGCAAGCATTCGCCAGCAACTCTTTTCTTCATGTCAATCCACCTCGAGACGTCAGTGACAATCCAAGGAACGGTTACAGTCAGACAATCTTAGCCCTCACCCAGTAGCAAATGGGAAGCCCCGACCAGGAGAGCGAGTACTGACTGCAGTCGCCGGGCACGTCGATCGTGCTAAGCAGACCGCCAAGTCTGTAGTCAATCGGATATTGTTCGAAGTTGCGTTATAAATTGCGTTGTAATTTACCCGGATCTGGTCCTATTGGTTATCTAGGCCCTAGAGGCTCTCGAGGTGCGGCTTAAACATCAGTTGCAGGCTAACGACGGCCAATCCTCTACCCGCTTTCCATGGTAAAGCAATATGAATGTGCTACGACTGTTCATTTCAGTCGTATCTCTTGATCCTAAACTCATTGTATCAGCTACACATCGCAAAACGGCCGAAGGAGGCAAAGGCGGAGGCAAGTTCGTGAACTGACGGTTAGGTGCAATACCAGAAGCACCCGCTTTTTTTTTTCCCCTCTATTTTCTTTTGTTCTCTTTCCCCTGCTCGGCGACCGCACGAAAAACACGCCGAAGGCGAATCAACACTAAATCTGTGGATCCGGCCCTTCGCAAACTGTCCCAAAACAGAAAGTTTGTGGGGCTTCGGTTGAAAGGCGAGAGTGGTGCGAACCAAGTAACCGGACTCCCCAGCGGAGTCGGAAATGAGCCGAACGCCCATAGATGACATGTGTGATTTTCGTCATGCCCCGCTAGGTCGTCAATACCTGACATCATAACTTTACTATATATACTCATCTACCTTTAGAGGAGGTGGCCAAATTAGGGTTCTGGAAACAACTACCACGATTAAATATGCCCGACAATGGCACGCCTGTCCAAGATCGCTTGCGGCGTCTCATGCCGAGCCGGACGGCGCAAGCGCCCGCGTTGGCGGAGGAGTAATTGCCGGCGCCGTGCAGGAGGCACTTAGCTCCCACGGCTTATTTACCCCTACATGTCTCGTGGGCCTGTGGTGGAGGCTATGACTTTTATGTTGGGACGTACGGTTTTGGGGTTGATCAGGTCCTTGGGGCTCGGGTGGTTTTGGCCGGGGGGGAAGTTGTCGATACCAGCGAAGATCGAGAATTGCTGTGGGCGCTCCGCGGCGCCGGCGCAGGCACATTTGGGATCATCACGGAGCTTCGGGTGAAGGTGTACCCAGTCCCCAAACTATATGCGGGCTTCTTAGCCTCCCCCCTGGCCGAGGCCGCGCCTATCATGGGCAGGATTTAAAAGCTCCTCGAGGATAGCTTCCCTGATGAATTTAGCGGAGATGCCATTGCCGTGAATCCAGAGATGGCCCCTATGCCGGTAGCCGAGCCCTGCTTTGTTTTCTTTTGGTGCTGGACTTCGGTCAACGGAGCCCTTGCGCCTGCGAAAAGCTTCCTTGAGCAGATGATGCAGGCCGGCAGGGTTCTGGGCAACACAGTCACGGAGAGTAAGTTCCAGGCTCCTGTCACGTAGTAGATAAAGTCCAGCTGACTTGATTCGGTATCCAGCCACGCCAGCCGCCTTCGGCTTGGGTGATTCATCGTCAGCAACCTTCTTCCGTAGCCGAAATATTGCCCGAATAGGGCAGGAAGTTGGCGACATCCTCGCACGGCACACTCCACCGCATCCACTCTCCCCTGTCATATTTCACAATAACCATGGCAAAGGCGTTGGAAATGAACTCGTAGATAATGTCGATGCTGCCTTTCCGAATCGGTACCAACACGTCATTCTCGGGCTTCATGGTGCCACTAGACCAGGCCATGCTGATTCACAAGAGCTTTCCAGTGCAACCAGATGGGTCAAAGAACTAGAGGAGGCTGTTGATCAAACAAAAGGGCCTCTCCATGCAAGGAGGCTTCCCTGCATTTTGGCCCCCTGACCATGTGGATGTTAAACGATTCTTTGGGATGCAACGGGCGGCGAGATTGCGGCGATTGAAAGCACGGCTGGACCCGGATGATGTATTTCAGCATGCGCTACCTGGTCTCAAACCAGGCTGGGATTCAATTTAGTAGCCTCTCCTCATAGGATACAGCTTGATCAAGCGCAGTGGTCGGGGTTAATATAATTCCCGCGCGGGCCGGCCACATCAATTTGCACATGTTCATGTCGGAGATCGCCGCATACAGCAGAACCTTGGCAGTCACAAAGGTCGACAAAGACCTACTTTCACTATCTTAAACTAGGTCGGCCCTCAGTCCAGAATTGACGCATTTTTTGCCCCTCTCAATAGAGGATGTGCAGGTTCCCCACTTGGCCTTCCTCTTTCGGCTATATCGCGAGACCTCCACTGGAACCCACAGCTGCAGCCCGAGTCCGGACGGCACAGCTCACGACCGGCCCAAGATATCAGTTGAGCAACAAGAAATATATTCCTAAACTTGAATAGTATGATTGTCCTCTTAAGTTTCTCTAGCTGACCCGAGTCAACACTACAACTTCCACTTATCTCCAAGCCTTGACTTACACTAACCTCAGAAATCATGAAGATTGCCCTCGCTGGTGCTGGCCAAGTTGGCCTTCTACTAGCCACCGAATTTTCCAAGTCTGAGGACGAAGTTGTTGTTCTGGCCGGGACTTTGAAACCGAGCCTCGAACACCTGAAAGCTGAGATACGGCTCACCGATTACTCCGTCGACGATTTGAAGAGGAAGCTCGACGATTGTGACGCGATTGTCTCAACCCTCAGCGGCCCTAATGAGTTTTATATTTCCGCGCACTCCAACATCCTCGAGGCATGCAGTCAATCGCACAGGTGCAAACACTTCATCCCGTCCGAATGGAATATTAACCTGGACGATTTCCCGGATCAGCCAATGTTCAGTACCGCTACACACGAGGTTGTTCGCAACAAGCTACGATCACAACATGGCGTCAAGTGGACGATGATCTGTCACGGCTGGTTTATGGAATATGTCCTGCCCACAGAGAAGAACCCACTTCGGGAGATCGGGCTCGCGTGGACAATGAACCATAGCACTAAGGTCTTCGACTTGTATGCCGATGGCTCGCAGAAGGTCACTTTAACATCTACTGCAGATACAGCGCGGGCTGTGCTGGCTGTGTTACGGAACAGCATCAACAATAGCGCTAATTTGCCGCCGATCACTCTCCTGGCAGGGCAGACTTTGGCCTACAGGGAGCTTTTCCAATTGATCAAATCACGCGATCCTGCCTGGAAGTCGAACCCGGTGACCATTTCGGAGGTCCTTAGCGACATTTTTGAAGGTCTTAAGGCGAACGACCCATGGGTGGCTGTCCATCAGATGAGGATCCTTGGGTTTACAAATGCGAATCACAACCCCGAGGCAAAGTGTTTGCAATGGGGAGCTGGAGTCCTCCAGGGGTTGCGCGCTACCACTGTTGAAGAGTTCCTGGACCAGGCAGGAGCTGGAAAAGACAGATAAAGCAATCGCGAAACACCCTGATTTGATGGTTTATGTAATCGTGAGCATTAAAGGAAGAATAGTATTATATAATAAATTATATAAATTACTATAACTTTATATAAAAGGCTAAGATATATAGGAATACTAGTAATTACTTAGATAAGGATTTTCTTTATCTTATAATTCTATATCTTGATTTAACCCTTTAAGGAATATAGGAGACTAAGTTAGCTATAATAGTAAAACCTATCTAGAGTAATTTTTATAAGTTCCTGGTTATATAACTTAGAGACCCGGTAAATAGATTATATATTATACAGAATAAAGCCCTTATGTCCTGATGTGTTTACAATGCCACTATTCTTTTTAGTGTAAGTAAAGTGACATGGTAGGCCCTGGGCAAGGTATTTACAGGATTGGTAATTTAGACGAAATCCACTTTGATTAAATATAATAATTGATTAAGGTTTGGACTTTGGAGGAGTACCCCTGCTTTCTGGCAGAGGGTTACTTGCACCTAGCACTGGTAAACCATACATAACTGCACACATGTATTTACAGCAGACTGGGCTTTGTGAAAAAAACTTGTGTATCCCGCCCAATGAAAATGATGTGCAAGATGGACATTCAGTGTTCCCTGCCTTCAAAGGATCTATAGTAGAACAGTCTCCTGAATCCAAGCTGAGTAAGCTGCAGTGCTGGCATAGACACCATATAGCCCAGCTTGTGCGCATCCAAGGCCCCAAGAAACCACTCCAACCTGCTTCTTCGAGCTCACATCAACAAGTGGGCCACCACTGGTCTCCCTGGCATGAATCACTCCCTCCACTCAAAATACCAGCGCAGATCATTGAGTTATCGACTTCTTGACGACCCGCGTAGTTCCGCACACAGAGGTCATGGTCAACAATGGGAACGTAGGCGACACGGAGGTATGAGGGAATGGATCCACCCTGCGAAGTCGACCCCCAGCCTGTGACAGAGCACGTAGCTCCCACGTTCGGGGGCTCTTCCTGCGCAGATAGAAGCTCGACGGCTGAGATACTTGGCCCGAATTCGAGGGTCTCGGCCAGCTCGAGAATTGCGATATCATTTTTGATTGCTTTCGCGTCGTAATCAGGGTGTTGAGCAGCTTTAGTCACCTTGACCAGCTTCCCACCCGAAGCATGCTTCAATGAACCTGCTCTAATTTCCAACCGAGTGGTGGGTATATCAGCGACACAATGGGCGGCAGTGAGAACATGGCGTTCGTCGATGATGGATCCACCGCACAAATGCTCGGTAGTTCGAATGGAAACCTGGTAGGGGAATTCATCAGGTCTGGCTTACGATCCGCCGACAATGTCTGCGTCCGCTAGGACTAATCCTGGGATGGACAGCAAAATGGTCGAAAGGAACAGCTTCATGATGAGCAACAAGTCAAAAGTTGGGTGTCTTGTAAGTAAAATAATATGGGAGCTTAACCATTTAAATAGCCCATAATGGGGACTCCACATATAACATGAGATTTTCCTGTTGATCTTTAGGATCATTCCGAAGTGCTGCTACATTTACACAAGTTCATTCTTCCCGTTCAAAACATGGCCACTCAACATACCTCAGCACGCACGAGGCCAATAGTGCGTCTGCAATCGACGACAATCACTTGACATTGGAGATCGAGATTTCTTGATGTTCAGGGTCCACTCTGGCCAACGCCCAGATCTGGACGGATTATCGCACGCTCAGATCGACAAGCAGGCACCTTGCCTCTGAGGATTTGCGTTCCGTCGATCGAGGAATGCTCGGTCAAGCATAATTAGCCCAAAAATATGGCCGAGCATCGCATGCACAGTCTGCAGTCCTCTGGGCTATTGAAACTAATTCTTTGGCCGGTGCACATGGTTATTATGTTACAGTGCAACCTGAAATGTCCTTCTATGTTCTGAATAGACTAGACTTGTTTTCAAACCCTAATTCCGAAGCCCTAGTTTTTATAAACAGTTAGCCTTTATTTCCAGCCTGTATCAGCCATGATTGTGAATGACACTAAACCTAATGGATACTTAAAATGACTAAACGGGTCGACAGGTGGCGGTCCTGATGCCTGAGCCCTCAGGTCAGGCCATCAAGCTGCTGTACAGTTCCCTTTGGTAGATCCTTCCTAGTTAGGAATATGGGAGGCCTTGGTTGCCTGTGCAGGATTGTGGTATATCTTATTCCTTGGTGGCGGTTGTCGGAGATGCTCGGGAGTTAGCAGTTGCCAGTCAGTAGGCGCCCCGGCGGCGGTCCGCATGGGTCACATGGTAGGGGTCACATGGCACGGCCTTGGCAGGTCATGACACTAATCATCACCCTGCAGGCAGGCCCATCTTTTAGAACCCTAATGGCACTAAGGGGCTAATGGCCCGGGGCCTGTGGGTTAGGCCAAGCACATAATATATGCCACAATGCGAAGAATGATCTATTTCCCGGTCTTGTCACAGCGTGCCGATTCCACCCCTTGTAAGTAAGATATGATGATCCTGTGGTTTCAGCCTTGCGTGAACTTCCATACAAGCTGTTCTGAGCGAGAGCATTCCGTTGGACACTCTTGACAGCTCGAACAAGGCTCGCTACGAGCCTGCTGTGGATGTCTGGGGACTTGGAACGCCTCTGGTGCGAGCCTGCGTTCAAAATGACCAGTTTATCATGCTGATACATCATGCCATCTACGATGGTCAATCCTTACCCCTCTCTTCAGATGTGAAGCTGTGTGATCTTCGAAGTCAGCTGGATATCTCAAGTTCCTGTCCTTAGGTAGTGAGGCATCGCGAAGTGGATTGCAGTAATGAGGATCGTGGGGTAAGCTTTTGAGACAATATGAATCGCGCACCGTTTGCTTATTTGGTATTTATTCCGTCAGGTGAATGTCACTTTGCCCAATATTTAGTAGTATTTTACTATACTCTATTTCTGCCTCGATGGCTGCCTTATTTGAGAAAGAATACACACCCCCGAAGATAGTCTACATTTTTAACTATAGTCGGCCTCAATCAACACCAGTACAATTATAGATATATATATGTCTAATCTCTCCCGGTAAAAAGGTCTCGCCATTTAGCCAGCCTCATCGTAAACCTTTGTGTCGCTGACAACCTTGGACGGCAGCCACTGCCCTGCAACGGTGTTGTCGTACTTGAGCTGGGCGAGGGCGAAAGTGTTAAGCTCCGAAACTAAAACAGATGAGTCCAAGACTAGCACACGGTGGGTCTTAGCATTCTGTGTTGGCAGTGAGATATACTCCTCGCCCTTGATAGTGGAAACGGATTGGTCGAAGGTGACGCGGATTAGGGCATCGGGCGAGTGAGTGCTGAGCAGTGAGGTGGACAGGAGCCACAGTGCTGGCTCGTCCGATGTCGAGGCATCCGCGACATGGAGGAGGCCAGCATTACCGCCGAGAACCTTGTGTCGAAGGGAGAAGAATTTCATCTTGCCATCCGCACCGATGTGGCCGAAGGTGCCGGTACCGCCGGTCGCGTTCCCAGCAAGAGTGAACCAGACACCACTGAGGGGGCCAGTGGCAGACATCATGCCAACAGCGTTGTTGCCGACGCGGGGAGGGATTGGCATCTGCGTTGTCTCATCGGTGGTGAGGTCGATGCGCATGATGGACGAGTCGCTGTCTTGCGTGACGTAGATCAGGCCGGTGGTGGGCTCCTCTCTGATGAAGACAGGGCTGTTGAGAGACTGGTATAGCTTGTAGTCGGAGGAGTTGCGGAGATCGGCAGAGAAGGCATAGTACTGGCCGGTTTGCGTAGAGGCTTCCTTGAGGCCGGCCCAGACACGGTTCCCAATCTCAAACACGCAGTGAGGACCCTTGCCGGGCTTGGGGATGTTGATGGTGTGTTTGATCTGCGGCGCAGTCTCAAGGTCCTTGCCAGGGTCGACGAGGAGCAGCTTGTTGTCGCCTTGCAGGGATAGCCACATCAATCCGGGGTATTTCGCGGACGGCCAGGCACCATGAAGCATCGAGCTGCTGTTCCTGCCCATGGGGAATGACTGGTAGGCGATGGGTTCCTCGGTGGCTGCATCGAGCTCGATTTTGACAAGCTCACTGCTTGACATCTGGGTCAATAGCACGAAGTTTGTGTTCGGCACGCGTGCAGGTTCATGCGTCTGAGCAGTGACCGGCATCAAATACTCGGTGACACGACGGCTCATGATCGCCTGGGAGCTGGCTGCTGATGTGGCAGCAGTGCCCAAGGCCAGTACAGCCACGAGCGACTTGAGAGCGTGGGACAGCATGTTGAAAGTCGATGCTCGAGTGATTCTTGCTTGACGATGCTGCAGCTTGTATTTAAACCAGCTCTCTCGAGCACGCGTGCCTTTTTTTCAGCCCGCCGCATCTCGCACTGACACGACAGTGGGAGGTAAATGGCCCAAAGAGCGTTAGCTCAAGCCAGCTTTTCCTTCGCGCCTGTCGCCCTGGGATGATCATACGAACTATCGATCTGCTTGGTGAATGTGGATCTCAAGGGGTGCCTCATCACTCGGCTTCTTCGACCCTGACCAAAATTCCGGGCAGATTCTGCGCCTTTATTTGTCACTGGAGGCCAAATGAGACGAGCCCCGGCTTTGATTCATTCATCGAGCTGCATGGGGTTGGAGGAAAAGCTCTAGCAGCAGGTCTCAGTGGAGCTCCACCACTCGAAATTTGATCTATGCCGCAGCTGAAAATCATCAAGAGAGCACGGTGCTTCGCAGGAGACCAGTAATATCTACCATGGCAAATTATGTCCAAGTCCAAGATTGCCCATGCCAACCGGCCATTAAAGTACACCGACGCTGAAATCCAAACAATACATCACTCCCTTCCCTCACGGGTACGTGGCCAAGGGTGTCCAACGGATAAAAGCACGTCCAACCCACTCTCACCACCAAGGCAATGCAGGGAGCCATGCAAGGGATGGGGATCTCGCAACATCCTCGCTATTCCTACCATGCAACACTGTCTCCCGCGCCGTTTTGTGTACAGTAATAGTTCAATTCGTCTCCTCCGATATGGCCCTCTTTAGACTCGCAATAGTAGAGCAGATCCTTCTCGTTGAGTATTGTACAGTCGGGGCACTGGTCCCATTGCTCGTTACCAGTGTTTCGGTTTTTATAAGCCTCGCAGGCCTTCTCCGTTGCGGCTCTGTTGTAAACCTCCTATTAAAAAGTCAATCGCGCGTCCTTTTGTGAAGAATGCTATACCGGGGCTACCCACGACTCCCTCGCCAGGGGTGTCAATACAAACACCTTGAGTATGGAGGTCTGCGACGACACTGTGGCCAGTTAACACTTCTCAACCCATCAGTCGGTGCAATAGCCTACCCTGCAGCAAAAGCGGCGATGATGAGTGAATTAGATGTGAGCTTCATGACGACTAGGCAATTCTCAATGCGCTGGTCGAGGACTGGGACAGTGGTTGTAATTTTGAGGGCCTTCGTCTAGGAAATAGGTTAATTTTGTATCCGACTTGTACACCAGGAATCCAAGTCACACTCATGCGATTTATTCGAGTGAGACAATCCCAGACAAGGGCTTGAAGGATTCTCCGAGTGTACTCCGTCTGACCCTGGCTATTACTTCTTTCGTCCGGGAACGCAGCTCCAGGTGGGACGTGTCTCATTCCTTTGCCTAGTTACAAGCTGGATATGCAGGGCTTTCGTCAGCCTTCAGGGTCCAGAATATGGATAAATGACAGCGGCATATATTCAGGTACCGGGGGGTTCGCCAGCAACACCAATAAACAATCTGCGTGGCTGTTATGGAGTTCTTCTGTTTCAAGAACCTCGTGGACCGCACTTCTTCAGATCCGCAGCATCCGCCACAGCCAGCCAAGGGTCAGATTAATCCGTATTTAGACCGTTGAATGGTTTCACTTGACGGGTCCACAGGTGATGATCTACGAGACGTTTATCCTTGACAACTCTAGCCGGAAGTTAAATGTATTAAGCTATCGTCATGCATCTCCACTATGGCCTCCTCCTCCTCCGCCACCCTGGGTATAGACTCACGGAGACTCTTCGGAGTTTTGTCAAGGTGAAACAGGCCGGTCCTTCAGCGACTGACATGGCGTTCAACAACCAGCTGGGTCGGTTTTGACAATGTCTGAGTATGTTGAACCACCCCTAGTCGTACGCCGGTCCAACGGCGGACAGTTTCTCCAGTAGTATAGTGTTGATATAGCTAGATAAAGCCGCCTCTCGTTCCCGACCTCATCTCAAAATATCACTTCCTCTCCACCTCTATCCTTACATCCGTTCGCTTTTCAAAAGCCTTGTCAAAACCAGCAGCATGAAGGCGGCCCTTTTCGTACTTGCTTCTCTCTGTTCCGGCGGCGCACTTGGTAGTGCACTGCCCTCGGACAAAGCCATTCTCCTCCTGCACGATGGTACATCAAAGACCGTCGATAAGAGAGACCTGGGCGCCCACTTACCTAGAGTCTCTCTCTCGCCCCCCCCTACCGATTCTCTCCCGAAGTTCATTGACACTGGAGATGAACGTTTCGCTCCTTCACGCCGTTTGAACAAGCGCGACGGTGCCCAGTTTATCATTCCCCTTCCTGACGAAGAATTCCTCGGCTGGGACATCTCGATGTCCACCATAGTCCACGCCAACGAGGCCGAAGCCACCGTCGCTATGGCACAGGGCCAGATGGTCGCCAACAGTATCACCGTTGGGACCTCGTTCCAGGCAACTATTGAGAAATTCCTCCAAGTCGGCTACAGTATCGATGTTGGGCATACCGAGACTGCAACTCTCACCGGCACGGTTACCATGACAATTCCGAAGAACAGATGGGGCGCTATCGTGAGCAACCCATTGACCCTTCGCAAAAAGGGATATGTCTTCAACGGACAGCCCGGAAATGGGCAGTATGAGTACTACCAGGCGGACTCTTTCACGCATGATACCTATTCCTACGGCCAGAATTCCTTATCCTGGGTGAAGGGTGTTGTTACCACCTGCTTGGGAGATTCCTATCCTCTCAAGCGCTGCGTCGGGGATGGGGAGCTGAAATAAACCCTTTTGACCGCACGTGAAGGAAGCCTAGGTAGGCAAGTACGAAAGTGTCGTGCTTGATCTGTTGGCGTGACAGGTCCATGGTTTCTGTGTTTTCCGTAGTGTGGATTTGGCTCATCGCAAGATATTGGTTCTGTTTAGTGTTGTATTGTGGGTCTAGATTATTCGCCGCAGTCATTAAACAATGGTTGTTCTGCAAGCAGATGCTAAATATAACGTCGCGAGCGGTAAACCCAGATTTTGTTATATTAACCTAGTATGTTGTCTGAATGACTCGTTCAATGTCCTGGCTGTGCTGTTCAGATGTCGAAACTGTTTCCTCAGCCGACGAAGATATATATAGAACCACATCGCCTGGTTACCATGTAAATCGAGTACCGATAATAATATAGCCGACGAGATGGGCAAGAGGATAACCTTCGGCCCCGAAACGCCAGATAATATCAGAAACGACTCGCTTGATGAAAGCACCAGGGCGAATAATATGCTGGGGTGCATCGCACAGCCTGTCCCACGCCGCGCCATACGCTTCCAGACGTCAAGATCGACAGATGGACAAATGGAGCTAATTGATTGCTGTGAGGGCAAATCGAACAGCGCCAGCAGGTACACCAGCTTCGAAGCGTTGGCTCTCTGCGGGTCCTTAGCCTGCTGCTCCAATTATAGTTATTGCATCATAGGCTATACAAGTCTGTGCATTATGCCGAGAGGTAGTTTCATCTCGAAGTACAGAAACAAACACGCCAGTCCACAGTAACGATAATTTGGGCTGTCACCACCATTGAGGCCACTTGGAAATGGCTACGTTGTTCATGATCGGCCAACCGACCGTCCGGTCTAGGAAGATGATTACGGATGGTTGTGATTTATATGTATACCTGTCGATGATTAGGAATATATAAATCTACTCGCATCACGCGGTATTCGACAGCTGCCAAGAACTAGTCATTTGTAGGCGGACAATTATTTGGTGGTCTCCTAATGCTTGAGATTGAAAGGCTGGAGCGCATACCAAGGATCCCGTCCCGAATGTTTCCGATGCACATCACCAGGAGACAAAGCACGAGCAGAAGCTTTATTACCATTGTCGTGGCGCCCATGGCACCGCTGGGGCCAAGCCGCGATCTCTGATCCTGTCAACCACTTGGCACTTGGCGTATTAGGAGCAGCTCGACGCACCCAATAGACGCCCGTTGCCAAGTAGTCGAGGGATTCCTGTTACGCAAGGGATTGTGCTGGTCTGGCCAAGACGGACTGCCCTGGACATCACCATTGATCCAGACCGAGCGGGTTGCCACTGTGTTCAAAGAGGCTCCACATGCAACCCTTCTCAATGTTGGAGAACCTCCGGCGCGTGCCAATCATGGAGCTGGAGGAACGCAGGATAGCTGCATTTCTGGGGCACGAAAATGGGCGGAGCGTCTCGTTGCGCGAGAAGTCCCGATGGAGGGTTCCATATCTGCAATCTACACCGCAAACTGCGTCGTTGGGACACCACGTGTGAACCATGCTGGAAACAGTTGACCTGGGGTGTGGCTGTGCCACAGAGCAAGCCGAATCCCTTGCTCGAGATGCAGCAATGCCGAGAACTCAGACCGTCGGGGCAGTCAGAGCGAGCCAAGTCCCGCGAACGCGGGCTGAGAGAGCTTGTCCCATTCTTCCAGTTAACCACTCGACTGCAGGCGTTCGGTATTTATGTGTCATGAGCCTTTCCTTGCTGGGGGTTTGGCTCAGCTGCATATTGTCTGGTCTGCTGTCTTTTCGGTGCTTCTTGATAACTCCCCCTTCCACTGCCAGCCCGATGTTTCCCCGCGTCAGCCAACGATTGAGGCGCTCTCGGAAGTTGTCCGGCTGGAATTGGAGTAAGGATTTGCGATCCTTCTCCGCGGGGTGTGAGACCCTGGAGAGCGCCATCTGACTCGGGGCAGACCCTGATTCGCCCCAGCCTGGAGATGGGGATGCTTAGGCTACTTGGCGTGGGGTCTGCTTTGACTCGACTGCTTGGATGGTGAATGACGGCGTGTCGGAGATAATACCAAGCTGAGCAGCCTCTGGAACGGGGACAACGTGAGGCATATATTCACAAGAGCTTTTTGCCCGCTATCGGTGCTTCTTTGTTGCGGCCAGACACGGTCCTGGGGCTATAAAAGACCCCGCCATGCCTGCCTGTGTACTTCCCTACACCCTAAGGAACAGCATTCGCCATGGCTGGGGGCTCTGCTATCAACGTTTTCAAGTTCAACACGGGCGGACTGCCCAAGGAGACTCTCAATTTCAAGCTATGGTTCGCCGTCTTTGCCTTTGGTCTGCTCGGTGCCGCCCGCGGTGTCGATGAGGGTCTCATCACCGGCGTCTTCAACTCGCACGCTTTCAAAAAGTCACTCGGCATTGATGACCTCGACGAGGGTGCGCTTGCCAGCGTCAAGGGCACTATTTCATCCATGGTCCAGCTGGGAAGCGTTGCCGGTGCTCTATTGTAAGTCTTCAAGGCACTCTATTATTTTCTCCACCCCAGCGTTTGCTGACCATGCCTGTATCACAGCGCCTTTCTAGTCTGCGATCGTATTGGCCGTGTCTGGGCGACTCGCCAGCTCTGCTGTCTCTGGATCATCGGTATTGGCATCTTTATTGGGAACAACGGCAACATGGGCGCCGTCTACGCGGGTCGCTTCGTTGCTGGTCTTGGGATAGGGCAGACCTGTGTCGTCGGGCCCATCTATCTCTCTGAAATTTCCCCTGCCCCCATTCGAGGTCTCTGCACGTGTATGTTCACTGGTGCTGTATACCTGTGAGTGCTTCCAGTTCTGATTTTTGCTTGCGGTGCTAATATGGCGCAGTGGTATTATGCTTGCGTACTTTGCCAACTGGGGCGCTGAGCTTCACATGGCAGACACTTTCAACCGTTGGGTATGTCAACTACCATTCCGATGCTTTAATTTGTTAACCGGTTTCTAATATATTCCCTTGTCTAGGCTGTGCCCACGTCGCTGCACCTCATGTTTGCCGGAATCACCCTGCTCCTCACCTTCCTGCAGCTCGAGTCCCCCCGTTACTATATCAAGCGAGGCCGGCGTGAGAAGGCCCTGGAGGTTCTGTGCAAGTTCCGTGGCCTGCCCGCCGACCACCCATATGTCCTTAACGAGATATCTGAAATGGATGTTTCCTTCCAGGAGGAGATGGAAGCCACTGCTGGCATGGGCTGGATGGGCTTGTTCAAAGAGATCTTCGCCATCAAGCAAAACTCCTACCGGCTGTTCCTCACGAATCTGGCCCAGAACATGGCTTGCTGGTCCGGTGGCTCTGCCATCACTGTCTACGCCCCCGACCTGTTCACGCTGGTCGGTATCACCGGCCAGGAGCAGTCGCTTTTCTCTACCGTCGTCTTTGGGGTCGTTAAGCTGGTCGCCGCTCTCATCTGCGCACTCTTCCTGATCGATATGGCCGGTCGTAAACGTGCCCTTATAATCGGTATTGCACTGCAGACTGTTGCCATGTTCTACATTGCCATCTTCCTCAACATCATCCCCATTGCAAACAACCCCGACTTTGTGCCCAACGAGACGCAAAGCCGGGCCTCGACCGCCGCCATCGCCTTCATCTATCTCTCTGGTGTAGGATGGGCCCTTGGATGGAACAGCGGTCAGTATCTGCTGTCCTCCGAGCTGTTTCCTCTTCGCATCCGTGGTATCTGCTCATCCATCACGATGGCCATGCACTTTATCTGTCAGTACGCCGTCAACCGTGCCCTGCCAGAGATGCTGCTCGTCGATGGTGGCCTTGGCCCTCATGGAACCTTTTACTTCTTTGGTGTCGTTTCCATTGTTGGTGCTGTCTGGGTTTGGTTATTTGTGCCCGAGGCCGCCGGTCGCAGCCTCGAGACTATCGACAAGATGTTCACGCTGCCCTGGTACAAGATCGGTCTGTACGGACGGAAGTTCGCCGAGGAGTACGATCGCGAGCAGGAGGAGCTGTATCGCAACGAGAAGACCAGTGCTGGCCCTGCTGTCTCCCACAACGAGACGGCTTAAGTGTATGTTAAATGGAGTCTAGGATATGACTTCCAATTACGGCCGAATTCATGCCATTCCTGGTTTCTTCGCGGGCTCTCTAATGTAATAGACAAGTAGCATGGTTGCCTCAGTAGGATATACCCTGATTCGATATTGGTGTTTGTTTTACATCACAACTGGACATATAGAATATAGAAAGGCCATTCCCACGTATAATACTTCTGAACGCATCAGCCCAGCAGAAGCAGTAAAACCCCTGGGACGTATAGGTTCAATCCACAACCTCGGTATGCTGCTCAACTGGTTTCAACCCCTCATCAACTTCAATAGGCACCCCTCGCAGCTCTGCCTCAATATGCTTGATACGCTGCTTCTCCTCGTGCGCCGCCGTATCTCCAAAGATGAGGTCCATATCTTCAAGAGTCTGAAATCCGGTCAGATTGTTTAACACAATAATAGAATAGAGTTCATACCTTGCCGCGGGTCTCCGGAATACAGAAGAATGTAAACGCCAGGGCCAGGAGGCAAAAGGCTGCGAAGAAGATGTAGGTCCCCCAAGAGATGGAGTCGAGCATATCTGGTGTGACAAGGCCGATGATGCTGTAGCTTGTTAGGGAGAGAACGAATTGTCAGAAACAAGGAGACTCACAAGTTGCACATCCAGGTGGCTGACGTGGTGATGGATATCGCTTTGGACCGAATGGACAGGTTGAAGATCTCAGAAGGAAGAACCCACCCGATAGGGGCTTTATACTTACATCAGCCTGGGGTACCACTGCGAATAAGGTCAGATGCTTACCAAAGGAGTACGAAAAGTTGATATCATAGATATAAATGAAGGCAATGCCGGCCCAGCCAGCCGACTTGTTATCCACCAGGCTGGCGCCGTAACCCCCCAGGATGCCACCTACGATGACCAGAGAAATGCAGGTCCCGGTAGCACCGGCCATTAGCAAAACCCGTCGACCAACCTTGTCAATGAAGAGAAGAGCTGGCAGGGTGCTGAGACAGTTGACGATGCCGTAGACACCGGTGGCAAGGAGCGAGGTGGTGTTGCCGTCGAGGCCAAGTTGGCCGAATATCGTGGGCGCATAGTAGATCATCGCTGCTCAAATTAATACTGCGATACATCTGTGTCAGGGATACGTACCATTGCAGCCCATGAACTGCTGGAAGAACATCACGCAACAACCAATAGCCAGCCGTTTGAAGTGTGCCCACGTTGTGACCAACGACATATACTGGCATATCAGTCAGTATCACATTTCTCAGAGCAAGGAACAGACATACCTGAGCAGCATGGAGTTTAACCCCGGATACATTAGGGGATCTGTCCCGAGCAAAGGTATTTTCAAGCATGATCGACGCCCGGATCTCCAGGTACTCGTTCTGCAGAGGGAGACTGTCGCAGGGTTGTCGACGGAGTCGCGAGAGGGCCGAGAGGGCCTCATCGTCGCGCTCCTTCATCAGCAGCCAGCGAGGGGAATCTGGAAAGCAGAGCATGCCAACACCAAGGACCAAGGCAGGGACAATTTGGATGGCTAATGGGAGACGCCATGAAGCTTCGGACTGGCCGGTGCACCCGCCTGCTGGGACATCGTTGTATGGGTCGAAGGCGGGTTTGGCTGTCGTGCCCCCAGTGTAAGGACGATCGGGGGCGCATCGCGAGCCACCGATGTAGTTGGTGCCATAATCGATCCAGTAGCTGATCAGGATACCGATGGTCACCGACACTGGACAGTTAGCGGGAGCATGAGTAGATAGAGATATGGCCACAAACATTGCTGGACAACAACAAGGCCCCCACGGATTTCAGGGATGGACACCTGTACCCTGTTAGCAGAGAAGACAACATGCTGGACTAAAGACATACTTCGGAGATGTACAGTGGCACCACCATCGTCAGCATACCGACTGCCAGCCCAGCAATCGCCCGGCCTAAACAATCAGCCCCAGTCCAGAGTCGCAGTTAATAGCACCTACCAACGAACAGCATTGGGATGTTCACTGCGCCGCATTGGATAGCAGACCCAATGATAAACACAACAACTGCCAGGTTAATGGATAACTTTCGTCCCATCCGGTCGGCCACAGGTCCGTTAATCAGGGATCCAAGCCATGCAGCTGGACAGGTCAGCTTGGGCCGGAACCCAGATAGCCTCGACTTACCCAAGAGAAGCGTGGATACAAACCAGCCTTTAAATCCGCTGTCAGAGAAGACTCGAGGGAACAGAGCTGCAAACGACTCCATGGTGATGACGCCGCTGATGACTCCTTGGTCGTAGCCGAACAACAGGCCACCGAGAGTCGAGAACTGACCGTGTTAGTGTCTTTTTTATATATGTAGAAGGTAATATACCGAAGCCACGCCGCATAGATACGGATTCTGCATCACCAGGCCGAAGCCTGCGTTGGGAGCCATGGCACAGCAGTGATACAACCCCTGTTTCCTTTATTCTTAAAAATGTCTTAAATAAGTGTCTTCCCCAGGATCCTTTATGCTTAACGATCGACATTATGCGGGGAAGTGACTGTAACCTCGCTTGCCACCGGAGATCGTCCGTCCGACGAACAGTCGGAGTTTCCCCGTTATCAAACAATAAAGTATATAAAGACGTACAATGGGATATGCTAAGTAACCCGCTCAATATCGTGTTGCTGTCTCTAACCAAACGACGGGGCTATGGTGCATAGGTTGCCAGACCAGCTGCTATCCGGTGAATCTGGCTCTGGAAGTATTGCTATATTATGCCATGTTAATATTGAACCATTCCCAAAGAATATGATCAGACTTACCGTCTCCGCGCCGCCACCCAGTATGCGGATTTGCAGCAGCCGTGCCAGAAACGGGACTGGGACTTTCCCAAATACCACCTTCGCCTCCTGATCGCTGTATACGTCGTCCATTACCAGCCGTGGAAAGTCAGGACGCAGAACCGCTGGACGGCCAATGCCAACGAGGTCACATACGCCACCTTTCAACGCCGCCTCGATTCCCTTGCGAGTCCGAAACCCCCCGGTGAGTAGAAGAACAAGCTGAGGAAACCTCTTTCTCGTTTCTCGTGCGAAATCTATGAAGAAAGCCTCCCGAGACTCCGTGCCTTGGCTTTTAGCGTCTCCCGATTCCTCTTTGAGCCCACGACCCATCATCTGGACACGTATCCATTGTCAGTGTCTTGATATGCCGTCTACTGGTCAGGTGTCGAAATTCCGTACCGTTGGGTCTTCATAGGTCCCGCCAGACAGTTCAAGGAAGTCTACACCTGCATCCGCAAACAGACGAATTTGAGTCATGGTGTCTTCAAAATCAGATGCGTTGTGATCGGCCGAGTTCAACTTGATGCCAACGCAAAAACTATCGGGGACTGCGCCTCGAATCTGACGTATGACCTCGACAACAATACGCGCTCGCCGTTCAGCGCTCCCCCCATAGTCATCCTCGCGAACGTTGCTCTGTGGTTGTGTCGCCAAAGATTAGCCAACTAGTGTGGCTACATCCGGCGGGTATGAGGGGGGTACTTAGTACTCACTCGTGGGGAGAGAAACTGCGCTGCGTGGATTCTCAGTAAGGGTTACACGAGACGAAGAAAAGATACACTTACATAGAAGATAACCGTGAGCTGCGTGAATCTCGATGCCGGAGAAGCCACAGTCCGCCAGCGTGCGAGCACAATTGACAAACTGGGCGATGACATGATCAATATCGGCATAAGACATAGCCGTTGGCACCCCGAAAACGAGATTCCTGATAAGTGTTGCCGCCAGTCCATTCCCGATATGAAGTGAAATTTCACTTGGCGCAATCGTCTTCCCAAATATGCCCCTTTCACCTGCACCTCTCGGGGACTGACGGCCGGGGTGGCATATCTGAGCCATTGCGGGCGTGCCGTGATGCTGGCAGGCCTCTGCATATTGACTCCACGTCTGCAATGCCGAATGCTCATCTTCTCCATACTCGCGAGTAGCTAGGTCGCCATAACTACCTAGGTGACGGACGTCAACCTGTACATTTCCTGTCATATCATCAGAACAAATGCGGAACCCACGCCGGCAGTCATTGAATAAGTATCGTTACCTGTGAGAAGAGCTCCCCATCCGCCCTTGGCCCATTCACCGTAGGCCTGCAATATCCTAGGGCCTGGTAAATAACCGGTATCTGCCAGGCCTTCAGCCATAGCAGCCTAGAGAACGGTCAACTGCCGTCCGTGACCTGAATCGTGGTCGTATCCCCGACCTACCTTGACCAAGCGATTGGGTAGCAGCAAACCGCATGGTAGCCTGAGGGGCTCGTTGATATCTGGTCCCATAACGAAGCCTTCTTGTTGCGTTGGGGTTCTAGGCTGTGGAGCAATATGGAGTTAATGCTACAGCTGGTTTGGTGATTAGAACTCAAAGGGGAAGTTCCCATCCATTTAAATAATGGGTTGCCTATATGCCTCGGTGTATAATGCGGTGGACCGAGCTGGGGCTGAATTGTTACGATCTGCGAGATAGAGTGGAAACATGTGCAGTCCTCCTCTGCCCGTGCCATTCCTTGTCCCATGCCACCAATCTACAGCACGCCATTCTTTATAGAACCTTGGTCTGACCAATTGGTGGCAGCGCAGTCGGGCCAACAATCCATCCGCCCGCAGCATCATTCTGCAGGACCCACAGGGCCTCGGATAGTCCTTTGCCCCGGGGTTCGAAGGACCCAGAGAAGGTCTCCACAGAAAGCCCAGGGTATTATCTTAATTCCTGCACCTATGCAAGGCTCTGGGACGTCTGCATGCGTGGCCGAGATGCCTGATGTTAGAACTCAAGGATATGCGTGTAGAGAGTCAGCCGAGGCAGCCTATTGAAGCTTTATCATATGAATCAAGGACAACTAATACCAATTGGTACCGGATTCGAGGCTTCGCAGAGACAGGCACCTTGGCCCAGCCCAACCCCCCGGTGTTTGCTTGTTCGCGCTACGACCGCCGTCCTTGCACATTCACGCCGTTCCTTTAGGACGGGCAGCTCAGATTCTACTTTGGTACGGGCATATGTGGGGGCACGAGTTTGCTGGTGAAGTGCGAACACCTGCCACACTGGGGGACCAGTTATTTCAGTGGCTTCGTCGTTCAGTTTTGCTCCAATCCAGGTGATAGTTGAACAATGGCCCTTGTGATCCCCATCAAATGATGTGGAGCAGAGACATTCTTTATGGTTGAATTCTTCTGAGCAATATTGGGGGTAGTATGGCTAACTGTACTCCCCATTATAAAGAATACGTCGGGTATTCTCCATGATAGTTACAATCCGCCAGTAGTATGTAGCAGGACGCGATGTTTCTATATTGCTCACCCCATCTCATCTCCTCTGCAAACTATGTTCTGGTTTCTATGCATGGTAGGTCGACTTCAGGATGGAGAATCTAAATTCTCCAACTAAGTCTCGAACATTTCTAGGGCAACATTTAGCAGAAACTACATCAGGGTTCATAGAATAACCTACTCGATAACGCCCTGCAGTTGGTTCCTCCACAGTTCAGAGACAACTCGCGGAGCAGCATAGACAATGAATCCTGGCTCCGCCATATGGCCGAGAGATAACAAGTGATTCATATCAGGGGAGGTGGTGTATAGGGCTGGCACAGAACAAGGCGGAAGAGGCTTTCCATCACTTAGGGATGATGCGAGCATTGAAAAGGTACAGACAACTTCATCCGACCGCCTCGATAGTAAGAGCTGCACGAGGGTATTCCTCCAATCCGTGTCGGACTTGGGCCGGGCATCTTCTTTTAAAGTGTCCGGTAGCAAGTTTGCCGTAGTCGATATCAACCCGAGATGACTCACGATGCTATAGTGACCGGTCAGAGAGCATACAATAAGCCAGGTTGCTGCACTTGCCTTTGGATCTGGTAGGTTATTTCGCTGTACTTCTTCTTTGGAAACTTCCCACCCAGTCGTGGATCCCAGAATGAATCATTCAAGTGTTGCTTGACCTCCTCAAGCAGAACAAGGATCTCTGAAAATACACTTGTTCTCATCTTGACAAGTTCTTCCCTCTGCCACGCATTTGGTGCTGGGCTATCGGGCTCAGCCAAAGCTCTCAGGTCAATGTCCCATACTACTTGTGAGCATGTATAGTACTGGGCAAGCAGGTCTAATGAAAGGCCCAGCTTGGTGCGAATTCGGTACGCGTCAGTGACTGCAGAGGGGAATATTGTCCATATGAACGCGGCGAAGCAGCCTCCTATAACAGCGAGAAGTCCTATCCGATGTAAATAGGCATCAGCAAAGGAAGATCATTCTTTAGAGGGCATCCACTAACGGTAAGGGGCAATCTCATAAATCGGATACACCGGCTGGCCGCTTGTTTCTGCTGCTTGCTGGCCAATCTTACGGACTTGCAGTTCATAACTGTTTGGTAAGTTAGTTACGCGTTTGAAGGCAGTGCTTTGGTTCATTCACTTACCCAATGATAAGAACTTGGGTGACAAGGCCTAGCAAGCCAGCAATCAGGTATCGCGGAAACTTGACCATGATGTACATATCTGCCGATGTTAGATGCGGCATTCCAGTAATGTGATTATTCAAAAGCATACCGAAGCAGAGGAAGACGAATAGGAATACAATTATACCGCTATCAAAGTTAGCAATATGATTGGACAGAAGATGGAAGGATAGAGGGATGTACGCAGTTCTCCCATCCACAATATAGTAATTGACGATAGACAGAACCATTGCTGCCACGGTTCCAACAACTCGCCAAAATAGGCCGCGAGTGGCGGACCCCGAGGATGTTGTTAGAGCCACAGGTACTGTGATTGTCGCCCATATCAAGCGCTGCTTGATGAAGAACACCTGGCTAGATGCCAGAAAAGCCACGATTGCAATGGACATGGTTGCACATGCTGCACGGAATCCGAGTTGAGAGTCTTCAGAGCCTAGGAAACGGTATATCTTCTCGAAGCCGGAGACAAACAGCTCCCACCACGTCTCAGGGTGCTCGCGCTCAGGATCTCTCATGCCGTGGTAGAGATCTCCAAAGGTCGACCTGGCCGATCTATCCATGCTGTAGATATCCGTGGTGTGTGTCGTGAGCAGACTGCCCATCCAAAGCTTCAATGTTGGGAGAGTCGGATATCGGAGAGCATTCTTAAACGCCTTTTCATCTCCTCTTATGCGGTCGGCTGCCTGGATGAATATAAGAGCGCATTTTCCAGTCGACTGAAGCATGGCTTGCATCTAAACAAAGTGAGAAAGCTGGTAGCAGGCAGCGTATCAATCAGACATACGTGAAGTAAAAGATACAGCTCTTCAATACTCGAGCCGTCGAGGCCGTGAGCTATATCTTCAGTGCCACCGCCCTTGTGCTGTCGCTGTGAAAGCAATCGTACATTCTGCAAATTCTCCAGTGCCTGCGTGTGAATATTATGTAGCCTCTGCTCCAGATAAGTCGAAAACGAACCCGCGCCAGGCAAATAACAAGGGTCTCGCGTGTCATCGGCTGTACCGTTATGCTGCTTCTTCTTCCTTAGCGAAGAAGGCCCCATTTGGAAGGTGATAAGGAAATGATCGAGGGACTCCTCCACTAGCCCGGCCACCTCGGTGAACAAACTATTGGCATTCCGGTAGATTGCGACGGATAGCTGGCTATTATGGGACTCTTCACTGTCCCTGTCACCTGCTATATCGGAACCTTCATTCATACGCTGCTCCTGGATGGTCGCGTTCTGTTCCAGTGCATCTGCAATGGTATCAAGGCCTCGAATCTGGAGCGCTACTGCTCCAAGGTTGGAAAATATTTCCCTAAAATTGTCAGTACTCAGTTTGTTGAACTCTACCTCCTGCGCGATGCAGTTGATTTCCGCTTCAAGTGCCCGATGTGTGGATGCGAGCTGTTGCAAAGTGTCCGCTACACTGGGGCGCTTATTTGGAGGCATCTGGACCGATGTAGTTGAAGTTTCAACTCGATAAATCCGGCGTGATTTCAAAAGCTTCACCTGCTCCTGCTCGGCACGGATGGTGTGCTTGAGCAGGGTGATGTATCCGAAAATCATTTTGCGCGCAGATACGCGGGACGTGATAGGAATGAAGAATATCCCGACACCAAACGATACTCCCAGGCCGGTTAGCATGCTTAATAGTACCTCCCTCACAAACAGCTCGCACATCTCCATTGTCGGAAGGAGAGTGCCGTAGGTTGCAGAGACATTGACGACTATACTGAACATAACGACAGGGAAGATCAGTTGCGGGCGTCTCGCTGCGGTCGAATCAGTAAAACGGCTGTTCGCCAACAAGACAGCTTCATTTACCTCGCATGGAAGTGGATATCCTGGTACAGTTGATCAGCGATTAGTATCTCAAAGGCGATGGCTCGGACCACCCACCAGATGCCGAAGAAGAGCCAGATACCGCAAACTGCTGAAGCCGAGGAGTTGTATGGCAGGGACAGTATGCTGCCCTGTGACGGATCTGATGCGGACTCGGAAAGTGCCTGCATCAGCTGCGCCATCTCTTCTGGGGGAGTCGTATGGACCCGGGCTTGGGTTGAGCAGTACATCAGAAGCAGCGAGAATGCTGCTCCAATACATATGCCAATCTAGAATGTTTCAGCCGGGCCTTTGGGCAGGAGCAGACGACGTACCGCATTGAGAATTGACATTTGGAGGAACTTGGCTCGAGGGAGAAAGCTGAAGCTCAGGGCAGCCACAATGCTGTTGAGATATCCCAGAGTGGTGTAGAAATTGGCAACTGGCGTCGCCTCATACATGGCAACACATATCACTGCTGGTAACGCTCCCCTGCAGTGTGTTAGTAGCGAGTCCTAGATCAGGGAGGGCGGCGTACTTGGCGATGACCAGGAATGTTCCGAAGTCGATCCCATATTTAGCCCACGCCTTGGACACCAGAGACCCTGCCGGCATGGTGCCAATCAATTGAGTATGTACAGTGCAGTTGACAATCGACTGAGATGAACAGGCAGAAATGTCAAAATTCAAAAATGTTCAATAGTCCAATGCTGCTTAGGTTCCAATGTGCCGAGGTTCGACTCGATCCGGAAGGTGGGTCATGCAGGCCAATCAGCGACGGTTCCCATGAGCCTGTGACGACAAAACCGGACTCCCCACTAACCGGATTCGGAAGACCTTAGTTATTGAGTGATGGGATTCCTATACCAAATCTTGCTGTGTATTATATTAATATTTATTATGTTGATAGAGTGAGGGATCGCGGAGTTCCCGTACTAACCCCAGTGGTGTTTTACAGTATTTACACACACATATATATTTTCACATATATATATATTACCTCCACTTACAGCAACATCTTTGTAGGGATATAAAGAACAAATCAACTGTTGTTCAGGTATTACCACGTCAAACTATTTACAGTCAATGACCAATTCTGGCAAAGTAAACACAGGTACATGGCAGACCCCGTCAACCAAGAGACAACACCAGTTTCGTACCAGAAACCTTCCCTTGGCGCAGCAAGTCCAGACCTGAAGGCAGACCTTCCAGTCCGCCATCAATCCTCTTGAGTGGTGGCGTTTTGAGCTGTTTCGATATATCTGTCAACGAACTATAGAATCGACGCAGGGCTTCGTGGTCGGAGGGATTCCTGGCAAACTTGGGCCCAAGCGGAGGAAGCCACTGGAATTCTTGATTGAAAACGGTGTATGCCATTATAAAATCGACGTCAACGCCATCAATGTTTGTCTTCCCTGGATCCAACAGCGTGACAACTCGCCCCCGGCTGTTGTGAAGAACCTTGGCGCAGAACTCGGTTGAGCCGCCCTCTGAAAAGCAGTCCATGGCCTTGTCAATGTTGGGATACGCCCGGACAATGTCTGCGACGGCAGTGGGTGATCGATAGTCAAAGACATCATCGGCACCGTACTCCTTTACCAGGTCATGGGAGCGAGGAGATGCGGTCGTGATAACCTGCCAGCCTGCCAGCTTTGCAAGCTGGATGGCGTAGAGACCGGCAGCCGTTGCACCGGAATATATCAGGATTTGTTTGTCCGATTTTCCAGTAACTGGGCCTTTGTCAACCCAAGGAACCCCGAGCCGGACGTTCAAGGCCAGCATGGCGGTCACTGCTGAGACCCCAAACGTGGTCGCTTCCTCGTCGCTCACAGAAGACGGCGGCTTCCAGGCCAGGTCGCCGGGGATCTTGAGGTACTCGGCGAACGCGCCTCGATCTGGATAGAGTCCGCCATGGGTCCAGCCGGCTACTCTGTCACCGACCGCCCAATTCCCCGGCGCATTGGGGCCGACTTTTGCGATAGTACCGTAGTAGTCACAGCCGATAATCGCTCCGCTTGGGGCGACAACGTCGACATGCTTGAAGTCTGTAGGATTGAGAGCGACGCATCTAACTCGGACGAGGATCTCGTCGTCGTTGATCTCGGGGACAGGAACGGTGGCGAGCTTGACGCCGTGTCCAGAGGAGCTGCCGCAAATGTAGTTTGAGAGTCGAGTGACAATCGACCGGTTTCCGACTAGGGCTTGCATGGTTAGTTACATTAAGATAGGTTGCAGTTGACTGGTTATATATGGATCGCAGCTCGGGACGGGGCAGTCAGTCCGTCCGCCCTGGTGGAGCAGTGATGAACAGCACAAACTAGCACTAATGAGTCATTCATGTGATTATGATAGTGAATAACCAGGTTAACCTAAGTGTTCATTAGTGGAAGTTAAAAAGTGACCCACCGACTAAAGCATCAAGCATTAGGGGAATTATTACAGATCTGCGCCAGTCCGTGTTAAATAGCTGGCATTCCACATGCATTCCACATCTGCATACTCCTTTCTCCGCACCTTTTTATTTCTGTACACCTGCTCATCATGGTCAAGAAAACTAAACCGTGGAGAACACAAATCCCCATGGACCAGCTGCCCATGCAAACCAGAGTCAACATAAAAAAGTACACCCCCGAGTCCTGCAATGATGCTCTCCACGGCCGAAAGGTCCCGATAGGACTTGGCTATGAGCTGACTCGGGCTTGTGTCATTCGCGGCATCCGACATCATCCTGGCTTTGCTCGCGAGCTGCATGGAGTCAGTCCGGATCTCACGCGTGCATTGAATGCCCGAGATATCATGAGTGGCACTATCCCAACCATGTCAGAGTCGGACCCTGCTGAAATACCGTACTGCATCTGGCACCCAGACATTCCAAGCCAGGATACTCTGCGAGACCTGGTCCAAAAGTATCCCAACATGCTCTATCATGCAGCTCGTGCCTGTGCGGTCGCGGGATACATTAACCTGTACAAGGAGCTCAATCCCCTTCCAGAAGTCCATGTCGCAGAGGAAGCCAGGCATGCGGCCGTGGGAAGGAACAACAAGGGCAGTGAAGAGATATGGGAGAATATCGCAGCAGAGCCACTCAAGTTCGCCATCATGAATGACTACACGCGGACAGTCGACATAGATCACCCTCGACCTGCAACTCTCAACGGCGATACGGCCGTTTATTCAAGTCTTATGGGCGGACGCGAACATCTGGAGCCGGACCAGCTTGATTATTTCCATCACGGTTACAAGCGTCATTATCACTCGCACTACTTCAACATCACGGAGGACTGGTGCATCGACGACCACGACCACGAGGCACTTAATCCCGCCGAGAGCTACTACCCATTCCTATATGGCCCTCTTCCGATAGACCTGCCACCAATAAACAAGGATAAACTAATCCTGGTCGCTGCATACTCGGGGGATATTGATCGATACGCCCGTCTGCGCCGACCACAAATGATTCAAGACGAGTTCCTCTGCATCATCCGGGGAATATACCACAACCCGTTCTGGGCGAAGTGGTGGAGCGACCAAATCACCAACGCCGTGACAGCAAGGTTCACCAAGTGGGAAGAAACGCTTATCCAGCGAGCGATCAATGGCCGCCGAACCATGTCGGATGATGTTACCTGGGTCACGGCAGACACGCCCAAAGAGCTGCTGCCTCTGAACATCTGGTTCCCACAACAGGCTTGTCAAGAGACATACGAGAGACTGGCTCACATACGACCGGATGTACTGCACCGATGTCTCTATGCCTGCATTGTAGCCGACTATCCGGATTTATGGGATCGGCTTCTACTGAATTCACATCAGCAGACGCAGCCTGTACCGGATAGCCAGAGACGAGAGCGGAAGCTGCAGCAGCTTGCTAAGACTGTTACCTCTTCACTTTGGATGGAGGCTAAGGATTCTCGAAGTGATCACTATCGACAAGATATTATGGCCGCTGTTCCCAACGAGCTCGAGGCACTCGAATGGGACTACGGGGAAGTGGAGAACGCGCTTCTTCGTACTGGCGTGAAGGAGTTGTATTCTCCCGGGTCACACAGCATCGACAGATGGATCGACCGGAATGACCCTGTTCATGTTGCATCAGGCTCGCTAGGGGGATACGACGGGGCAGGCCCTACGATGCCTGCGCTGGACTTTGCTGTGTTCCTTAAGGACGTTGTGGGCGTGGACAACGAGGTCTGGAGAGACGATCCCGGTGGTCGTCTTGACATGGATGAGGTGTATGAACTACTGGATCGCGATTGATATGTTGGTAAATACAACAAATACTAGTCAGTGCTATATCCTGCCCCTGTTCAGGCAGTGTTGGCCGTGGAAACCCTGGCGTACTTTTGCATTTGCCACGCAGTTCTAGGCTGAGGCTGCGCATCTTGCCGCCTTCACATGCTCATTTGGGCCGATACAGGCTGTCTTGTACACTCCCTGTGGAGCCCGGAAGCCTGTGCCCGGTTAGGGACGCCAATACGGTAAATCAGCCGGGTGGGAGATTTGGAATGGGGGTCCGTGATGAACTAACAAAGCTTCGTGGTTTCATTTCTGGCCCCTGCTGTTGTCGATCTTGCACGTATGCCGCATAAACCCTAAGGAGCCCACATGCGGCGCAGCTGCGGCACAGCAACAGTACAGCACCGGCGTCAGATCGGCAAGTCTGACCCTATGGATGAATGCGACATATCTCGTAGTAAGATTACCTGGCCCCCAGGTGCTAGGTAATGCTACAATAACTAAGAGCTTTAGTCTTCAGTAACGAAAAGAAGAAACTGATGCCGAAGGGTTTGTAATTTGAGCGACTTGTAAAAGCCGCCAGCCGTACTATTCTTACTAGCCATGATGAGTGTAAGGTGCTCGCCGAATGCGAAGACCTGGGGCTGGCAAGGGTGTGATAATATCGTTATCAACGGTATGTGGGGAGGGCGAGGGCTTTTTTTTTTTTTTTTTTTTCTTCTCACTGCGTATAATCCCAGCGATGGCTGGAGATTTCAACACTATGGTATATCAATTTTCTAAGAAGAATGCCACGCAGACCATTGTTTCAGCCACCCTTCGATATTTTACATTCAACGCCTTGGGCCTCACTCACACTTATCGCAGTACGTGGAAGCTCGATGAGGGACTGCGTCTCGAAGAGATTCGCGAGATTCGTGACGAGGAATCCGAGTTACTCGAGGAGCTGGAGAGGCTAGTCGTTGAATTTAACGCAGAGTACGACGGATTTGGAGCTGGCATGGCCCAGTTCCTTGACGAATATTGGGAGAAACGAATGTCTGACGTTGTTGGGGACGCAGAGGTTGACCCTGATGGAGTGCAGCGAGTCCGGGAAATCGGTGCCATTTTATCAGATAATGTCCACTAGTGATTTGCGATCATGTATTGACATTTTCCCGTCATTCATCCTCAACCGCACGCTCACCCGTAGCTAGTTAGTTAACCCCATGTAAGCCCGATCAGCTACTCATACTGGAGCGCAGCATCTTGCATCTGTTCAAATACTCCTCCTTCCCATGCGCCGCGATATTTCCAAACAGTTTGCGCTCTAGCGCTTGCCCGCGTATCTCCACCGCATCAATCACAGTTTTATCCAAATCAGAACGTTTAATATCACGGAGAACAACGCAGGGACCGCTGGCACGGAAGACGGGATCGGGAACCGTGAACCCGTCGGGGTACTTTGCCGTGAGCTGTTTGGGACTCAGGACGAACACCTCTATCATAGCCGGTAGGTAGCTCGCTTGAAGCAGCGGGACGGGGTCCTCTTCATTGACGATGGTCAGGAACTTGCCTAACACAAATGGTGCAGATCTGGGCCGGGGAATGGGGATGGTTGTAATCGGCGGGGCGCCGAATACTATACAATGGACCTGCTGGAAGTCTTTGCGGTTTGGATGTTAGATAGCCATATTTGCCTTGAAGCGGTCTGAGAGGTACTAGGACTTACGTTGTGCTACGGTTGCAATGTCACGATGCGAGGACTCCATCGACATGGCATAGAATAGTTGGGCCATGGCACCCCCAGCCGAATGGCCTGTGAACAGGAGCTCCATATCGCCTGGTAACTCTCGCTGAGTGTACAGCGTCGTCACAGCTGAATGAATTTTTTCGGCAAGCTGGCTCTGCATCGCTTCGGCGACAGTAAGATAGCCCCTGTGGTATCTGGCTGCTGGGTCTCCGAGATTCTGGCAGAATGGTCAGCATCGTGCCTACTTCGATACAGATAGTTTACTACCTGTGCAGAGACTGCTTCGCCATTCCCATTGACCATCCAGTCCATTTTGCTCATTGTTCCACGGATAGACACAACCAGCACAGAGCCCTTGATTGTCGCAACGACCCTCTTTGAGTCTCCTTTGGGCTTCAGCTCGAAGACGGAGAGACCTGACCTCGAGTCCGGCGAGTCTGAGTATGCTGCCACCGACTTCTCAGCAGCCAATTCAATGAGTCGCCATGTGTCGTTGGATCTAGCGTACAACGGATCAGCTGCTCTGGTACGTCAATCAATTCAACTCAGATGATTACACACGCTTTAAATTCATCCACTTCGTCCGTTTCTTCGATTTTGCTTATCGGCAGCTGTTCGACCCTGAGACGGTACTGATCAGAGATGGATTCCTGGGTGACGTCCATTGCTACTCGAGAATCAGCCGCTAATCACTTCGACCCGGAGGAAATGGATTGAAGGAGAACAGACGATCGGCAGTCGCGAGCACCGTTTCCAGGAACTTTGAGGCCGCTGCAGTAGCCCTCGATGTGCCGGAAGCGTGCTGGGATGAGGCAGCGCTCTTGGAGCTTGGTACAGCACCACTGGCTGCAATAATCTTCCTAGATTGTCGAATAGGCCGACGGTTTAATACAATATGTTTTTTGACGAATTGCTCGACTTTGTTGGACGTTTTCTGGGCTTTGGTGTTCTCGCTTCGCGCCATGATTTAGGGGTTGGTCTGGTGTATCGAACGATGCTGGAATTGAGTGATAAAGGGTTTGTTCTCCAGTATTGAAAAAGTGAAATTAATATAGATACAAATTGCTAAGATGATACCCAACCTGAGGTTGGATCAGGCTTTGAAGAAGATTTTGCCACCTCAACTAACACCAAAGCCTTGCAAGACACGATTGAACCTGCTGTCAGTGAAGCGATTCAGCCTCTTGGGCAGATCGAACAGTTCGATCCGAACAAGCATAAGGGCCCGAATAGTTCATGGCCGCCTCACGGATCGAACCAATCGCTGACTCCCAGCGAGGCGCTCGGAGATGCAGGATTCTGCAGTCAGCCTGCCGCACATCTCATCAAGAGAGCCTACCGCTGTTACCGCGTGTTATGATGTGCAGTTTCAGAATATAAGCATGAAGGCCCGAGCACCTTACTCAAGTGTAGCCACACATCTAGGAACAAATTACGGGTAATGCATGTAAGATTGGGTTGGAACAAACGCCACGTTTAGGGTCCTTATCAGCTATCTCAGTTTGCACTACTGAACTGCCCAAAGAACGTACCCAAGTGCCCCGGAGTTTGCGCAGTACTCCGATTTCCAGTTCTATTAAAGAGCGTCTCATGGCCTGCGGCCAGCTTCAACCTTGATTATTAGTAGACACCGCAGTACCACGAAACCATTTCCTTTACCACGTCAATTCCAGCATGGAGTGCGCCAATAAGAGAAAGAAGACAAAGAAGACCGCTGTACCTGCAGCCCTGCCAGCTGTCTGGAGAGAGCTCAGGAGAAACTATTGGGCAGCAGTTCAGCATGAGGCCGAGAACATGATCAGAATGCATAACCTCCTAAAACAAACCGCATACCAACCGCATACACCTCCCAGTCTCGAATGTGACAACTTCAAGAAGATGTTCGATATATGGGGCGAGTGCACTGATTCCTCATATCAGTATTGTGCTAACACCATGCAGTTGGCAGTCAACCAAATTTTGATGACAAGGCTACTTCAACCCTCTACCATGAGACTCTCCGAAAATCCCAAGGTGAGTCATGGAATGCGGATCACTGATCCAATCGCAAGCTGACTGACTGGCAGAACACCTCAATGAGCCAGAAGACAACGATCACCGCTACGCGCGCCTGCTGCTTCAATCCTCCAGTACGTCAGCCTGCAGCAACCTTGGAATATATCCAACGGAGCGCATCCTAACACAATTAGGCCTTCTGGATATCGATATACTTTACGAACCCACGAAAGTATCCCAGGACTTCCTCAATCTACAGCCAAATCTCCCCAATGGTACGGAACTTTGCTTGTATCATGTTAAAGGATCAAACATCTCACGGCTGATCTAGTCGAATTTATAACGGACGCCGCGGATGGCACTGCAAACGGAGGGCCAGGGCCCGGGCTCTACGCCATCTGTTGCAATGAATGCCGTGATCCGATACGATCCAAGGTATACTACGAGTGTACGCATGACTGCAAGCTTTACGTCTGCTACGAGTATACCGAGTATGGCTGGCGGTATTGCGGGTCTGATACGCCGCCGCCGCCTGAGTTTGGCTTACGCCGTCTCTGCCCAACCTGCAAAAGTAAAGTCGAGTTTTGTTGGCCAGGACATAGTTTCCGGCTGAGAAGGTATAAGGATCCGGATATTCCTGGTTAGTATTCCCGTGTTTTTGCCTGTCTTTCTATTGTATATGGATCGTTACTCAACCGTAAATCTAGGTATTCTAGAGCTGCGGAAACAACTCGACACGTTCGTGAATGGGGATATGTCCAAGGATTCTTTAGACACAGACACGATCGACAGTGAGGGTATGGCAGAAGACGAAAGCGAGATAGATGAAAGCGACACGGAAGATGAAACGGACATTGGCGAATTCGGGGAGGGCAACAACGATACGATGGACGAAGATGACACGGGAGAACCTGAGGAGGAGGAGAATATAGGTTCTCATGGCGACGACAAGAAACAGGATACAAATGAGCCGGCCCCTCCGGATAAGCGCTCCTTGAAAGAAAAGCTGACACTCAGGTTGCTCAAGCCAAAGGAAAAGGAGAGTCCCATAGCCCAGTTTATGCGCACCTGGGCGCTGATGCTGAAAGGAAATCTGGCACCAGCTGGTAACTTCCATTTGTCGTTGATGTTTGGGCCTCTGATCTTCGAGTCAGGGTTGAAGGAGTATGTCACCACTTGAGTTGCATGTACAATGATATCGAACTGAATCGAACCGCAGAATCAATCATGGAGTATTAGTATCACGCAGGCATCCGCCCTCTCTACTTGCCCACAGCCTTGATAGTGCGCGAGAGGTGCGATGTCCGTTCTTCTATCGACATAAGCGGACTAAGCGACTTGAATATCAGCACAAGAAGGTATCAATCGAGCAACGCGCCTTGCTCGCCTGCATCAAGCGGGTATACGGAGGCGCATTCTCAGGCTATCCCGAATCAGCCCGAGACCGCGAGGCCAGAGTGATTGACATTCTCGTCGAGGAAGCAAATGCGTATGGAGCCATCCCCAGGACCAAGTCCGCCACGCGCAAAGTGGAACTACTCAAAGAAGCGGCGAAAAGGATAAAGCGCTCATTAAAGGAGTGTCTTGGGAGTGAAGTCGACAAACATCTGGACCGCTTTGCCAGAATCCTGGTTGAGAAACAGATGGCCAAGGGTTGGAATATGTGGACGAACAGCTGCCAGTGGCTTGTTATGCGCCTGCTGGATGGTAAATACTTCGAGTCCATCATTCCGCGCTTTCTGGACAAGCCTGACGAGGCTGATGAAGAGAGCTTTCGCTGGCCGCGGTATCTCGTTAGCTTTGGGCCCAATATCGAGGGATTCAATCAGAGCTTCTATCAGCCCAGCAGCATGATTACAGACTTTTGCCAAAGCCGGCCCACTATAGACTACGACCTGATCGAGCATATATCTCTACGCCGGAAGGAATCGCCCGAGACTCTACCGGCATCTTGGATTCACCTTTCGCTGTGCGAAGCCAAGCTCACAGGCAAGACTGGAACGGATTCTCCCATCTCAATGGACGCACTATGGGCAATGCCATGCGACACCTTATCCATACTTCAATTCCACCTTCTCCGCCAGCCATCCAAGTACCAGAGTGAAGGGAATTGGAGCCGGAATCGCTTCCGGGTCTTGGAACTGCTCGATACCTTCGCCTCTCTCGCCGGCGCACTGGGGGCCTCTCTCGGCGCCCTTCTATCCCGAGACAACAAGCTAGCCTCCCAGATCATCGTCCCCAGCGCGCGCGTTTTCGGGAATGTCCTTGCGAGCGAGCATGTACGGATCGTGCGCCTGTCGTCGCGGTGGGTTGGGTACGACATTACCAATCGCGTTCCTAGCGCGATGGGTGAAGCCAGGAAACTCCGAAGGAAGCTGCAGAAGGCTGCGGGGGCTCCAGGTGACCCTGTGCATGGCGAGGAGGTGCTTTCGGCCTTGGTAGAGACTTTTCTCACGCCGCTTGTGGTTGTGGGCGGGGGCAAGCTCGCTGAGAATCTCGGTCAGATATTCAGGTTCTATCATAATGGGCCTTGGATAACGGTGAATGGGTTTGGACATACGCTTGTTTGTCCATTATTTGTAAGAAAGGTAAACAGTACAAGGAGTTAAATAGACCTATATATAGTAGATGGATGGATTAACGTGCATAGGCCAGGAGAAATAGATATGGCTTGTTATATCTTGAAGACCCACAACAGCGTGAATAGAAGGATGACTGGTTTATGTAAACCAATAAAACACTACATAGCACCCGATCCCCGAATAGCCAGTTCTCCCTTTAGCTACTTGCCCAAATATATCCCGATATCCATCTACACCTCGCCATGTATCGTGAACAGCTTGAAGCCTACGCATGTCCCTCGATCTTCGGCGTGTAGTACCCCCGAGGAAGATGGTTCACCACAATCACTGGAGAATATGAGCATTTCTAGAACAGAGGGTAGGGATAAGAAGAGACGTACATCCAAGTAGAATCAGCATCAGCACCGGGAGACACCAGGCTGTCTCACCCAGGTTCTCTGCAGCACTCGTAACAGTCAAGATGCTAAGCAAGGCAATCCCAAGACCGATCAGCATGTTAGCTGCGATAGAGAAATAGCGCAGGGGGGACGCCCCAGTAGTGTGGTCGGAGCAGAGGATCCAAAATACACTGGCTAGGATAATGACCAGGCCAGTGCAGACGGCGAAGTAGCCTACAGGTGTCAGGTTAACATCACGATCAGGTACGTCCAACGAGCAAAAGGAATATTACCAAAGGTCAGGTTGAACACGCGCAGGATTGAGTCCAAGGTCTCCGCGAAGATGAGTGGCCCCTCTCCCTCTGGCTCGCTTGGTATCTCCCACCCAAAGCTTTCCACAACTGTTTGGGCAGACAGCATGATAGCTGAGAAGGAAGCATTAAGGAATTGAGTGGGACTTTCATTTGGATCGAGTGACAAAGTCTCATTGAGGGACGTGAACGCCTCTTGATAAACAACATCGGTTGTCTCAAAGCGGCTGTAGACATCAGTAAACAAGTCGCTGAGCATTGTTTGCAGTTTCACTGTTGGTACTGTTCCATCTTCAATTCCATATAGTAGAGGGTAGAAGAGTGATTTGATGTCTGCAACAATATGGGCCCATAATAGGGTCTGGTTGATGCCCTCCATAACCAGGCACAGGGCGAGGTGGAATGGGAAGTGCAGGATAGCACAGATATGCTGACGATGAGATCCCAATGTCTGTAGGCGAATACTGTCAAAGTAGAGCTGGTAAAAGAAGTACTAAAGCAACCATCAGCTTGCGTGTTAACCCTCGAACAGTATACACACAATCAGCAGAACAGCGGATATGAGCATCCCAATATCAGCCGGCAAGAACTTTTTATCCAGCTTCATTATTTTCGTAATTGTCTTGGTCAGACCGATAATGCCTTCGCCGAGCTGTTTCCACGTCAGCTATCAAGCCCGATATACGGAAAAGACACGCACTATGATAAGAGTCAGACATGTCATTCTCTCGACCAGGTGTGTCTTCCAAAGCGAAAGCGCCTACACAAATTAGTGGGCATCCATATGACATCAAGGGCAGAACTCACTGGCCACAAGGCTGCGACGAGTACATTGACAACAACTTCCGTGACAGCAATGATATACCAGGCCACATACGAGCGCCAATGCACGCGGTGATAAAACGCAAATGACACTCCAAGATATACCATTGCAGCCAACAGTAAAGACGCCATCACGATGATGAGAGGCGCGCGTGTCTTTTTATACCGCCATGTAAAGAACAATGTTGTTCCATACTGAGCAAACAGCGTCAAGCGACTCGCCATCAGCAGAAGGGAAAGCTGCTGCAGAGGGCCCCAGCCATCTTCTGCCAGGAAGTTGGGTGAGACGACGGAAAAGCCAACCATAACGCCAAAATGGCAGGCATGGGCAATGCGTTCAAAGACGCTATCTGTAGCGAAGCGGACATCGTACAGGGTAACCTGGCACCATGTGAACCATAGAACACAAACGAAGCCAATATACGACTCCAGGCCTATATACCATTAGCGGGCTTCCCTTCGATTGGGGATGATCAAAGCGTACTCTCTTTGCTGTTGATCTCGTGGACCACGGTAAAGGAGGCCAGGTTTGCTACGAAGAACAGATCGAAGAACAATTGTATATTCGACGTGGCTTCGTAATGCTCAAACTGGGGGTTCTCGAAGAGGGTCTCATCGTGGGTGTCGAGGGCAGCTGCACCATCGACTGAATGGCCGCGGTGCGCACCCTCCTTCGTCTAGCAGGTACTTAGTATTTGGATTTGAGAGAATATGGTGAGCTTACCAGGGGAGTCTTGAGTAGGGGAAGCATCCTGACAGTGCAAGTTTAATCTGATCGTTGAACATTATGTAGTAGGTTCTAGCAGCGGCTATCACGCATTATATACGCATCAGGGACAAATTGAGCCCCCACCTAGGAGAATATGAGATTTGCGAGGCCTGTCGATCATTGTGGCCGTGATACTGGTATATTTAGCACAATCAGGCCATACCCCCAATGAAGGTTTAAGGGTCCAGCGAATTACTGTTCTTGGTGCCTCAGCCTCATGGCAATTTCCGTTGCAGCGTGACAGATCATAGATGTCTTTCTACTGGCATGTATGCTACTCAGACAAGCATTGGTCCACATGTCTTCAAACACGGCGAAGGCTTGGGTTTGCTTGATCTCAGCTCCGATCCACCCTCAGGGCGGAAGTTCCAATCGCAGGCCGAGCTTTAACTTGGCCCTGACCCTGGGCTAACTGAAGATGGCGCTTCATTCGTCTGCGGCTTCAGTTCGTGCTGACGGGGGCTGGCGGGGGGGCTGATGTGCGTCTGTAGCGCCGAATGGACTTCCTGGAATGGCTTAGCCATGCGCTCTTTGCTCCAGCTGTGATGCCATTGGAAGAAGCACTCCGAATGGATTGCTATATGTAGTGGCAGATCCCCAGCACCTGCCAGCCTCGTATTGATCGCTTCCCAGCAAAATGCCCAACACCGGTCGGCCGAGTCGAGACTGCCATCACTGTCGGCAGCGCCGGATCAGGGTATTTGAATCAAAGTTTGGATTTTAATCACTTTATTGATGGTGTTTATAGTGCGACCTGGTCCGTCCTGCGTGTGGTCAGTGTCAGCGAAAGGGGCAACCTTGCCCTGGCTATCGCGACGAGTTGGATCAGCGTTTTCGAACTCACAACGTGGAGTCTTGGTCTACAAGAAGCTCGGGTCGTCGTCGTCGAGTCAAAGATGAGGCACCGAGCGGCCAAACAACTGGGAAGATGGTGGAAGCCACAACGGCGGCGACGACTCTCAGTGGCCCATCGCCTGTAAGCTCCTCCCCAGCGAGAGAATTCCTGGGCTGATTAAATACCCCATAGACAGAATATATACCATCAGAGTCCTGGAATGATCATCTGATACCGCTTGTCATACACAAGTTGTCGCCCAATGCAATGGGCGGCGTCTTCCATACCATCTTCACTGCAATTCCACATGTCATTTCCAGCACAAATGCAGGTTCCCCGATGTTCAAAGTCTGCGACGCCATTGGGCGTGTCTATATTGCTAATGTGACAAACTCGACGTTAGCAAAGGTCCAGCAAGCTCGTGCGTACGGCAGCGCTATTGTTGCCGTCAAGGAGAGTTTGCAGGATCCTCAGCAGTTCGCGACCAGGGAGACACTCGTCAGTATCTTATTGCTGTGCATATACGAGGTACTGCTGTGTAGATGCCGTCTTCCACAAGTCACTAACACGATCTGCCTGTCTAGCTTCTTTCTACCCCCGATTGCTATTCAATACTTGCGTCTCCGTCCTGGTCCATTCACGCCGGGGGCATGGTAGCGTTGCTTGAGCATCAACGGGGTTCAGGCTGCTCCACGCCAGAGGACCGGGCACTGTTTCTCGCGTTGTTTAGCACCGTCGTAAGCCTACTGTTCTTTTTTCTGGTGCTTCGTGCCTAACCACTGTCATAGCAGCGCCAGACGCTCATGACGAGCCAGGACTATTCGTGGGGGTTTACGTCATGGATCCGCGCGTTCTACATGCTATGTGAGGCAGGAGATTATTGTATTGTGCGTACTGTAGTGTTTGCCTACCACTGCAGTCGCCTCTGCATGGCCATCCAGGAGCTGATTGATATCGGTAACCGGGACGCGTTGCTTGCCATATATCCCTCCATCCTACACCACCTCGACAGTGTTGAATGCCAAACAGCCCCCTTATTCGATGAGAGGCCTCTTCGTGACTGCGCGATAGACCTGCCGACTTCCAGGGCTGCTCTACCGAGTTCAATTCCCGATAGTGGCCTGCTAATATATCAGAGCACTTTCCGCTTGCAGCTATCGATGCAGGTTCACGGGCTTCTCTCTATGGCGTTGGAAGGATCCAACTGTACACCAGAGCAACATTCCGAAATTAGCGAAGCGCAATTGCAATGCACAAAGGAGTATCAGGCCCTTGCAGATCGACTTCTGGCGGGACTAGCTGCAGCAATTGGGTTTGATAAGTGCTCTGGCACCTCTTCGAAGCAATTGGGGCTATTAGATGTATTCCAGATGGTGTGGCCTCTACAACTAATTGCATCGTCGCCTCTGTCATCCGATTGTGAGAGGCGCCAAGCTCGTATGATACTAGAAGGTGTCCATAACCAGATCAGACTGTTATAATTGAATGCAACTAGTTTTATGTTCAAGTCCATTTCGTTGTCTACCTGGCCGCCTGTCCCATGATTGCTATATGAACGTACTTCGTCGGAGTGGACCCGCCACGATATATAATCAAGCAGCGAAGTGATCTGCATATCCAGGAGGGCTAGACTCTTCATCATACCGCAGGGGAGCTTCATTGAAGATCAACCCTGGCAGATCAGTATTCGGTGGTGTGAGGTCATATACAGGCAATGCACAACAGACGCTGAACGACTTCCACAACGGCTTTCGATCCACCAGCCTGCCAGTGACCTGATCAATGGTATCTTCTGCCGTGACGATATCCAGCGTCAGTTGGTGATTGACGACAATTACTCTTGTTTCGCCGTCTCTGTGCGTGTCGGGTTGGCTTTCAGTGCCGAGATTATATATAGCCAATTCCACGTCTGCCGTGCCTGAACCGATCCTGATCTCGAATGGAATATCAATCATGTCTTCTGTTGCTTGCGTCCTCCGACCTCCCCCAGTTGCACTCCACCTGCCAGTCTGGCTATCTCGACATAGCGGGCGGACATATTGCTCCTGGCACTCGACTGCTTGCGTTGCGCGATCAGGTATCGACAGCAGCTTGACGGTCTCGTCCACCCTCCACTTAAGCTCCTTGACTACAACATGTCGCATTTCGGTCGCTCTCGGCCCTTCGGTGATGGTGCGTCTGGCGCAGACTCTAGCAGAATAAGAGCACTTGGGCGCTGAATGGTTCGGGGTGACATTCAGCAAAAATTTTATCCGATCGCCGCGGAATGTCCGGGCATGCTGAATATTTTGAGGATGGTCTGGAATGGTAAACCGTTTAATCTCGACTAACTGTGGTGCTGTGACTTCGGTCCAACAATTAAATTTCGATATGGCGACGATGCTATACGAGATGCATCCGACCGCCGTCTCCATGGTCGGGGGCAGTCTACCGGGTATCGGCATTCCAAATGTATATCGGAATGTCGCTAATCCTCGCCCCCGATCACGCTCGATGCTGTCCGGCGTATGCCAGAGATCACACTGCGCCACTGTCTGTGTTGTGGAATATGTCTGGTTGTCGGTTGAACATGAGCTGCTGGACGATGACCTCCTACGCCGCCACGCGTCGCGCAAGCCAGTATATCCAGGGACGATTTTGCTGCAGCATCGTCGTTTAGAGGTGACCGTCCGCAGTAGACGAACGCTGACCGCTGGATAGTCGCCGGGCTGAATGTCCGGTGAGGGAACGGTGACCGTTGCAGACCCTGGTAGAGGCTCACTGTAGCTATCGTGATGGGCGCCGGCAAATATACAGTGGGAGCTTGACGCCGCCAGGTGTACTTGGTGTGTTTCCATGATGCAATGGAACTTTTATGGACATGAGATCTGCTCGACGGTCCTCATCGGTATATAGTACTTTGGATGCACGCAGCTAACCCTACAAGGCAGCCAAGACACACGCGGTGGGTCGCAGAGCTTGGACGAGTTTGTCGATTATTAATGACACGACATGTCTCTACTGGCTCTGAACTGTTTTCTCTTTTGCTGGAAAGCTCGCCACTTGGCCAGAATCCGCGCCTTTTCCTGTTCCGATGCCGCTGCCAGGTCCGCATCTCCCTGGCGGATGCGCGAGAAGATAATGTAGTCCTGTCGATTGTTGCCGTACGACTTTTCAATGCTCCTGGAGACGCCATTCAGGGGATACCCGATGAGTCCCCACAGACCTGACTGTGTCAGCTATTGTCTGCTAGTGTGCAATATACGTACCAGCCTGGGGCTTGAGGACGACACCCCCGACTCCCTTGCCAACTCCCTTGGCCATCTCGCCCATTCCCCCTTGCTTCCACCCGGAATGAGGCTGTGTTACGAGGCCGGTGATTCCGTCATACCAGCTCTGCCAAAATTCCTGTCGCAGTTAGGATCCGTGTCTCCACTGTCATGGGCAGGGAATACGTACTGTCGCCGCAGCCTTCAGCCCTGATCGAATGTCGTGCGCATACGGTACGTCCTTTACTGTGCGATCATGGTACCACCGAGGAGCATCGTGAAATCCCTGCGACAGGAGCAGAGTCAGGCCCACTGGTATCTCGATGATCCAGTTCACGACCCGGCGTCCAGTGTAGCTGCTGTTGGAGAGCACAGAGGAAAGAGTGCTCCGCTTAGCCATGGTGGGAGCATCCTGACTCGAGCTACTCGAGCTCGAACTTGCAGTCTCCTTGGATAGCAGGCTGCTGACGCTGTCCCTCTGTTCATCCAGACCTGACGACCCTTGATTCTCCACGACGGGTCCTCCATTTGCTTGCATCTCAGCCATTGCCATTCGTTCCTCGCATGTCGGGAGCCCAAAGCCATCCGCAAATCGAGAGCGCTTCGTCTGGGAGATTCCCTGCACGGTATGCATAGGGATATTCACAATGCCTGTCAGGAAATTCCCCATTGCTCCTGCAACTCCTTCGGCGCTTGCATAGAACGGTCCTCTGGGGTCAGTATTCGTATCGTAACATTTCGAGCGGTAGCTGTTCTCGTTAGCTGCATCACACTGATATGGAAGTGAACAAGAAACATACAGCTTCACATCATGAGGATCGAGATGGCCCCCTCGAACAAGGACCGACGCTGCCAGTGGACTGAGCAGGATTTTTGTTTTCCGGACACGCCATACTGCCTTTCGATCGGGACATATTGAACATCGCAGACGGTCCAGGTTCAGCTGCCGGTGAAAGCTTGCAACGCCTTGCTCTGGCCCGTTCTCGGAACGTATTCTTTCGCTCAGCTCCTGTGCTTTGGCGATAGTGGTAGGCGCCAGACACTTGTATATTGCATCCGCCAAGCGCTCTGGAGTTAGGTCTCTGAATGGGATGGGCCACGGTCCTGCCTGGTTTGCAGCCACGAGTGCACCCCAGAAGGGCTGGTCACCGAAGAAGGGGACAACCGCAGTCGGTCTGCCCATCGCCAGTCCAATTGCAGTAGTCCCGGCGCCGCCGTGGTGTATCACACAGGAGACGTGCTGGAATAGCCAATCATGGGGACAGTTACCTAGAAAGAAGATGTCTTTATGGTGGAGGGATTCTGCTCCTAGCCCTCCCCAGCCTTTGGATATCAATGCTCGCTGGCCTGTCGATAGAACAGCGTCTAGGATGGTTTGGGTCAGTCCGTCAGGGTCATCGACTACTATTGATCCGAATCCGATGTATATCGGAGCAGGTCCTGACTCGAGGAACTCGAGAAGTTCTAGCGAGGGCTCGTAGTCGGTGTCTGCAGGGAGAAAGTTGAACCCAGTAACATCGATATGGGACTGCCAGTCATCTGGTTTCGGTAGTAATGACGGAGACCTTATATATGAGCTAGCTTCCCTATAAGAAAGAGATGGTAACTTACCACATGTAAGTAAATGGAATGCGCAGACGGTGAATTAGGCTTGGGGCTCGCACTGCGTCCAAAGGCTCGAGACCCAATTCAAACCGACGGAATTCATTCTGTAGATCGCCCAGGCCCTGCCAAATAACCATCTCGGTTACAGCATACGAAGCAATCTTCGCTACAGATGGCTTGGTCGTAAAGCTATGGACGTTCGCCAGCGGATGTGGAAATGCCTGCGTCGGGGACCAGGGCATCCTACACTTGGTTAATTTTTAATCTCTGGACCATCTAAAAGGAAACTGACGTAAACATCAAATGCAGCGGTATCCCCAGCTTTTCGGCACAATGTATATGAGCGAAACTCGGCGGGTTTGCGATGATGACATCTGCGACAAACGGCGGTGCAGTCAACGGAGCATCACAGAGGAGATCAAGGCCCTCGCCAGCTTCAATACATGAGCGCCAACATCCTCCGATGATCTTACGGATCTCCCCCCGGCGACGTGCTATAGCACCGTGGAACAGAGCATCCATCTTCGGGATCAGCTTTGGGTTGTTCACCATGAAGGACATCAGCTCGGCCGGATCTCCCCCAATGTTGAAGAACTCGAGGCCATTCCGCTTGACGAAATCTCGGAATATCAGATGCGTCGCCAGGCGTACACGATGGCCGTGCTGCTGTAGAGCCTTCCCAAGGACGATAAAAGGCTGGACATCCCCACGAGAGCCAACAACGTGCATGACGATGTTGAGCTTGATAGGGAACTTGAGATCCTCTGGGACAGGAAAGGAGCGACGCGTTATATCGGGTTTCTGGCTTGCCAGGCTCTCCAAGAAGCCGGCTACCTCCGGCTCATCCTCTTCGAGGTTTATATCGAGTCGTCCGCTGCCTTGGAAGGGTTAGAGAGGGCCACTGTATAGTGAGTGCATGCTAGAACCATACCGGTCACCCGCGCCTCAGTCTCATAGCCATGGCCTGTAAATCTCGCATGTTCCGGCCTTCCGGCTTTGCATCTTGATGTGCAGGCGAGGGGAATCTTCCTGCTAGGGCAGATAGAAGGCTTTTCCGAGGGCATTATGATGCCAGTAGACCTGGCTAGATAGCCAGCACTGCGATATTAAGCTGCAATAGATACATTGGATGCACAGAGGAGTAATGTCCATCTCGAATCAGCGTTTGTAAGCCATTATATATCATGTAGTCTGCGATTAGAATAGCCTGGTCTAGACATTATGGTCGAACCGTGGAACACGCTGGCAGAAGGGACATGGTTTCTTCGCCACGAATGATACGGGATAAATCAGCAGCGGTGAACGCATTTCCAGAGTTAAGATCAAGCCTTCTTCGACGTTTGACCACATGGGCGAGAGCTGACAAATGCCTTGTGGTTGAACCCAGGGAAACGGCCTTACAAACGATCTTGGACACCGGAGTTGGCATATCTTCTGACAGCGACGTCATAGAAAGAGTAATAATAGACGAGCCATTCTTACTTGGCCAAAAGCTTCGACTCGGCTGCAGCTATATATCCGACATTCGACACGCGATGGGAGAGTTACAGTGAATTGCCGATCGCAGGGACTGCCATTATTACTATGATGGCTTGTCTCCAGATCGGCGAATCGCTGGGCGTCGCTTACTGCAAGCCACTTAACGTACGCTAAACTGTCAAGCCCCGCAAGGGCATTAAGCGATACGACGAGAGTAATCCTGTTATGGCATTGTTCGAGCGTGTGGGGATTACCCCAGACTTCCCTCGCGACAATCAACTCCATGGAGCGTATATAAGGTTACGGTGCCTGGCCTGACTGCGTGTACCATGCCTTTGTTTTCTCGTCAATTGGCATTTTCTAGACACAATCAGTCTACCGAGCAGGATATGGCCATGGGCTCTCCTGATATCGAGGCCGTCGGGGACTCAAAGGCCCTAGGACCAGACACTCGTACAGACTCCCATGCCGAGGGCGCTGTAGAGCACATCGTGTTGAATCTGACAGAGGAAGATGCATGTTCCCCTGATTATTATGGAGGAATTCAGCTAATTTATTTATAGGACCGTCGTATCCGCAGAAAGACCGACAAAACAATACTCGCTCTGCTGACCTGGATCTACTTCCTACAAGTATTTGACAAGGCCGTGTTGGGAACCGGCGCGGTCTTCAACCTCCAGGAAGACGCAAATCTCTCGGGGAGCCAGTATTCGCTGATCGGGTCCATCTCGCCCATTGCGCAACTGGCATGGCAGCCATTTTCGGCGTGGCTAATAGTGAAGGTCCCGCCGCGCATCCTGATGCCCACTATGATCCTGGGATGGGGCATTGCAGAGGCGTCAATGGCAGCCTGCAACGACTTCACTGGCCTGATCACGGCTCGCTTCTTCCTTGGGCTTTTCGAAGCAGGGTGCTTGCCGCTGTTCACCTACTTGACTGGACTGTGGTATCGCCGTGTCGAGCAACCCATCCGCATCTCCATCTGGAATGGAATGAACGGTGTCGCGACAATGGCAGCCTCTGCTGTCTCCTACGGCCTAGGCCATATTCCCTCTGAGCATCTAAGACCATGGCAAACGTGAGACATTACATGAGCTCCCATATCATTATACTGATGTCTGACAGGATCTTTCTTTTCGCTGGCCTTCTCACCGTTATAAGCGCCCCCATTGCGTACTGGAAGCTGGACAACGACATCAGCACCGCCCGCTTCCTGACAGAGGATGAGCGCCTTCAGGGGGTAGAGCGACTACGTACCAACCAGACCGGCGGCACTACGCACGAGTTCAAGTGGTCGCAGGTCCTCGAGGTCGCACTGGAGCCCAAGTCCTGGCTGTGGGTTGCGATGGCAGTGTTGCCCAACATGGGGTCTGCCATGACCAGCATCTTCGGACCCCTGATTATCACAGGCTTTGGCTTCGACAAGTTCCAGACCTCCCTGCTCAACATCCCATTCGGTGCCGTGCAGACAGTGGTCATTGTCGCCAGCTGCTGGGCTGCCTCCAAGGTCAAAATAAAATCGGCGGTGCTGATAGGCTTCACTCTGCCAGTCATCGTAGGCATTGCAATGCTGTATGGACTTAAGCGCGATGCATCCCAGCGACCTGCATTGCTCGTGGCGTACTACCTGTGTGCCTTTTTGTTCGCCGCTAACCCTCTTCTCCTGGCCTGGCTGGTGGGCAATACGGCCGGGGCAACCAAGAAGTCCACAACTCTGGCTCTCTTCCAGGCTGGCGTCTCTGCTGGAGCACTGGCTGGTCCACTGCTCTTTACCAGTGATCAGGCCCCGGGATATCTGCCAGGTATTCGGGGTGTGCTGGGACTGTTTATTGCTCTGATCGGCGCGGTAATCATCCAGCTATGCAACTTGGTCTTCCTCAATAAAATGCAGAGGAAGAAGAGAATAGCAAATGGGAAGTCTGCAGATATCATCGACCAGTCGATGCGAACCGACATCAACGCAGGAGGTGCAAAGGGGCAGGAGCAGGAGCAGAACGAGCCAGCGCATCAAGACTTGACAGACCGCGAGAACGACCAGTTTGTGTACATTTACTGAGTAGAAAGATCTAACAGATCTCCAATATTATTCTCAATTCAATTCCAATTTCTAATTCTGCTCCACTCCACGTAACCGGTAACATCGCGCTCAGACCACGTCGCATGGACTAGTTGATACCCCAAGGTTGCAGACGCGGGGTGATGCTGATCATTTAATCGTTCAGATGAATTATTCAGTTCATTATTGCTGTTCCAATACCTTCAAGTCTCCAGTCTCGTCCAGTCCATCACCAGCATGGATCATGTCCCTCGCCCCCTCCATCCCCGGCGCCTTCAGCACCGTCGCTCGCGCAATGGCTGCTTGACTTGTAAACGCCGCAAGGTGCGATGCAACGAGGAGAAGCCGCTGTGCTATCACTGTCGTCGTCTGCATCTGGACTGTCTCTGGAAAGACCCCGATGGCGACTCCCAGCGACGGTCGCAGTCTGACAGAGAAAAGACCCCCGAGCAGCCCTCTCCTCCAGAATTCTTCGACTTTGAGCAGTCTATAGGCACGGGCACAATCGATGCTGCCCCGTTTCAAGACATCTTCCTGCCGGTCTTCAGTGACTTTGCACCCGACCTCAACATGCAGGACGAAGTTCTCCTAGGCAACCCATCTCCTGCGCCATCCATCGACATCCACAACGGAGATACTCTGCAGCTCGAAATACCACCTATACTGGATCCCATCGAGAATGGCCCAAAAGGAACATCGGCGCAAGCCTTGCTGAACAGCCTCGCACGATCATCGTCGATGGTCCGTGATTCTATGGCAGCATTTGCAACGATTCGGGCGTCGCCTGGAAATACAACGGGGGATTATCAGGAGTACTATGAAAGGGCAGCAAGTCGCCTCTCTCAACGATTGCAGCAGCCTGCTGGAAGCAGGATAGAAGGTGGTGAGCTCCGATACTCGCTGGCCACGATCTTCTTCCTCACATACGTCGATGTCATTCCCCATATACCTTCCTGATTGTCTTGTACTGACAGCGCTATAGCTTTTGACCGGCCGCCTAGATTTGGCCTACTCGAATCTGGCCTGGGCGCATCGTGCGATACAGGTGACTGGGATGAACACCTTGGGCTCTATAGGTTTGAAGCCCGTTCCCCAGACGAGTTTTACCGTGCTAACTACTGCTATTAGAACAGAGAATTCTGTCATGGATCCGTTTACTTGACGCACGGGCAGCAGCTGCTGGAGGAGAAGGTCTCCTGGTCAACGACACAATACACTGCCCACCAACCCCGACTTCGACCTCCGCCAGTTCCACGCCTCGAATACCAGATCCCACCCCAGATGGCGGGTCTCACGATGTGATCTACGACATTCTCTGCCAGCCCGGAATCGCATTCTACCAACAAGTCCAGACCATCACCGGGCGCATTACCCGGATCGCCCACATCCACCGCAGCCGGGGAAGCGTAGAAGACGAGACAGAAGTCATGGCTATCGCGGCGAACATTCTGCACGACCTGGGGGTATTGTATGACCGGCGCCCTGCACTCATGGACTACGCCGTGACTGGGAATATCAGTGCGCTGGCCGAACCGCTCGCGTCAGGCATTATACGCTCCTTCCAAACGTACGTGGCCAACTTCTACGCGTGCTATATACACCTGCATCGAGTTGCCCACCGCCATCTGGCCCGCTCCAAGGCCGTAGACACAGCTTTAGAGAAAATAAAGGAAATTCTGCATCTGATGGTGGCCAAGAATGAGTCTATCCCGGTTAACATGCTGTGGCCGCTATTTCTCTGGGGGAGTGAAGAAGACGATCCGGACGAGTGCCAGTGGATTCTGACCACCATCCAAGGTCTGCATCATGTAGCAAGTAATTCCAGTATGGCCGCTGGGGCATTGGGCGAGATCCAGAGAAGGCAGCGCGAGGCAGGGGGGAGGGTTGATATCCGGTCTGTCTGTCTGGAGCTGTTCAACACTACGTTTGCAATTGTCTGATTTATTTGAGAGCTGTCATTCTATTTACGGCACTGTGTATTAATCTAAACAAATGAATCCATATCTACACTGAAGCCAACTCTTTCTCCACTGCCGCAAAAGGCGCCACCAGCTTGAGAGCACGCGCCTGCTTCTCTGCATCCACGAACCGGGGGAATGGTCGTCGACAGTGTGCGCTAGACTCTGGATATCCATGCATCTTGGTGATGATCCATTTCATGCCGTTGACGTCTGATGTAGAGATTCCCCATTCGGGCTGTCCCAACTTCTTCTGCAGCTCCGCCGCCTCTGCGATCTTTCCGTCTTTGTAAAGGTTGCACATTTCAACCATTACCTAAAACCATTAGAAAGGTACAATCCGGCTATACAGATATACTCACTCGCGGAAATACGTTTGCCACACCGGAGATGCATCCAATTGCACCCACGGACAGGGCCGGCACCAGCCAGTCGCTCATCCCCGACACTGCGCCAAACTGACTCGGTGGAAACTTCGCAGCCACTCTGGTGACCTTTGCAATCCCTCCGCAGGTCAGCTTGACGCCGCAGATGTTCGGGTGTGCACCGAGGGTCTCCAGCATGTCTGAATCCACGTCCAAGCCAGACAGCAAGTTCGGGAAGTTATAGATCATAACGGGGATCGGAGACCGGTCTGCAACCTCCTGGAAGAACGCGACAATGGCCGGCTTGGTCATTGCCCAGTGGAACGTAGACGGGACGAGGACGAGGGCAAAGTCTGCGCCGTTCTGGTGGCCGACGACCGTTTGCTGGACGATATCGCGGGTGCTGCCACCCAGACAGCCGATGGTGACGGCGAAGTCGTCTTTCCCATTGGCTTGGGCTATTTCTCTTGATTTTCGAACCAGCTGCGCCTTTTCGTCTTGACTGAGGGTGCACGACTCGCCGCTGGAACCCGCGATAACCACTACTCAATCAGCTTCACTCTGTTGCCACGATGAACCTAGCTATTACGTACCGCCCTGCAATCCAGAGGTGATGAGATACTCCAAGTGTCGTTCTTGGGTCACCCAGTCGATATCCTGCTGGTCATCGTCGTTGAAGAAGGTCACGGAAGGCCCGTGGATGCCTGGAGGGAAAGCCCGTTTTGTTGCGCCGTTGGAATGCATTGTGAATAATGATAATTAGATCTAAAAGCCATATAATGACCATCTGAAAAGCCTTTTATGGTTTCATCTCGAGGTGTGTATGGGTATGCACCGGTCGCATCGCATCTCCACCCGATCGGGTCGGCAATCTTGATGCGATCGCGTTAGCGACAGCGTACGATGGCATGCGTAGTATTTGCCAAATGCATACTGGAGCAATACATCATGCTGATAAAAGCTGGTTAGAACATTCTACTCGCTTACCGAGAGGTCTATGTGCAAGCGATTTACCAGGCTTCTGCAATCTGACGTATATTGTTTCTATTCTAGTATACTTCACTGCATGCTTTATTCTGTCCATATTTACAGTAACTACTCAGTCTTTGCTATATCACTGAGGCCCTTGGCCTCCCACTTGCCCTCGTCCGTACCTTCATCAGCGTCAATCTCTACAGGCTGGCTGTGGACCAGCTCCAGAGCAGGGGGCCGGTAGGACTTGCGAGCGCTCAGGATCCAGTTCGACCCAGCGATAACAAGGATAACCCCAAAGGCAACAACGCAGTAATTCATATTGACCGGGTCGACGGGGTTCGACGTCGGCCATACGAAGAGCACCGGAGTCAGCAAGGCCCAGGCGACGTCGGCAATATTGCATATATACCCGACGACGTTGGGGAGCTTGAAGCTGCGGTTTTCAGGCAGCATGCGGCGGCCACGTAGGAGGTTTATGCCAGGTGGAATGGCATAAGTAATGGTAAAACAGACGACCGCCGCCGAAATAATGGCATTGAAGGCATTATCAGAGCCGAGGAAGATGAGCCCAAGGACGATGACCCAGCAAAAGCACCAGACAAGTCCCACGACAGGCACACCAAACCGGGGGCTCACGCGTTCAAACTGGCGACTGAAGGGCATTCCACCGTCGCGGGCGAGGGCGTACGCCATGCGAGCGGCGGTGGCTGTGTCGTCGATTGCGCACAGGACGAACGAAAGAAGTGGGAACATCATCAAACAGATGCTCCCCGCCTTGTTCTGCGTGGCCTGGTAGTAGATCTCAAGAAGGGGCTCTGGTGCATCGATGGCCGAGGGAATGTCGTTCATGACGGCGAGCACTGCAGCGATATAGCCAAAGCCAGTGATGACTGCCATCGTGATGGCATAGATGATAAGTCTAGGGCCTTGCGTCGTGGGGTTCGGCATTTCCTCGATCATATGGATCGTCGAGTCGTAGGCAGTGACCGAGAAAGCACTATAACTGTTAGCTGCAGCTATTATGGTGTTGACTCTATACTTGCCCCTGTAGCAGGCCCAGCTGCCAGGCCCAACCATCTGGCCAGCCAGACTGGTTGATAAACCCGCCGAATACAAAGCTGCCGCTCTGAAAGTTAGGGGATGCGCACGCGAGAATCGTAGCTAAGCTCATGATGAAGCCAGCGAGAGTAAAGAACATGTTGTATTTATTCAGGTGGGCGAGGAAGCGGTTGGCCAGCAGGTTGTAGCTGAATGCAATCACATCGATGGCGATGTACAGCAGAAACCGTTGCCACGGCGTTGGCTCGAAGGCAGGATAGACCAGCTGGGCGTAACCCATTATTATCCCACTGACGAGCAGGCAGTTGGACGCTGCCAGACAGACCCATGCAGCGAGGTTGATCCAGCCGGTGATGTAGCTGACGGCGCGTCGTGTCGACTTCCAGCTCGCAACAGCAGCCCAGTGATATTGGCCACCAGCAGTGGGATACGCCGATAGAAACTCAGCAAGTGACACGCCGCAGCACAGGTTGAAGATCCCTGCGACCGCAATACCCCAGACGGCGCTGCTGGGGCCGCCAGAGGGCAGAGAGGCATTGACTGTGGTTCCAATGGCACACCACGAGTTGACGATCGCAAATGCCATCCCCAGCATCGAGAGGCTGGAAAAGGAGTCGCGGTGCAGGTCCGACTTGATCCCCATGCGCTCCAGGGAGGCGTCGGCCTCGTTGGTGGCATGCCTTTGCCGGTGTCGGGGTCCCTCGCCTTCCATTTTGCATGCAAAACCGACTAGGGAGTATAGGGGGGATATCGAGCCAGTCAAGCTGGGTAAGCAGGAGGTTTAAGAGGTTCAACACATTGCGACACTCTGGATGCGCCCATCGGCCCAAACAGGCAGTCATTTGCAAAGGAGCGAGACAGCGAACAAGCTTGTGGCAGTGGATTCCAGCTGCCTATCAAATACCAAGAAGAGATTCGACTGCCTATCACACAGCAAGCAGTGGATTCTCTTATCGTGTCAAATGAAATAAATCACGCTGGATCCACCGGTTGTCCCCGCGTCTCCAGGTCGCAGTCCACAATTCCCCGTCCCCATATTATCCTCCATCTCGAGACAATTACCCCAAGGAATGGTGCGCCATGGCGACAATGCCAAAGACCATTACGAGGTCGCGCAATGGATGCGCTGTCTGCAAATCCAAACGGGTAAGCTGAGCAGTTGAGCCCCCTGATTGCGCTAACAATGCCCAGCTCAAATGCGACGAAACGAAGCCCAGCTGCTCGCGCTGTGTAAGACTGGGCATCGCCTGTCCAGGATATCTGAAGCCTCTCAAATGGCCCACTCGGTCGCGGGCACGAAAGGGAAATAGCGACGCGTCTGGAAGCCCTCCATCGGCTGGGTCTTCGGAGCAAAGCTATACGTTCGAGCCATCTCACCAGACTGACCAGTCTGTCCCATTCTGTAGCTCGAGCTCTGTGGATCAGGGTACAAATATTCTTACACCTAATAACTATGCCGTGGGTCTCGATAGCAGCTTTACGCCATTGCCGTTCGACGAACATCCAGAGGCGAACCTACAACCCAAAACACCAAAGACAGCGTCTCTTGCGAATCAGGGGTACGGGGATAATGAGCTTTGGCTAGCTGAACTTTTGGCTGCAAATCCTCAATTTAATTCCCCTGTGGCTGTGGGCTTTCCCTCTCCCGTTCACTGCGCGATGCCACTTGCACAACCCCTTCAAGACCATACGTCTATCCTCGTGGAATACTATTTCAAAGAAGTCTGTGGGATGATGTCCTGCTACGACAGCCAACTGAACCCGTACCGTACCACCATCTCTGATTTTTGGTCGAGTTCGCCATCTCTCTACTATGTCACTCAGAGCATGGCAGCTGCTTGTCTGTCCGAGGTTTCCCCCAAGTTTACATCTATTGGCCATCGACTTCGAGATCAGGCAGCATCATGCCTTTCGAAAGAGATCCAAGCATCGCAGATTGAAACATCCTCTTTGATGGCACTGGTTATGCTTGGGATGAGTCGCAGCTGGCACAGTCCTGGCGACGTAGGCCAGTCCGAGTTTGAAATGCTGGCGAAAATAGTTCTATCTTCAAAGTCTGGTCAGAGTGGCATTGCTTTGGTGGATGAAGAGAAGAGGCAATTCTTCTACAACTCCCTTATCTACTGGCAGGTTCTGCTTGCGTTTGTCGTAGATCGGGGATCAACTATCCAGGACATAAAACCAACACAGCCAAAGCCCATCCAGCCAGATGGTCTCGAACTACATGCACCGAATATTCCACATCCTCAGACCGGCGTCGGTATTGAGGTTGAGATGCTTGTTGGAAAAGTCGGAAGTCTTGTTAGGAGAGAACGAAAGCGTATTCAGTCGCGTCAATTTGCGTCCAGAACCGATATCGACCAGGCTCAAAAAGCCATTCTCGAGGCAGAACAGCTCCAAGCCCAGCTATGTGCACTCCAACTCCCACTTGAAAGCACGATCGTCGACTCGGGTGACGATATGTCACCGGCGGATCACCTAGTGCGGATTGCAGAGGCATATAGATGTACAGGCTTGTTGCAGCTCTATCGGAACTTTCCAGATCTGTTGATACCATATACGTCGATGTATGATCCAACGCAGCAGTTCACGACATTCGGTTCGACTCAAAGCACGTCCCTTAGCGATAACAGGCCTATGGAAAGTGCATCACTGATCTACTTGGCATTGCATATCCTCGACCTGGTGGAAAGCGTTCCTGTAACTTCAACCAGTCGGTCAATTCAGCCATTCTTGCTGGTTAGTGTCTGCAGTGAGTTGAACCTTGATCGTGCGGGATCCTCTATGTCCGGTGCACAGAGACTCCCTCTGACCAGTCTTGCGTCCAGTCCAAGGCTAAGGACGCAGGTGACTGAGATTGACATCCTGCGTGCACGAAAGTCCATTACCTCGCGTCTTTTATCCTTTGAGAGCATGCTGGCTGCGAAGCCTATTCAGCAGATGCTCCAGTTGGTCAAAGAGACCTGGGCTTGGATGGAGAATAGTGGGGACGTATACTGGATGGATGTCATGATGGCCAAGGGCTATGAAGTTCTCATGGGCTGATTTGGAGTTCTTATCGTCCGGTCCACTATTCGGTCCCATCATGATATTGTGGTCCTTAGGGTATAACTTCCTAATTCGGTCATCCAGACCTAAGGATATCGATGCTTCGGACTCAACACATTATTCCTACTGAACAACGGAGAAAGCAGAATTGTCCTTTCTCAACTGTTCCGATCCCAATTCGCTACAATGGTTCAGGTCAGGACAGACGGTTCTTTCAAGGTTGCCCTGTTGCAAACGAGACCCAAGGTATTCCTTCATCCTTTCAAGATTATACCACGGAAACTCACGGTTCGATAGCCCCTCGATGCCGAATACAACTTCAACCACGCCGCTGAGCAGATTCGCGATGCTGCTGCCCAGGGTGCATCGCTAGCTGTCTTGCCCGAGTACCACCTGACGGGCTGGGTACCAGAGGAGCCCTCTTTTGCATTAACTGCAGAGAAGGCCCTGGAATACCGTCAAAAATACCAGAAATTGTCTGCAGAGCTGCACATCAACATCTGCGCAGGGACTGTTGTCTTCGAGGCACCGAGTCATAATTCTGACCACGGCCGGCCAGCCCTCCTCAATACCTCCGACTTCATCGACCACAACGGTCGCCTTCTTGGTTCCTACACGAAAACAAATCTCTGGATCCCCGAGCGACAGACCCTTACTGCATCTGTCGAATACGCTTGTCGGGCTGGAGAGCAAGGCAGCACAAATCACAACCCCCATCGCGTGATCGATACACCCCTGGGTCTTGTTGGGATTCTGGTCTGCTGGGACCTGGCATTCCCCGAAGCATTCCGGCAGCTTGTTTTAGCTGGTGCCAAAATCATCATCATGCCTTCGTACTGGGGCTCATCTGATATGTCCAGCGAGGGTCTTGCATACAACAAAGACTGCGAGAAGATGTTCGTCCAAAATGCACTGGTCGCGCGGGCCTTTGAGAACACCGCTGCGATCATCTACTGTAATGCTGGGGGGCCTGCAGAAGAAGGCTTCTTTGGCTGCAGTCAAGTCGTACTACCTATAGTTGGAACGGTGCCTGGAAGTTTCTCTGACAGTGAGGAGGGGATGCGCATTGTGGAGGTGGATATGAGGACTGTTGATATTGCAGAGCGAAACTATAAGATCAGAGAGGATTTGAGAAGGCAGGACTGGCACTATGGTTATTCCAAAGTTAAACTCTAGATGTTTATAGAAAGGTGCATAATATGTTACATCCGTCGCCAAGTATCGAGCTTTCATATAACAATAGTTGAATGCTGGTATACTGTATTCATCCCTGGGCTATTGCGCCAGGTCTGATCTTCAACGCGCAAGAAGCTTATTCCTACTTGGGATCTACTGCAGCATGTTGCGAAATTTTGACAACAATATTGACGTCGTTATTGCGACCTTTATGACGGTACTGGTGGCAATGACGGTATCCAATATCCGACTGCAACGTAATGCAGCGACCAAACTTTAGAACAAACATCCAGTCACTCTGCCAATAGCACCGAGTTCTCCACGGGATTTCCGTTGGAACCGTAGTTCATCCTCATGGAGATCTCGCAGGAGGCGATATCTGGGGTTCTACTTCCTGTGATGTCAGTGCGCGTCCTTTTTGCAGGGCCCTTGTCTGTTACTTTTAGACATTCTCAACCACCACATCATTGTAATCTCGTAGTTCTTCATACACATTCTTCGGTCTACCTCTGTCGGCCTCTATACCTCACGCTCTCACTATGGCCCCTCCAAAGTACGCAGGGCTCTCAGGACGCCCGCTGTCCTTGTTGCTGTCCACCATTGCTACCATGGGTTTTCTACTCTTCGGATACGATCGTACGTCCTCATCTACTTTCAATTGCAATACTAGAATATTAACCTGTTCAGAGGGAGTGATGTCGGGTATCATCTCCGACCCGGCCTTTAACAACATGTTCGTCGCAACCAAAGGTGATAACACGATGCAAGCCACTGTCACTGCAGTTTATGAAGTCGGTAAGATTTAAACCTTGCAATGACCTGTAGAATCCGCTCATATAATCTCTCCCAGGCTGTCTGTTTGGCGCCATATTCGCACTGCTTTTCGGCGAGATGCTAGGCCGGCGCCAGATGATTATCTGGGGTGCAACTGTGATGATTATAGGAGTCATTATCCAAGTCACTGCAATGCCCGGCCACATTCCACTGCTCCAGTTCATCTTTGGCAGGGTCATCACTGGCATCGGTAACGGAATGAATACCTCCACAATCCCTACATACCAGGCCGAGTGTTCCAAGACCAGCAACCGCGGTCTGTTGATCTGTATTGAAGGTGGCGTTATTGCCATTGGAACTATGATTGCGTACTGGATCGACTTTGGCGCCCACTACGGCCCTCCCGACTTGGTATGGCGATTCCCGATTGCGTTCCAGATCATATTTGGTATCTTCATTATCTGGGGCATGATATATCTGCCAGACTCGCCTCGTTATCTCATTGCCAACGACCGGGTCAACGAAGGCGCAAATGTCCTTGCTGCCCTGGCAGGAAAAGAGATTGACGACCAGCACGTCGTCTTGGAGAAGCAGTTGGTTCTCGATTCCGTTCGAGTGTACGTTTCTTTCTGCAAATCATCCTATTTCACGAGCTGACCGAAACAGGTCTGGTGCTGAGAAGGCCCGATTCCGGGACTTGCTCACCGGTGGCCCATCGCAGCATTTCCGGCGCATGATAGTGGGCTCGTCGTCGCAGTTCTTCCAGCAGATATCTGGTTGCAACGCAGTGATTTACTATCTTCCTGTCCTTCTGGAACAGTCCATTGGCCAGTCGCATGACTTTGCCCTTCTGATCGGTGGGATCAACATGATATGCTATGCAATCTTCGCCACCTTCTCGTGGTTCTTCGTTGAGAAGATTGGTCGGCGTAAACTGTTCCTGGGTGGAAGTTTCGGACAATGCGCAGCAATGATAATTGTATTCGGATGTTTGATTCCAGATCGAACTCAACCTGCCAAAGGCGCAGTGTTTGGTCTCTTCCTCTATATGTGCTTCTTCGGCGCTACTTGGCTACCCCTGCCATGGCTATATCCTGCTGAACTCTCGCCCATCAAGACCAGAGCAAAGGCCAATGCCATTTCAACATGCAGCAATTGGACGTTTAACTTTACAGTGGTCATGATCACGCCTGTTATGATTGCGCGTATCAGTTGGGGAACATACTTATTCTTTGCTGCGTGGAATGCCATCTTCATCCCTGTCATCTGGTTCTTCTACCCAGAGACCTCCGGACGAAGCCTTGAAGAAATTGACTTGATTTTCGCCAAGGGGTACGCAGAGAAGATGAGCTATGTCCGTGCCGCCAAAGAGCTGCCTCATCTCTCGGATGATGAGCTCGAGGCGAAGGCAGCTGAGTATGGCATCCTCAACAATAACGAGAAAAGGGAGGAGAGAATCGCTGAGCAGGATCCCCCGGCCTCTGCTGAGTTTAGCTCGTACATGCCATCCCAGCTTTAACAGCTCAGTGGCATTGCCTGTCTCATGTGGTCTACTTTTTTACAAGTTTCTTATTCTAGTAGGTCAACACAGCCGTTGAAAAGGGGCAATGGCTAAGTTGGATCAGGGATTCTGTTAGTCAGAGTAGATGAGAATTAGAAGTTTAATGCTTATATCTTGAATGCTTACAACCATTATTTATTCCGGTATACGGCTACGTAAAAGGTCCGCCACAGCTTCAATGTAGTAGATGCATCACTCGATGAAGCACCCATTACTACAGCTAATATAAAGGTCTCCAGCGTCTGGTGTTTGATGCCCTAGATGGTGACCAGTATTGATATTCACAATTTTAGTGTCGCCGAGTTTATACCAACCGCATTAGCTCTAGTATACCGCCATCGTCCCAAGATCCGGGCTTAGTTGTCTATACGGGGATTCTATGGATCATTGAATGGAAGCCCTGAAAATGTCAATTTAGAATGTTAAGAATCTATCTCAACAGATTGATCGGACCCCGTTGACTTGTTCATCCCTTCCCCAACCCAGAAACTGGGTAACCACTGGTCAGCATCACAGCAGACCCTGCACAAACTGGAGCGCATCTTGCCCATACACCGAGCCGTAACCTTGATGCGTCGCGTCGTCACTTCCATTACAGCAGTAGGGGTCCGGAGAGTCACAGTACGACTGGATTTTGTTTGCCGAAGGGCAGCTAAAGCCGGATGGGCGAGCGTCAAACTATCACCTGTTAGCAATGGAATCAGAACGAAGCAGGAGAAACGAACCCCGCCAGCAGAACAAGTTCCGACACTGTATGGCAGGCCAGCCACGAACAGCGGGTCGCCCATGAAAATAGCTGCCTTGACCATCTCGACAGCAGACGAGGAGAGGCGGACTTCGGTATTCGAAATGCCCTGGTTCGGCACTCCGCCGCCGCAAAGAGCAGCATCAAAGATCTCGCCGCCCTAGTTCATTATTAGAGTGATTTGGGAGCCTGGTCAAGAGACTTACTTGCGAATATCCAACAAGCACGAGTTTAGTGTCTGGACACTGCGTGTTGAACGAATTCACGGCAGAGGCGACTGCATCGATACCAGCAGCCACGGACTCACCGTAGCTGACACCACCACAGGAGGACTGGCCTCCACAAGCAGGGTAATCAATGGCCTCAGAGGTGGCACCGGAATAGGCGCTCAAGATAGCATTGACAACAGTGGCAGAGGAGCCAAGGCCAGGGGAGACACTTGTCTCGCGAGCCCCGAATACATGGACCTCAGGGCAGCTCTGGCGTTTTGCTGCTTTTGCCTCTGCGGCGAGGGCTTGACCGAGGAGAAGAAGAGTCGCTGCTTTCCAATACATGTTGAAGTTGTAGTGATCAAATGCTGTACTTGCTTGCGGCCCGAACCGTCTTGGGGAACCAAGACTTTATACCCTCCCTAGCAAGGGACATGGCTCGACTTTAGCCGGCAGCATTGAAACGGTGGAGGCCTCCTGTTAGATGTTGATAGAACGAGACTTGGGCGAGACTTGTTTACCAGGCTGAAACGAAGGAGCTTAACCCGTTTGAAGCCGGCCAATCGGATGCAATTAAGGCTGTGGGGTAAACTAAACAGGCTATTCAGGGCGTTTCGTGTCATCAAGACTCCGTGTCGAATTGATGGCGACGATCAGTTGATATCTTCAGACTTGGCTAGATTTCAGAAAAGTCAGTATCTAGATTTGCAGTTTAGGCAATTTATACTGCTATCGGGAGTTTCTTGTGGGGGGCCAAGTACTGCCTGCCATCCGGACGAAAGGAAAGTAATTATCAGCATATAATGCAATTAGAAAGATAGTCAGATAACCACTAGTGGCCTTTTTGGTCGAATAGTAATTTTTACTATTTTAATAGGTTATAAGCCTGGAGTCTTAAATCTAAGTTAACAAGCGCGGGATTAATTCCCGCATTAACGATTAAGCATAAGTTTATAGTATCTACCTAATACTAATAACAATAATAATAATAAGAAATCATAATAATAATAAAAAAATAATAATGATACTAGATAAATGGTTACTGTACTAACTTTCTAGAGGGTATGTCAGTATATAATAGAATTAGAAAGACAGTCAGATAACCACTAGTGGCCTTTTTAGTCGAATGGTAATTTTTACCATGTCGAGATTAATTATATATATATATATACAGTATATCGGTGTGGTAAATATATATTCACAGCAACTGGACATTTGACTACAAAAACCTATGCAACTCATACAAAGCACTCCGATTGATTTACCAAGTAACAATATGTATTTGAGCACTCGATTATAGTAAGTCCAGATACTGAAACTGACCGTCGCTGTTGGTCTGGGCAGTCTGAGAGTCTCCCAACAGATTATATAATCGACGGCAAGCCGAGGCCCGTCCCAATGCGGACTAGTGGCCACCGCGTCCAGTCGGGCAACGCAACTAAGGAATGACAGAATGACAGAACTGATCAATGATCGCTCATTCTTCCTCCGCTGGCATCCTGATGGAGATTGGTTATCCTTCGTGCTGATTCGCTCGTCGCGATTATTATTCGTTGTATTTGTTTGACAGTTGCCTTCGGACTCGCCGCCTGAAGATTCAACAAATGCTTTAGCAGCCGAGGCTCACTGAATTCCTTCGGTGCGCGTCCAGTTCTGGTTAAAGGTCCTGGCCACACTCATTTCATCGTTTCTATTCGACTATTTTTATCGATTTGGATCCGGCTCCACTGTCTCGGTTTTCGCCGGTGCATCCCAGGCCTGCATTACTGAGAGTCATGGCTTATGCGCCCGACAGGCTCCCTCATACTTAAAGAGGCCCAGCTTCCAGCCCGGTTTCCTCGTCCACACAACAATCATGGCGGAAATTCCAGAACCCAGTGGCCTGCCACTGCTTGGCAATATCGGCGCCATCGACCAGGACTTCCCGCTGGGATCGATGGTCGGCTTGGCTGATGAGCTGGGCGAGATCTATCGCCTGCGCTTCCCGGGCCGGTCGGTCGTCTTCGTCTCGACCCATGCGCTGGTCAACGAAACCTGCGACGAGAAACGGTTTAAAAAGTCGGTCAATTCGGCCTTGTTGGTGAGCACGATATGATATCATCTCGCGTATACAGAATGCTAACTGTGATAGCACGTTCGAGATGGAGTCCACGATGGGCTATTCACCGTATGAAATGCGAAAACCCACGCTGCAAGCAGTAAGGACTGACAGCTGCATAGGCAAGAATGGGCGAGGTCAACTGGGAAATCGCCCACCGCGTGCTGATGCCTGCCTTTGGGCCTCTCTCTATCCGCGGCATGTTCGACGAGATGCACGACATCGCCAGCCAGCTGGCCCTAAAGTGGGCGCGATACGGACCTGACGAGTCCATCATGATCACCGATGACTTCACCCGGCTGACCCTGGATACCCTGGCCCTGTGCTCCATGGGCTATCGCTTCAACAGCTACTACTCGCCTGTGCTGCACCCCTTCATCGAGGCCATGGGTGACTTCCTGACAGAGGCCGGCGAGAAGTCACGGCGCCTCCCACTGCCTTCGGCCTTCTACCGCGGGCGCGACCAAAAGTTCCAGGACGACATTGCTGTGCTTCGAGACACTGCCCAGCATGTACTTGAGGCACGCAAGGCCGGCAAGAGCGATCGCAATGATCTGCTGGACGCCATGCTGCGGGGGACCGACTCGAAAACTGGCCTAAAGATGACCGATGAGAGCATCATGGACAATCTAATCACCTTCCTTATTGCAGGCCATGAAACCACCTCTGGTCTTCTTTCGTTTGTCTTCTACCAACTGCTCACCCATCCAGACATATACCGCAAGGCCCAGCAAGAGGTCGATGAGGTGGTCGGACAAGGCGTGATTGAAGTATCGCACCTGTCTAAGCTGCCCTACATCAACAGCGTCCTCCGAGAGACCCTGCGTCTTAATGCGACAATTCCACTCTTCACCGTCGAGGCCTTTGAGGATACTCTGCTTGGAGGGAAATACCCCGTCAAGGCTGGAGAGACTATTGTGAACCTACTTGCCAAATCACACCTGGACCCCGAGATCTATGGCGACGACGCGCGCGAGTTCAAACCCGAGCGAATGTCCGAGAAATTATTCAACGCGCGCCATAAACAGTATCCCAACGCATGGAAGCCCTTTGGTAACGGCATGCGAGCCTGTATCGGCCGTCCCTTTGCCTGGCAAGAGGCACTCCTGGTCATGGCGATGCTTCTCCAAAACTTCGACTTCTCGATGGATCCAAGCTACAACCTCGAGTACAAGCAGACCTTGACCATCAAGCCGAAAGACTTGTACATGAAGGCAAAGTTACGCCATGGCTTGACGCCGACGACTCTGGAGCGCCGACTGGCGGGCCTTGCGACCGCAGCGACGCAAAGCACCGCACCCTCCCAGGCAGACGGACAGTCCGCTACTGGTGTTCCATTGACTATTCTTTACGGCTCCAATAGCGGAACGTGTGAAACGCTGGCGCGACGACTTGCCGCGGACGCTCCTGGCAAGGGCTTCCAGGTCACCCACTTCGACGGCCTGGACAGCGGCCGTGCTGCCCTTCCCAAGGGACAGCCTGTCGTTATAGTTACCTCTTCATATGAAGGCCAGCCCCCTGATAATGCAAAGCAATTTGTGTCGTGGCTGGAAGGTCTCGATGAGAACGCAACTCCGCTCAAGGACGTTTCTTTCGCTCTATTCGGCTGCGGTAACAAGGAATGGGCATCGACATTCCATCGCATTCCCAAACTCGTTGACAGAAGCATGGAGAAGCTGGGAGGCAAGCGTCTGGCCGAGATAGGCCTCACCGATGCATCCTCTGACGAGATGTTCTCCACGTTCGAGACCTGGGCTGACAACTCGCTGTGGCCTCAGCTTGTCGCGCAATACGGAGGAGACGCACAACAGAAGTCGTCATCTAGCCCTGCGGCGAGGGTAGAGGTGACTGTTTCCAACTCGAGAACCAAAGCCCTGCGCCAGGATGTCGGCGAGGCCATGGTCGTGGAGACTAAGCTGCTAACAAGTGAAGCGGAACAAGAGCGGCGCAAGAAGCACCTGGAGATTCGTCTCCCAGAGGGCCTGACCTATACAGCAGGCGACTATCTCGCAATCCTGCCCATCAACCCTGCAGAGACCGTTCGTCGGGCAATGCGCCATTTCAAGCTGTCCTGGGATGCACAGATCAAGATCGCAGCTTCAGGGCCCACGACTGCCCTGCCGACTGATGGGCCGGTGGCAGCGAACGATATCCTGAGTACTTATGTCGAGCTATCGCAGCCTGCTACACGCAAGGTAAGCCAAACAACCATGTATCCTCCATCATATCTAATCCAACCTATAGGACCTGCGAGTCATGGCCGACGCCAGCACAGACGCCGATACACAGACAACACTGAGAAAGCTCGCCAGCGAGACATATACCGACGAGATCCTCAACAAAGGCGTCTCAGTGCTGGACATTCTCGAGCAATACCCAGCGATCAATCTACCTTTAGGAGCCTTCCTGCTAATGCTGCCGTCCATGCGAATGCGACAATAGTCAGTCTCTCCCTCCTTTCACCTCGTTGCATCACTCTAACCAGAAATGAACAGTTCAATCTCCTCCTCGCCTTTATGGAACCCCAACCATGCCACAATCAGTATCTCCGTCCTAGACGCGCCGTCACGGGCGCGCGAGGACGGACCCCGCCACTTAGGTGTCGCAACCTCATACCTCGACTCCCTGCACGCCGGCGATATCCTGCAAGTAACAGTCCGCAAGTCCGCCGCAGGCTTCAGCATGCCCGACGAGCCCGAGACGACACCTATGATCTGCATCGCAGCCGGAACAGGCATTGCGCCCTTCCGCGGCTTCTTGCAGGAGCGCGCCGCCTTGGTGAAGCAGGGCCAGAAACTTGCGCCCGCGCTGTTATTCTTTGGCTGCCGTGAGCCTGGAAAGGACGATCTGTACCGGGAGCAGCTGGAGGAGTGGCAGGAACAGGGCGTTGTTGATGTTCGGTGGGCGTTTAGTCGAGCGACGGATAGCAGCGAGGGCTGTAGTCATGTCAACGATCGGATCTGGCATGACCGGAAGGATGTTGTGGAGATGTGGAAGAACGGGGCAAAGGTGTTTGTCTGTGGTTCTCGGGGGGTTGCTGATTCTGTCAAGGGGTCCATCCTGGAGATATTCAAGGAGGAAATGGCGAGACGGGAGAGTGAGGGAGAGGAAGTGGGTGCATTGGGAGAGGACAGTGCTGAAAAGTGGATGGAGGCACAGAGGAACGTCCGCTATGTGATGGACGTGTTTGATTAAAATATGCATGGGATGTTAATGCCAGCGATGAAGAATTTATAGACATTGGAGTTCTGTATAAATGCTATCATATACTACAATTCTCACCACGTATCTGATCAACACCAGCTGAAAGCAGGTTTAAATGAACCTGCAGCACATACTTCAACGCAACTCATGGATTCTGGCTGATGACCTCGACATTGCGAATTTGGAAAGTCGTTGCTGCGCCAGTCAGTACAGATATCAGCAAGCGGAGGGAACTCACTCTCTGTAGGCCCCGGAGACCCAGAAGAACCTTCAGTCTGGTAATTGATAATACTGCAGGCTGTCAGACAGATACGTTCATGGATAAAGGTAAACCTACAGCCGTAGTCCCTGGCCAACATAGTCCCTGGCATACTGGGTCGTCACCAGCTCCCCATCAAGATAGAAGTTCACACTGACATCAGCCCCGTTCTCATCACGAAGCTCAGCCTTGACAGAATGCCATTCCTCGGGGCTCGGGTAGTCGACATCCAGCCCCGTCACCTCGTCAGACGTGTTGAACGTGTTGAAAGAGATCTTGCCAGAGCCCTTCCACTCGGCCACATCGATCTCTGGCGGCCATCCGCTCGCAGCATTAAGCCAGAACGCCGGCCAGGTGCCCGTGGCTACAGGCGCGATGAACTCGCCGCTCACGTCGTATCCACCTCCAGCCTCGACGGTGAAGGTTGACTTTGCATGGATAGCCCCAGAGAGGTAATGGATTGGATCCTCCTCGCCGGATACAGGCTCTGCGGTCAGGGTGAGAACCCCGTCGCTAACACTGACGTGGTCGGCGTCCATGCGGGATCCTCCATTGTGTGTATCCCCCCAGGGGTACAGATTATTCCAGTACGTGTCGAGGTCGTTGAAGGAGTCGGATGGAATCTCGGTGGTGGCCCGTCGCTCTAGGTGAGGCTTTTCTGGCAACGGAGACCGGCAAAAGGCTCCTGTAGAGAGCAAAGCAAGAGAAAGGCCATAGATATGCATGATTGTGTTTGATTTCTGCACTCTCTTCGCGGGGTCTGCCGGGTTATTTATTTAGCCTGTCACCCCGCGGTCTAATGGAGCGGTTAATATATCTGCGTCTACGCTAGTCGAAGATCATTTCCTCTTGTCTGGGGAAGTGTTTGAGGGTGAAACAGCTGTCACAACAGCAGGCCATTACTTGTACTTTGACATCTCCCTAAAAGGGATTCTGGTTGGCCAAACGAAGTGGGCGTCCGTCCATGAAGCGGGAGTCCGAGACGGACATCCGGGATATTACTGCATTCGGCTTGACAGTTCGGACATCAAGACTGCCCTGTTGCTATAATGGTATGATCCATGCGGAATAGGCCATTCGGGTACTATACACAATACTTTAACTTTCTCTACCTGAAATAGGTTGGGAAAACGCCATGGTTAGAGTGTGTGTCCGGCGCTGCCAGATGTCAAGAGGTTATCGACTAGAAGAATGGAATTGTCCGGATTGTAGTTTGTTACTGTGAAATGATCACCCAGCAGTGTCTTGTGGCTTACTATTACTTGCAGAAGACCGGTTAAATGGGCGTATGAAATGGTTCTATGCAAGACGCTGACTCTGTACACAGGCTATGCTAGTGTTCTGATCTAGTGCCGCCGAATTTACCTGGCGGCTGTTCAATATTTTACACAATTAGGCATTCTCGACCTCTTCCTGCTTCTCCTCTGGCTCATCCGAATCCCACATCGCCTCTCGCATGAACGGGCTGCGTCGGCGAATGTCAGGACCTTTGAGGACCAGAACTACGGGCACCGCCGACAAAACAAGACCGATGAAACCGAGTAATGTACCGGCCCATCCATATCCAAGGTTGCTAAACAGCTGCGGCGACGCCAGAGGAAGAAAGGCGCCAAAGGAGTTGCGCCCCAGAGAGGCGGCAGACAAAGCGGAGGCGGCGTATCGCTCATAGGCGTCGGTCAGGTAGTTGATAACAGCCATGTAAATGGAGTAAATCCCGAGACCTGTCACGGTGATACCTATTGCAGGCACGATCCAGTGGACATCGGGCATACTGGCCCATCCATACCAAAAGAGACCAGCGGCGAAGAGAAGACTTCCGGGAATCGATGTATAGAGACGCGCCTCGGGAATTGGCTTCCCAGGCTTCTCCTTGTTACGCTGTGACGAGCGAAGATATAACCAATCTTGCAAGGGGTTGACTACAGTGCCAATGACGGCGCCAACAGAAATAGCCAGTTGGACGAGGCCAGTAGCCATAATGCTCCAGTTATAGTTGGCCGAGAAGGTCTGCACCACGCTGGAGAAGAATAGGTATAAGATTCCCCAAGCGAAGCTGATCCACAGGGTGAAGAAAATCACAACAGGCTCCGTCAGCAACATCTTCGTCGGGCGCTTGAATGATATCTGGAGCAGTCGCAGAGTGCTGGGGGAGTTGATCTCTGCTTGGGCGTAGACATGGCGGCCTGTTTCTTTGCGGATCTTTCGAGCGCGGTTTCGTAGGATGACATCGGCGCGGGTCTCACGGAGAATTAGCCAGAAGATGGGTACGAGACCGGCGTTGTAGATGATCTGGATGTAAAAGATCCTATCCAATATGTCAGATGGTTCATCGACAACGCAGCCAAGAGACTTACCAGCGCCAGGGATCGACCTTAGGAATCTGTACAATGGCTGAGCCGATAAAAGGGCCAAGCGCAATTCCTACAACACTGGTGAAACCAAACAGTGACATTGGCAGACTGCGAGCCTTGTCGCCATGCCACACATCGCTGATGCTGCCTCCGACGATATTGATCGAGACGGACGAGGCACCACCTCCAAAGAACCGGGTTATAAGAATGGTCGCAAAGTTCTGCGCAAAGGCAGAGCCAAAGAGTGTCGCGATCAAGATGATATATGCCACAAAGTAGCCCGGCATGCGCCCGGAGGACTCGGTAAGGGGGACGAAGATGAGCGGCCAGAAGGCAGCACCCATGTTCCACGAGGTCGTCGCCCAGTAGAGATTGGGGAATGGGCTGTTCTGGACGTGGAACTGGTCTTCCATCCAGTCATTGCCAGAGCCGTATGTGCCTGCTGGGAGACCTGTCAAGATGGAGCTATAGCAGTCAGTACGCGTAGCAGGCCACCTGGGCTGCCAACTTACATGAAGCAGACGGTGACAGTCAACACCCATTTGTACGATGTGCTCCAGTTGAACCTGGAATGTATTAGCAGGGAAATGGTTTTCCTTTAGGATATAACATACGGATTGTCAGGATCGTCTTTCCCATTCCATTTGTGAATTTCGATGTCGGTGCTGGCACGCAGCTCCTCAGAGATGTCCTGATTGAACAGGCCTTTTATTCTGGGATATTGTTAGTCTGATCCTGCTACTGAGTGAATGGCATATACTTGTTGTATAATCGCGTCGTCTTGCTCTGACTCCCACCCATAGCTCCGTTACCGTTCTGTGTGCCGTCCATTGCGGTATCGAGATATATTGTAACGCACAAGGGAGAGGCAAAAGAAGAGAGATAAGATCTGGCAAAGCTCATGCAGGAAATCGTCAGTAAGGTTTGGCAAATCGTGGTCGGCATCCCGAAGCAGACTCGGAATGTTCGGTTCGGTACGTCATGGGCGCCACTTTTTCAAGATTTTATTATGGACCCAGAGAAGCCTAATACGCCGATCCAGACACTGAATCTATACACCGGTGTGTGTTCGCTGATGTCATGTCAGCATAACGCTGGTTTCCGCCACCCACCGAGTAAGCAAGGCAGCCCCGGTTTCCAATTCCCTGCAGGAGTCCGGCGGAATTAGCGGGCAGCCGCAGATATATACGCGTGTTCCACATGCAATAGGAAGTATAACAGACGCACTTTTAGTAGTGACTTTTATTTCATCTGCTCCTTCACTTCAGCCCAACACAATATGCCTGATAAAAATGCACTTCCCCAACGTTATGGCGACCAGCCCCATTTGCTGAGCCGGGCTGGCACAATTGTCTACGTTCCCCGTGATGGCATCTGAATGTGACAGGAGGACCTATTTACTCCTGTGGAGGCTCGAAAGAGATTAACAGTCGCGCAGCTGCGTTATGTCCGTTCCTCTCCGCAAACTCGATTGCTCGTCGGTATTGGCGCTGCCCGTCGTCACCAGTGACGGAGGCCCCTCCTAAAAGGAGCATCTGGATCACATCAATCCGACCGTGTTCTGCCGCTCCTTCTAGGGCTGTTCTCCCGTTGACTCTTGCAGGGGCAGCATTGATATCGGCTCCCAGCTCGATCAGCCATCGTGCTATGCCCAGGTATCCGCGGATTGATGCAATTTGGAGGGCAGTTGCTCCTCCGACACTCGCGGGATTGGAATTTATATTCGCTCCGTTGGTACGAAGCAGGTTGAATAGCTCCATGTTCCCCTGCTCGACAGCATGCTGTAGGGCTGTGCGCCGGTATGGACCTGCTCCCAAATAGTTGACGTCGATATCGGGATGGGTGCGCAACAATTGTTCTACAACATGAATACGTTGGTCCTTTGTTGCAATCTGCAAAGGCGTAACCACTTCCTTATACCCTGCTACTTGCAATCCGTCTTCTTCCTCCGTGTCCGGATGGTAAATCGTGATATCTTGGTTTACATCGACATCCAAGCTTAACAAATACATGGACAGTTCGATGTGGCCAGAGACGATTGACAAGGTCAACGCACGTCCTACTAGCCTTGGACTCCAGGCGACAGCTGCGCAGAATCGTTTCCAGCATTGACCTGTTGTTGTTCTGGGACAGTATTTCAAGAACTGACTCCGGGTCGTCAAGGTAGAAGTGTCTACCTTCTGAGAAATCCCATTCATCAGGCAATTGCTGTGGTTTCCCCGATAAATCCACACCCGCGGCGAGGAGGAGCTGCAAGAGGTCCAGCCTGTCTGATAGGATTGCTTCAGCTGTTGCTGTGGGAGCCCTGCCTTGGAGCCCGGGAGTAGGCGCCTCAACAAGTCAGTATCGTTGTTGTCATCACTATATACCACCGCGGCTGCAAGGGCACAATACCCCACTTTTGCTCCCCGGTCGAGAATGGCGTCTGCAACAGGGAGGCGTCCCCTGCTGATTGCAGCCTCCAGCGGCGTCCTGTGGGGTGTATAGGCCGTCGGCTCGGCGCCGGGAGTCCCAAAGTCAACAATGTGGTCGAGCAGTTTGTCTGCCAGATTGTCGTCCTCTGCTGACAGTGCAGCCTCCAGGACCTGGGGTCCAGATATATCCAGAATCCCCTGGAGCAGCCCAACGTGGTCTAGATACTCTGCAGTTTCCAGATTCCCGATGCGTCCAAGCTTTGGGCTAATCAAAGCAGCTCCCGCGACCTGCAACTTGTGCACGAGCGACGGATCTCCTCTTGCAATGGCTGATCCAAGTACCGTTCCAGGATTGCAGGAGTGATGGCTTTGCTTACGTTTCGTCAAAGTCGTACATGGATGCCATGTACTGCCTGACCTCAGACAAGGACTTGTTCTGTCGAATGTAGAGCCGGTGAAGCTTTGGCTTGTATGACTCGCATACTGAGTCGTCCATTGTGTTTGTAGGTCTGGAGACTGGTGACTGGTGAATTTCGTGGCTTTGAAAGACCTGATAACTGGGAGGACTGACCACTTAATAGGGAGGTAAGACAAGGCACACTCCGCCACTTTCCAGGGCTTAGTTGAGGGCACCGCTGCTGCAGGCTGTCTCTTCAACGTACATGTAGGCTCTTCGTCTTTTGTCCGCCCATTGGCAGATTCCAAAATTTGCCCCACCTGCAAGTATTGTTGCGGCCCTGTAAGAATTGTTGCGGCCCCGTAAGAATTGTTGAGGCCCTGTAAGAATTGTTGCGGCCCCGTAAGTACGGGTGCGCATCATGGTTTGTATGGGATGGATACACCTCGACAGCTTCAACCCAGAACCTTTTGTACGTATAAATGACGGCTCCTCACCTTATTTCAGTCCATCACACGTCTCAGTTCACTTCCACTTTCTTTACTGTCAAGTTTTCTCTGCTCCAGCGCCCTCATACAACTCCAGCGTCCGCTCGTCATGGAGCAGCCATCCAGCCCTTCGCAGTGCACAGGGGACCATACTAGGGATGGACATGATCCACGCAACTGTAGCTGTGCTCTATGCGAATTTGTTTATTCTTTTGAGCATCCGCCGGAACCAGCAGACACACCCGGGGCACAACCTGCAGCCGCCCTCTCGAGCCAGGGCGTGGCGTTGAGTCCTTGCTTCTTTGGCCCTCCTGGACCTGCAATCCCCAATATCTGGTTCGATCCAGCTGTAGGCTCAGGCGAAGGAGAAGGTGCAGGTGTGTCGTCGACGACCGATGGATCTCGCGCCTGTTCCAGCCCCAACACGAGCGCCTCCGACTGGGCGCGAGCCTTGTCCCTCTCGTCCCCCAATGATGTCGAAGCAGCTGATGAATCCCTGCTGTAAGGCCCTTCTGTGCCTCTCTTTGCTTTTTCTCCTTCACCGCTGATGTTTCTCCAGTTTCGCTCGCAGCTCTCCTGTTTTATCCATCGCGGATCGCACCCATCAACCCCCTGGCTTCCAATGCCAATGGCTAGGCTGCCGCAGTTCGACTTCTTTCCGCCGTCCGGCCGACTTGGTACGCCATGTGAAGACAATCCACATTGATTCCAACGCGTATCCCTGCCCCGATCGTAACTGCGGCATGGCCTTTGGAAGAAAGGATCACTTGCAGGCGCACTCGAAGACGCACCACAAGCCAAGCCGTCAGATTCGCGACCGTCGTTAAGCATAGGCGGGCCTGGGCCACTATCTGGCTCTCTTTTCTTTTTTCAGCATCATATTTTCCGGGTTTATTTCGGGTTTTCTTTTCCGGTCGGTGGACTTGGGTTAATCACACGAGGTCACTCAGACGTGACCACGCAGGAATGGGGTTCTATGACGCCCACGCAGGGTAAATGGGGTCTCATTCTAGAGGTAGCTCTTATGCTGTGTACGTAATACTTGGGATGGGCAGTCCATTATGTTGCCGGTTCGATTAAACAAGTCTAGACTTATTTCAATATCTGGGCCCTGACAAGAGCTCCACAATAAGCCCGACTGGCCATTTATGCCAGCCGGCATAACACGCACCGCATAATGCCTTATGCACTTATGCAAGGCTCAATTCAGTTCAAGTTCATTCACCCGCTGTAGCTCGATCGTGTTCTAGCCAAGGTCCACTCTGGACAAGTTGTCGGCGACAACAACCCTCAAAACCCTCCCATTAGCCGTCTCGTGCTAGTAGTTAATCGTCTGTTAATCGTAGTGACCTGTCTTTTTTCGCATTCCGTCCTGATGGTGCCTCCAGCGGTCGTCCCGCTCGATACTATCTTCGTATTGCTTCATATTCTCATCGGGCCTGTCTACACTTGATGAATGATGTCCGTCGAAGTGCCAGGGAGCCTGTCCCAACTCAAATTCGCCCTTCTCAAACCCGATGACTTAGGGGTAGAACGCTATCAAGGTCAAGTTCAATATTGGATTTCAGAATTAGTCCGTGAAGTCCTGAAGTCCTGATCCGAGGCGATGTCGTCCATATCCTGTATGAGGACACAGATCCAGGTACATCGCATTCTGAACAAGACCGAAGCAGCCACGCAAGAACGGCAGGCAGAGCCATTTATGCAATAGTGATCGGTGCATAAAGCGCATTGAACAAAGCACAAAATTGACTTGTGACTGCCAATATCCGGATTTCATCGTTAGTGGGTCGTACCCTGTGTCACGATGCGGGGAAGCTCACAGTGGATGGAGACAAAGACACGAGTCAGGACTTGGGGGGCCAGTTAGCAGGCAATGGCTTATGCATGGCAGTACTCACCCAGAGGCTGCTGAACAGGTTCCTCACTAGCCGGCTATTCCAGCAATTTGACCGAGGTTGTGACTATGTTTATAGACCAGCCTATTCCACCACCAGCTTGCCTAGTTGGTATCTTGACTGGATATACCATTCTTGGTAAATCAAAATGGGCTCCAACGACCCCCAGATGACATTCCACTGCGACGCGCTGATCGTCGGCGCCGGGTTCAGTGGAATATACGGCCTCCACAAACTGCGACAGCTCGGCCTCTCAGTCCAGGTCTTCGAAGCCGGGGGTGACCTGGGCGGAGTATGGTACTGGAACCGCTATCCGGGTGCGCGCGTCGACTCGGAATGGCCTTATTACCAGCTCAGTCTCCCAGAAGTGTGGAAGGATTTCTACTTCACCGAGCGCTTCCCCGGGAGCGAAGAAATCAGAGGGTACTTTGCGCATGCAGACCGCGTTCTCAACCTGAAAAAGGACATCCAATTCAATGCACGAGTCAACTCGGCGACCTGGGATGAAACTACGTCTCTGTGGACAGTCACGACGGAGGCAGGACATGTAGGTGTGGCCAAGTATCTCTGTCTGTTTACCGGGCTACTCCATCGACAGTACTTGCCCGAGTTTCCAGGCCTGGAAACATACAAGGGGGAGGCTTACCACTCGACTGCCTGGCCCGAGGATGTGAATATCACTGGTAAAAGGGTCGCTGTCATCGGAGCTGGTGCAACTGCTGTGCAAGTGGTCCAGGAAGTCGCTAAAAAGGCAAGCCACCTGTCGATGTTCATGCGACGACCCAGTATCTGCCTACCACTCGGCAATCGAGAGATGTGCAAAGCAGAGCAAGACGCGTTCAGGCCATACTTGAGGATTCTGTTCGATGCTGGAAGGAAATCTTCTTCAGGACTACCAACACCGCCGCCCACCAAGGGCATCTTCGACCTTACAGACACCGAACGCGATGAGTATTACGAGACCCTATGGAAGTCTGGCGCATTCCACTTCGCCGGAGGCAACTTCCCCGAAATATTCTTCCACCGACAAGCAAACCGCATTGCTTACGACTTCTGGGCGAAGAAGACACGCGCACGGTTCAGCAACCCTATCAAGCGAGACCTGATGGCACCCCTCGAGCCTCCTTACCCATTTATGACTCGACGGTCGCCGTTGGAGCGGGATTTCTACGACGTTCTGGATAGGGATCACGTCGAGATTGTGCCACTGCTGCAGACACCCTTTGAGACATTCACCGAAACTGGCATACAAACAGCAGACGGTCGGCTTCGCGAGTTTGACTGTGTTATTTTCGCGACTGGCTTTGAAAGCTTCTCCGGGTCGTACGTTCACCTTTCTTCTCTTGGTGCGGGGCTAATTTCTGATATTCACGGACAGGGTGGCAAATATGAATGTCAAGAGCAGAGATGGTGTAGATATGAAAGACGCCTGGGCTAACGGCATCCGCACATACCTGGGGATGTTGGTTAATGGCTTCCCCAATTGCTTCCTGAGCTACAGTCCACAGGGTACGTGCCTGCCTGCATGACAAAACAGCTCGTGAATAACGAATTGCAGCACCAACTGCACTATCCAACGGGCCGACCATCTTGGAGTGTCAGGTTGATTTCATAGTGGACGCAATCGACAAGATGGAGAAGGAGGGCCTGGCCACAATCGAACCCACGGCAGAAGCAGTGGAACAATGGCGCCAAAAGATCGTAGATGCCAGCAGCGCGACTCTTCTTGCGGAAACCGATTCCTGGTGGACGGGGACCAACATCCCTGGGGCGAAGAAGCAGTTCCTGACCTATATTGGTGGCATTGGCCGCTATGAAGCAGAGTGTCGAGATGCTTTACAAGAATGGAAGGGTTTTCATGTCAAGAAGTCTGTAAAAGGCCCTGCCAGAATCTGAGTCTCAAGTTTTGTAATCCCCTGCCAGGCTGATATTATGTATTGAATATTTATCAGTGGTGTGTGCATAATGAATTAGCCAATGTATTCTCTTAACCTTTTTCATTGATTGGGTTGATGCTGACGTGGGGTCCGGCTATACGCATACGCTCACGCTCACGCTCGTATAAGGCTGACTGCGCCAGACACTCAGATAAAGTCCTGACATCTCTTTAGTTCTGGCTGTAGAGAATCTTGAATGTTTTTTTACCAGAAATCGCGGCGATGGCTACCTCGAAATATCCACTTCCAACACAGCTGTTCATCCATGACAAGGTGGGAAGTCTCGTATCCAACGACTAGCATTACTGACTTGGCCAGCTTGTGGACAGCCATTCTTCAGAGCGACATTCAATCTACAATCCCGTGGACGACAGTCTCTTTTGCGACCATGTTCAGTATGCTACTGCGGACGACGTGGATGCCGCGGTGGATGCCGCAACTGCCGCCTTTAATGGGTCCTGGCGCACATACACAGCTGCTCAGCGGGGCGAGACTCTTCTTGACTTGGCTGCTCTACTTCTCGCGCATAAAGAGGAGTTAGCCTGGCTGGATGCGACTCCCAGTGGCAAGCCAATCTCGGCTGCCATCAAGGAGATTGAAATGGGAGCCGGGATCCTGAAATGTGAGTCGTAGGAACATCGCAATCATATCCAAGACTGACAATGTTCCAGATTACGCCGGCTGGACGGACAAGTATGCTGGTGAATCATTCCCAGCCGATGATGGCTTCTTGAAGATCGTGCGCCATGAGCCTCTCGGCGTCACCGTCAGCATCAACCCATGGAACGGGCCTATCGTAATACTCTGCCTCAAGCTCGGACCTGCTCTGGCCACGGGGAATGTGATGATCATCAAGCCCAGCGAGAAGACACTATTCGGAGCGATACGTCTAGCCGAGCTCGCAACTTCAGCGGGCATTGTGCCCCCAGGAGTCATCCAGGCCCTTCCTGGGGCTGGTGCTACGGGCGCCTTGCTCGCGAGTCATATGAAAGTGCGAAAGGTCAGTTTCACCGGGTCTATAGCCACTGGTAGACGCATCCAGCAGGCAGCTGCCAGCAGTAATCTCAAGCGGGTGACACTAGAGCTGGGCGGAAAGTCGCCCGCGGCCATCTTTGAAGATTGTAACTTTGACAACGCGATCTGGTGGTCGACCTTTGCTATCACGCACAATTCTGGACAGGCCTGCTACGCTGCGAGTCGTCTTTACGTTCAGGAAAACATCGCTGACAGTTTTATCAACGCCTTCACCAAGGCCATGTCGGAAAAGATCAGCCAGATGGGGGACCCCAGCAACCTAGATACCCAACTCGGCCCACTGGCAGATAAGGACCAGCTGATTCGAGTTGCCTCTTTCTTCGAACACGACGCCGGTAAAACAAGAGTTCTCGTTGGTGGTAGGCAACATGGAGATAAAGGGTGTTACTGGGAGCCCACGGTGCTCCTCAACCCGAAGGACGACGCCCAAGTGTATCGAGATGAGATATTCGGGCCGGTGGTATGCATCAAGACATTCAAGGACGAGGCAGACTTCCTGCGCATGGCCAACGACTCGGAATTTGGTTTGATGGCGGGCGTGTTCACACAGGATATCAACCGTGCTATGCGTCTCTCGGCAGCCCTAGATAGCGGCGTGGTGGGCATCAACTGCGTCAGCTATATCAATGTACAAGCTCCTTTTGGCGGTAGCAAACAATCAGGGATAGGCCGAGAGATGAGCCACTACGCCTTGCGCAGCTTTACGGAGCCGAAGACTGTGCTGGTCAAGTAAGTCCACTTACAAGCTGCAGACGAGCTCAGCTAACCTTTCTAGTATGACCTACTAAGTTATATCAGAGGAACAATGTGTTGACTGAAGGTGTATATAGAGTGCTGAGTGTTATAATACCATTCCCATCATATCTTGATTCTTGTACACTATTCGCTTCCCAGCTGAGCCAGCGTACATAAAGATATAGGATGTTAGTATATGCCGTCCGAGACAAGGCAGTTCGTAAGTAATAATTCATATATTAATCCACCTTCCGTGGCTTGCTTCTCGCGGAAGCACTGTTGGGAGATGCGGTTCTGCATGCGTTTCCGTTCGCGCTGCTACTCTGTCTTGTCGGTCGCTGCTTTGCGTTTTGTGAAAGTCGGCATGCTCCGCTGGGTATAGAGGGCATTATTACGTGGAGTCAAACATGCCCGGTATCGAGTACTGGGAAGGTTAGCGAGAGAGGAAGAGAGAAGCTGCAATGAGATCGAGATGGAAGTTATGCAGGATTATGCTACATTATACTATATTATACACAACGTGCATAAGTTGTGCGCATAGTTATGCTCCTTTCAACCCGTCCACCGAGTTCGAGTTCAGCTACAGGCAGCTCCAGCTAATCTGGTATTTAGCTCTTGGATTAAGGAAACATATACTGTAGAATTAGAGCTATGATGCAGTATGCATGGTAGTCACTGTTCACAGCCAGGTGCATTTAATAGTTTGCAGCAGGTTGCGGATATATATCCCGCAGCTCAAGGACGCTTCCTCAGCTGACTCCCCACCCATTAAGCAGAAATATTTCTAAATTGAAGGTAAAAGTGAGAATTATATTCCCTCAAACCTCTCAGATATTACTAGAGGTAATCGTATTTTTTTCGGCTATTCGGCGTCTGTCAGTACTGCCTGACGAGGATTGTCTGAGTCCTCCAGCTCCACTCGCCGGAATGCAGATCCCACGGTTGGCCGCTGAACATATTTAATGCGTATGATCTGCCTGCGGGGTATTCATAATCTTGAGAGCACGAAACAATGACCGTCGAAAGTTATTCTGTTCCCAAGGCGGCCGAATCGCTCCTGCTTGAGGGCATACTGCAGAACCCTTTGCTGCGCCATAACATTCCCCCAAACGCTGCTGCCCTTGCACAGCATACGAAGTTCTCTGGAAATGACAAGCCCAGCGTGCCTATTAATTGGAGATTCGCCGAAAGCATTTCCGCGCTCAAAGGCCTGGAGTCTGTTTGGTTAAATGCACTTCTGAAGGCCAAGTATGGACATGACCCTGTGCAGGTCGGCATCGATACGTGAGTCCCTACTTGACCCATGCCGTGTCTTAACTGATGTTACTTAGAGACCACGCTACCCTGTTCTTTATGTCTTGCTTGATTATAGATGTTGTGGGTAAAGATGGGAAACCTGAGAATCCAAACCTTGCTCCCATGCAGCGCGCCCTGTCTGTCTTTCCCATGAACTGGGGAGAGAGCCGCGTGTATCGGGGGGCGGCGACAAACATCTACAAGACCAAGGACGACCGCTTCTACCATGTCCACGGTAAGACTGCTGATCTCCCTGGAATCTCCCTCAATTTACTAATGATACAAGGGAGCATGAACGCGGTCCCATCCTTGACAGCTCTGGACCTCCCACTGACGGCAGACTACACCACCGAGGCCGATGCCAGTCGCTATATTCAAGATCGCGTCGCCCAGTTCGACTCCCAGGAGCTAGATACATTGATGAATGAGAAGTATCGCCAAGCAGGGACCATCTGCTACAGCACAGAGGAGTTTAAACATAGCGAACATGGTAAACAGAACGCGCAAGCTGGCCTATACGAGCTCCATCGTGTTCCGAAAGCAAACCAAAAGCCAACCTGGTGGAAGGATTCGGCAGACACTGGCGTCGGTCGCCCGCTGGCGGGGTTGAAAGTTATTGACCTGACCCGAGTCATTGCTGGTCCATCCATAACAAGAGGCTTAGCAGAGCTTGGTGCCAGTGTGCTCAGAGTAACAGGGCCCGATATTGTCGATCTGGTTCCACTCCATGGAGACCTCAACTGGGGAAAATGGAACTGCTCCATTGATCTCAAGTCTCCAGAAGGAAAGAAAACATTGCAGGATCTCATCTACGAAGCAGACGTTGTAATGGACGGATATCGGCCTGGAGTAATGGAGCGGCTTGGCTTTGGGAGAGAGGCAGTTCTGGACCTCGTCAAGGATCGACCGTACGGTCTTGTCTACGCCCGCGAGAATTGCTATGGTTGGCACGGCCCATGGCAGCACCGGAGTGGCTGGCAGCAGATCAGCGATGCAGTAGGTTATCTGCCTGTGGGTTTTATATCTATGCTAACTGACTGCAGGTCTGCGGTGTTTCTCTTGGATACGGCAGGGCTATGGGACTCGATGAAGCAGTTACCCCCGTCTTCCCAAATTCTGACTTCTGGTGGGATTGGTCTCTGCGGACGTTGGAGCGATTGACTGACATTCTGCAGCACTGGGGTTATCGGGGGTTGCGGCATCCTGAATGGCCTGATCGAACGAGGCCAAAAGGGAGGATCAGTATATGTCGACGTGAGCATTGCTTCAACCAAACCATATCAACATACTGACAGTGATAGATCGCGTTGAATTACTACTCCCAGTGGCTGGTTAATTCCGTCGGGGTCTACCCACCCGCCGTATGGGAGGAGGTATGGAACAAGCATCAAAGCCTGACATTCCGACACATCCAAGGGATGACGACCATGCTGCCCGCTATGTTGAAGTCGCTGGCACAGAACAGTGGCAATGTGCTATTCCGGCCCGAGTTCTTTGAGACCCGTCACTCTGGTGCTGTCGATCGCTACTTTAAGGCAGTCAGACCGATCCTGGACTTCCCTGGCAAAGAGGTCAATCTTTGCTATAATGTTGGGACTCGAACAAATGGTCACGACGCAGCCAGATGGCCAGACGACCTGCGTACTGAGGTTATTGTCTGACAATTTCAAGCCCCTGCATCACTTTCTCCAGGCCGTTAGATTGCAGATCACATCCCGCCAGTAGATTATCTAACTATATTTGAATGGTATCGAAACAGGCGACTGAGACAGGAGGCCCACTGCCTGAAGAAAATGAGAGCAAAGTCAAAAGTACTTTGTAGGTCTCGAAAGCTTACGCAGACCTATATAAGCTTGGGCATAGACTCGGCACTACTGGCTGATTGCACGGGCGTGGGGAAAGTCACTATAAATATACTATTATTTAGTACGATAGTTTGAAATATAGTGCCTAGTAAAAGAAGGATAATACTGAAGAATATCTCTATAGCGGAATTAATTAAACACGTGGGTCGCGACCAGGCACTAACAACTCTTCCTATTTGCTTGTTAAAATATTTACAGGAGAAGATAGTACGGAGTACGGAGTAGAGACCGCGGAGAATCTTCGACCTTGCGACCGCCCAACCGTTTCAAATAAAGTGCAAATCCCACAGGAGGGTCAAGCCCACCGGGGCCCTAAAGAGCCTTCAAACAACGAAATATATTATTAAGCGGATGTTTCCCCCTGTGCTAAAGGCATACTATGTTTCATACTAGGTGATCCCGCCGGGATTCCCACCGCCAGTGTCTCTGAATGAAGCTATAAGAGCATCGGTCTTTCCATGTTCTGGAGAAGCAAGAAGCCAATTTATCCTCATTCAGACACTAAGATCCAAGATGCATGCTTTCAGCAAAATTATATCGGCCTCCGCAGCGTTTACCGTTGTGGTAGAGGCTGCCATGGGACCCGCGTTCAGCACTGGTCCTGTCGCAACCGACTCCTTCATCCGCGAAGCAACTTCCACGCTCACCCTTCCCAAGGCTCCCAGTGGCTCTTCTGGCTCTGCATCCCTTTGGGTTGGCATGGGAACTTCGAACGGGGATCTTATCCAATCCATTGCCGACAACTGGCAGTCTGACGACTGGAGTATCTATGCTTACACGCTTCTGTCGACTGGGGGTTAGTTATTCTTCTTCTTCTAGCTTTGGATCATAGCTTATCCATATAGCAAATTCGCAGATGCCCGTTCAGGGAGAGTCATCTACAGCCGTCGCCGGAGACAAAGTAACAATGCACTGTAAGTAGTCTGCTTAGACTTTACAATAAGAGATGTAATGCTAACATCATTCAGATAAATTCGATGATTCAACTGGAAACTATACGCAGACTGTTTCCGTCAACGGCGAAACTGTCTCTACTCTCTCCACCAGTGATGGGCAGGCCCAGGGCTGGGGAAGTTCCGTGGAATGTGCCGCGGAGGACTGCGGTACCATGCCCGCCCATAGTAAGTCTCAACTTGACCAGACTTCACATCTCACCAGCTAACGATGTTCTCAGCGTGGACCGATACCAAGATCATTCTCGATGCTGCCGACCCTAACTATATCAACACTATGGCCAAGGGCGAGGGAGTTACCGGTGAGATGTCAACCAGTGATGATGGGAAGACCTGGACTGTTACTACAATCGAGATTCCAGAGTTCTCTTTTTGAGCTTCAACTACGGTGAAGGCCAATAACATGTATTTCAGTTTATCTGGTTCAGTAAGTGATGATGGAGCTGTTTGGGATAATATCTTCTACATCCTATATAAGCCTAGTAGAATTCCATTCCTAGGAGTTCCAAAATATAGTCTGCGAACGTCTCCAACAATGAGTAGTCGCCAATCAAGGAATATTAGAAGAGTCTCGAGCTGCAAGCTATGACCTTAAAGGATCAACACGATACACAGATCGAAGCACGCCAAAATCTCTCAAGGGACCTCACTCAGCGCCCGGAGACAATGGAAATCAGCAACGCTGCGTCTTCCGGCTTGACTGCATGTCACGATGTGATGCAAGCCACTCAGGAATCGCTAAGGACACCGAAAGCCGGCACCAATACGATAGCCAACAGGATAGTGACAATTCCCCCTCATCGACCTCCGGGAAGGATTCCGTTATAAAGGCAGCAGGCTGGCCTTCCGCTATCGTGAAAATCAATCAATTGGGTGGAAAGAGTTTCGAAAGGTATAGATTCGTCACGAGTCCCGCTGCGAATAGAGCGTCCGCTTCGTCGTATTCTTGTCCGAATTCTGTTTCCATAAAGTCCAGCGCGAGTTCAATCTGCGCTCGATTCTCCTCGTCCATACTCTCCCAAATTTTTGACCGATTTCTTGCATGGCGATAATGATACATTCGCGTGATCAGCTCCCGTGCAGTTTCGGGAATTTCGAGACTTGACAGAGCGTCTTCGTCTATTTGAGTAAGTTGCTGCACCTCATCTCTCAGCTCATCCGATATCAAGCGTGGTTCCTCTCTCTGCGACGTTGCCGACTCTCCATCTTCATCTAGCCAAAAGAATAGACGAAGGGAAGCTCGAATGTCTGGATTGTTTGGTGTTAATCTCCTTTTCCAAATTCTGGGTTTAATGATTTCCAGCATGAATCCCATCCTGGCTTGGAGCCACGCAGTTTCACTGAAGGCATTGTCGCACTTTGCGTTGAACGATACTTGGTTTGTTTTTGTACCATTGGGGAGGGCAGATGTCTTTGTCTGGACCAGGACATTGATAGATGCACCTGCATTGTTCAATCTCCTGTGTATGCGCCTGACATTAGAACTTCAGTGTTAATCTATTAACTATCCTTATTTCTTGAAATATACTACTTGTGACGCTTTTATCTTGTTTATCAGGTGTATTGCATTCTTTCACACTATTCGCAAACCCCTCCAAAGGCCAAGGACCTTTATATACCTATTCCATCGAGTTCCTAGTACGCAACTAGCTGGTTCCGGGCCCTGCCCATTACACCTGCATAGTATATATTAGAGAGATATAAATTAACTCTAGGTCTAGAGATACCTAGAGATAGTAACTGGACGAGTCTAGACAAATTACTGCTAAGATTATATAAAATCATAGGGGCCAAGCAAATATTTCTATTATTTTTAAGCATAATCTTCAGCGTTTCTATACATCGATCTATCATTTGATTACCAACTCTACAAGTTGAGCTTGTTTCCCCTCATGCGCTAGCTAAGGATTGTAGCGTTTGGATGAGAGTCCTTTGGCGGAACAACTCCGAGGCTGCGAGGTTGTTACAAGTGTAGGGGATATGGCAAAGATAGCCAGCCAAGTATATATCATACATATCCCTAGTTGGTAGAAAGTATGGCCCCCGTGCAACTTCAGCCATTTAAACAGGCATGAAGACTAACAAGATTGATAACAAGATTGAGCTTACAGAGGAATGCGCGAATCGGGAAACATAAGATAAGTCGCCTGCACCGGCGCGACTACAGCGTCATAGAATTGACGCCGAAATTGGGAGAAACTAAAATCTTTGTACAGATCCCGCCCATCAAATTGGAGCTTCACACAGCGTGCCGCCGCATCTCCATAAGAATCCCCTGCGAGCCTGTATACTTCATCCAGCCTGCTCAACGCAGCTTGATAGTCATCGAGCAGCGAAGCTGACGTCGCACTCTCACCAGAATGTCGGATTTCTGCAAGGGACTTGTTGATGCAGAGCTCGATGAGGAGAATACCGAGGGAGAAGACTGTTCTGTTGGGAATGAGATGTTTGAAGTCGTTCGTGGACGGCTCCTCCGGAGTTGACGGCGCTGAGAATATACTTGAGGCACATGGGTGCCTGGAGAGCACCTCGCGGCCACATTGGGTTTCCTCGAGAAAAATAATTGCTTGCATTTCGTCCGAGTGATCGCGAAGCCAGGGGCTGTCACTCAGGTGCAGGACTGACCAGGCGGTAGAGGCGGCGATGCCAAACCTTTGTTTTGCGGGCAAAGCAACGTAAGGGTTTATATTTCGGGTGGACTGCTCGTGGGATGACAGGAGAGACTTCAGAGGGATTGCTCTGATAATTTTTGATAAATCTTTATCACTGCGGTCAACAGAGAATTTTAGATCTTGGTCCTCGTCCGGGTCTTTGAGGAGGCCTGCTAGGGTCCATGAATTAAATTCTGTGCATACTTCATGGCATAGGCTGGTTATCTGGGTATTCGCTGAGATTGGTTCAACAGTTGGGACTGCGGATACTTCCGGCGGAGTTGGTGGTGGCGCGTATGTCCGAGACAGTGGGAGAAACTTGTGTACCATCTTAGATCGGAGGGATACAGATGGAGAAGGAACTCTGGAGGGAGGAGGTAATGATGCAGGCAGCTTAGGAGCCGGGCTGGCCATCGTGCTGGGATCATCTGAAGTAATAATAAGTTTCCGCCATGAATAGGGCAGCTGGGGCAGTTGTGAGTTTGTTCTGTAAGAGACAGCCACTTTGAACGATTTGGCAGTTTCAGATTCATGCGCCACCCAGTCGAGCTCTATGGCAGCTCTGTGAGGTGACGAGCAGGTACAGCGGAGTCCAGACTCGAGTGCTCGGTGAAGAGAGCTTAGGCACTGACGCATTGAGTCGCAACGACGAGTATTGAAGCGGCGCTTGAGATCGCGAACTTTTCCACTGTCGTCTTCTGCAGGCACTTCGGGTTTCTCAAGGGACCTCCTCAAGTCTTCATTCCAATGCCTCAGGTCATCGACCACTTTATTGCGTCTTTTTGTATTGAGGCTGTGTTTCACTCGGCGCCATTCCCATTGGGCCCTCCTTGGCAGAACATTTGGCTAATCATAATCGCAAATTAGCTCGGTTTTAACTCTTAATAAAGGCGGTGGATTTTGGTCTTTATACCTTTCCTTGGACGTCGATATTTAAGTTTTTCAAGAGCCCAGCGGTAACGTCGTCCATACGTTGAACAATAGACATCAGTTCGCGGGAAATGTCCGAGAAATTATCGTCAAAGCATTCGCGCAGCTCCTCGCTTGACGGCTCACTGCCCAGTCCAATATTACAGAGAGTCGTCTGTAGTTGCCGGTGTTGCAAGATCAAGTCGGCCCGGAAGGTCTCTATTGAAGTGCGATAATTGTGAAAGGCCTCGAAGGGTTCCACATATTTCTCAAGAGCCCAAATTGCTAGTGGTATACCGCCCAAAACAAGACCTACGACTTCAGCCATGTCTGCAGTAGATCCGGCTTGGATTAGAGTCAGATAGGTCCTTGATGTTTATCCCACTCACCGGCAGTCTTAAGGGTGCTATCGTGATGATTATATAGACAATATCCAAATGAACTTGCGTACAAAGTAATCTAACATGTTTCGCTATTAATCGAGCGATGGGCTCGGTTGTGACGGTGCGTTATGGTCCTTTGGGACCGCCGCTTACCTGGTTCGGGGTCGGTGTGGCGGGGTGACTTGACACGTCTTGTTTGGTCGTGGCAGGATCTGATTCGTTCCAGCGCAGGCCGGACCAATACCGTCTGGTCCCAGCTCGGGAATTCCCGTGCTCGACGAATGGAATGCTCCTCCTGTTCCTCCTGCAACCCCCGCAACGTTTGCTGACGTCCATAAATGTCCTGATATGGCCAAATAGATTATCGCACGGCACTACGGCCAAACTGTCGACCTTCCTCCCAGGATCCCATCATATTGAGACGCTGGTAATCACAATATTCCCGGGCTTGCCATTATGGCGGGCCCCTCAACTAGAGCGCCTAGCCCGTCTCTTTCAGAGTCTTATCTAGAGTCTATCCGGTCATTTCGAAATTTCCTACTGGCACTCAGCGAGGAGAGTTGCCGTGTGATCCATCTTGAGCATGTTGATCTTTCCGAGATGTTGGAAGAGTACGGGAGAACCAAGATCTGGGGTGATCAGACAAAAGCAGACCTCCCAGAAGGAGCTCGTGGTTCTTTGGATGACAGACTTCGGCACGACGATGAGCTCAAATGTTTGGTGCAGGCCATCCTCGCACGGCTGCGAATACTTCTCGACCAAGGCAAGTCACATACTTCGGACACACCCGAAGATCGTCTAACATTGTTCTAGCAACATATATCGCTAGAAGGAAGTATGATCCTGGTGCTGGTTCAGATCATGACTCGATTAGCAGTGTCAGCGCCGACTCGGATTCCGACTCGGATGACAATCGCGAGCATCAACACGATAGGAGGCCAAAGATTTGTCTGCTTACCCAGCAGATATCGGGGCAGATTCGATCACTGTACGACCTGTCTGCTCTACTACGGCGCCCTAAGATTGCGGACAAATATATTCGCTCTGTCAATTCAAAGTCAAACACAACCACGCAGAGTGACCGTGACACCCTGCCACTCAGTGTTGGCTTCAGCAGCTCTGACGAAAACCATATAGTGGAGAGGGTGCTGCAATGGCGTGGACTGACAAAGAGTGAGCGATGTATCAAGTTTGAGGACGAGGAAGTTGCTCCGATAGAACGGGAAGTGACAAACGATTGCGTTGAAGATATTTCGTGGTTTTGCCAACGGCTTGCAGGAGCGAACACGAGACGACGCGAGCAGCTCCAATATTGGTCTTATTTTCCGTATGATCCCAAGCAGGATGCGGCCAAAGTGGCTATACCTGCAATGCCAAATAGAGCGCAAGTTCATGCCGAACAAGCGGAAGGAAAACAGAAATCACAAGGCCAAACATATACACATAAACTGCCAGAGGCCCATGCTTCACATGAAAAGCCCATGTCAGCTGTGTCGAACCAAAGTTTTTCTACGGCTGCCGTATCAGACATCCACGATACGAAAACCAACGTTCGTCCGCGGACAGTCTATGCGCCCACTGCCTTTGGCCAAGGTAGGGCCAATTTTGTCCCCGATCCTCCAAAGATGGAAAATGGAAACATCACCTTCCCATGCCCGTACTGTGGGATGATACTTGAGTATAGTGAGATGCAGAACAGGCAGTCATGGAAGTGAGTTCAAGTAACTCAGCGTTGCAACCTCAGTTCAATCATGCTGACCACAGTTTATAGGCGTCATGTATTCCACGATCTCCGTCCCTATGTCTGCACATTCGAAGACTGCCAGAATGCCGGAAAGCTATACGTTAGCCGCCATGACTGGATATATCATGAACTTCAGCTCCACCGGCGTGAGTATGTCTGTAAAGTCTGCCATATGACATGTCGCAGTAGGAAGGAAATGTCGACCCATCTTCGAGAACACTATGGCGAATCAATTTCGCCAGCTTATCTGGGTGTCATTCTGGACCTCTGCAATCATCAGCTCGATGTCCAAAGCGACAAAAACGACCAATGCCTCATTTGTGGAGAGGAGCTATCGTTGTCGGCATTGCAGGCCCATCTTGCTGCCCACATGGAGGACATCGCTCTCTTCGTCTTGCCCGATGCCAGTGAAGAGGACGAGACAGGGGATTCGAAGGCTTCAGTGCAAGTGGCGAATCTCAAGTCTGAAGGCAAACCCAGTGGTACCGAGTCAAAGCCAAGTAGCCTTGGCTTTTCTGCAGCTGGAGATTTCGGGCAGACTCCGGCCGATTTCGCAAAGCTGCTTACCAGTGAGGAAGTTGGATACACCTCAAAACTCTCGTCTTGGAGAACAAGGGATGAAGACCAATGGGCATCGATCAAAGCAACAGTGGCACGGCTGAAAGATCTAGACGGGGACGTGAGGCGCTCTGCCGTTCAAGCCTTGGGCGGTCAATTAATGTTGCCAGATGAGATACTCATCGCCGTGGCGGCACGATTAGAAGATGTAAATAGAGATGTGAGGTGCGCTGCACTTCAAGCCTTAAGTGGTCAAGCAACGTTGCCAGATGAGATGCTCAAAGCCATGGTGGCACGATTCGAAGACCCAATTGGGGCTGTGAGGCATGCTGCCGTTCAAGCCTTAGGCAACCAATCAGTGTTGCCAGATGGGATACTCAAAGCTGTGGCAGCACGATTAGAAGACTCAGATAAAGACGTGAGGCGCGCTGCCGTTCAAGCCTTACGCGGTCAAATAACGTTGCCAGATGAGATTCTCAAAGCCGTGGTGGTGGCGAGATTGAAAGATCCAGATCGAGACGTGAGGCGCGCTGAGGTTCAAGCTTTAGGTGGTCAATCAGACTTGTCAGATGAGGTTCTCAACGCCGTGGCAGCAAAGGTAGAAGACTCAGATGAGGAAGTGAGGTGCGCTGCTGTTCAAGCCTTAGTGGGACGATCAGCTTTTCCAGAGGATATGGTCAAGATCAGACCAGACTATCTGAATATCCTGATTAGCCTTCTTGGTAAGCAGAAGGACTACAAGACGCTGGTCGGGCTTCTGTCCGGTCTCTGGGCCAACCGCCACGTGCAGCGTACCTGGTCTTCCACCATGACCCTGGGCCTTGCCCGTTGCTACATCCTGGCCCTCTACCTGGTCGGCGACGGGAGCAAGGCTGTGCGCCTTGCCGAGGACGTTGTCTACAACTGCCGCCGTGTCAACGGTGTCTCCAACAACAGCACCTTGGACATGTCCACTCTCCTTTCCCAGCTGTATACTGGCATGGCTCAGCGCTACCAGTCCCACAAAAATGGTCAAGAATTAGCCAACAGATATTATAAGAAGAGTGCCAATCTGCATGAGAATCAACTCCGCGACCTGGTCGATCCCTCCTTCGCCGAGTTCGAGGGTGGTCTCGACAACATCTTAAGCATAGACGATCACGACTACGACCTGGATATCAGTAGCCATGAGAGTAAGCCCGTTAGTGAGCATGTTCGCCAGCACCTACAGCTCCTCAAGTTGGCTGTCCAGCGTCTGGGAGACTGGCCCAAAGCCTACGTGGAGTATGAGCGTCTGAATGCTGATCTGTTCCTTCGGTTCGGTCCCGAGCTGCAAGATGTTGAGGGCATTGAAAAATGGGATTTAAAGGCTTTTGGCTCGGGCAAGGCCGCCGGTGATGAGGATATACTAGAGCTTGAGTTCAAGATCTAGAAGCTCGATATCACCCAGGAAGTTGAAGAACTGTTATAACGGACCAGGCCTGGACGAGGAGGACCGGGAACTCCCTGCGGCGCACTACCTACGAGAGGCCGAATGCCTCGCTGTCTCCAAACTACGACAGAGACGCTATAGTCCAAGGACTCAGGCCAAATTGGACGAGACGCGGCATTACTGGGACCGGTGAGGATCGGGACAACATGAAGCGGGCTTTTCAGACCTCGGAACGGGACTTTCAGCAAAACTTTGGTGATTACTCGCATCTAAAGAAACTCCTGAAAATTAGTCTACAACACCCCGCTCGACATGCGCTTTACAGTATAATTATGCCTTGGTGGGCCGCAAAGTTAGGGAAGCTAGAATCAGTGAACTCGCTCACAGCAAAGCATCGGCCCAAGCACTGAGACGAAGAACAGCGAGAGGACGCCGGCGTATACAGAATCTTATTTCTTGGCTTGCTTATTAAGATACTTATCATGATCTTATGGTATCAAAGTTACTATCTCCACTCTGTCGCGAGGAGTATAAGCTTTCGTTGGATGTGGTTTACGTATTCACCTGCTGCGTTGAGTCTGGGAACCGCGCTTCGTTCGTTATGGACAATCAATTTTTATTGGGAGGTCGGCATCTTTGCAGGAACCTTGTTGATTTTACTACAATATCTCCGTCAACGGAGGCAAGGGATCCGAGTACAGATAGACAGATGAAATCGACCGAGGCCAGCACTATCCAGGAGACAATAGAGAGGCAAGACAAGAATTCTTAAACTCTATCTGTATCTGATTAATAAACTATACCTTAGGGCAGGGTCCAATTATTAGAGCTTAAAAATAAGCTGTATAGTCTTAAGAAAACTATATATTATCTTACAAGTTTAGATGAGTGTTAAGGTCCTGTTTGCCAGATAGAATGCACTCTCTTTGAAAAATTAGAGAAAGAAGAATCTGAGCCGGGAGTTGTGGGGAAGCTTTTGATTCTTCCGCCAGAATTTAGCGATTGGCTCTTCCTGATATTGGTTTAACAAATCGATGCACGCTGCGCCACTGGGGTCAAAGAGGCATATGACCTAATGTATACTATGGGAAACCAGCCCATTCTGTAGGCGTGACTCGGGAGCATGTCCTTGCGGACATGAACTGGTTGCCAGAAGTGTGCATAAGGAAAGTGTGGGTGGATTATAGTAAGCAAGGGCGTGTAAGGGATGACGAGATGAGATGGCCTTCTCAGGTCAATTGCCGTTCAAGAACACACTGTGTGGATCGAGCGGGTCTCGGCGGCTTTTAAATTAAGCGAGTGCAGTCTCACTGCATGAAGCTTGTTAGGATAAAGTGCTGTGATTTGAGTTCAGGTATCATGTTAACGAGCTAACATTCAGTGCGAAGTAATAAACTAGCTAGCCCGGAGGATACTCCTACTAGAAGATGTGTCTAGATTTGGCATCCTCAAGAATAAATCTACCGACTTGTGAAGCGAAGGATAGACTCCATACAGGTTCCGATGGCATAGCTCCACCCCACGGGGAGTTGCGGGGGCTGGACATCAAGCATTAGCCACTAAACTCGGAGGGGAAGGTCTACCCTAACTCTGGTCCAGTCGTTCCATTCCAGGTTACTCGACTCCAACTCCAGCTTTAACATAACGGGTCTGGGTCCATGGAGTTGGCCTCGGCAATTCAGGGCTGAGGGAGGCACCCCGTAGTTCATTAGACACCAAACTGAGAGGGGAAAGTGTACCCTAGAGAAACCCAGAGTCTACTTGCTCTCTAGACTACGAATAGATGGGTTGGAGAAGCTTCGAAATTATTCCAACTTCAGCTTTAACAGACCTTGCGCCCGCTATCTACCCTCAATCGATTCACTCCTATCACGACCAAGGAGCAGATTGCGGCAACAGCACTTCAATAATCAATCTCCTGCAAGCTCCTTCGCCATGACCGCAAAGGCCGAGTCTCGCGGTGTCGAGAAGGCCGTGACCGACCCCCAGAACCCCCCAGAACAATTGGAAAAGCGGTATACGCTTCTTTCTGTGATCGCATTTGCCTTTACCACAATGAACTCATGGGTGGCATTCGCATCCGGCATTGCGGTTCCCCTTGCGTGTGGCGGAGGCCCTGGAATCATTTACGGCCTCATCGCGGGAGCGATCATAATGGCGGTCATCAATGTTGGTTCGGCGGAATTGGCTTCTGCTTTTCCTTCTGCCGGGGGTCAGTATCATATGGTTTTCATGGTGCTTCCGAAATCAACACGTCGGGCGGCCTCCTTTTTCGTGGGATGGATTACCATCGTCTACCTCATGGCGGCATTGGTATCCTGCAATTTCTTCGTGGCAAGCTCAGTTCTAGAGCTGGCTGCGCTCTGGATTGAGACGTACCAGGTGCAAGCATGGCATACTTATCTGCTTCATGTGGCATCATGTATCGTTGGGTTCTTCCTGACGTCCCGATTCCCGGGGGCCATTGGGTGGCTGGGTATTGGCATCTTCTTCTTGTCACTGATGGGCTTCGTTGCATCGATGGTCACCATGCTGACCGTCAGCGAGGGAAGGCAGAGCAGCAAAGTGGTATTCCGGGACTATAACAATACCAGCGGATGGTCAGATGGTTGGGCAATGATTATCGGCATTACAGGATGTCTTTGGGCGTACAGTGGCGGTGATGCACCAACACACGTCGCGGAAGAAGTGCCGAACCCAAGTCGCAATGTACCGATTGCCATGTGTGTCTCAATCGGCCTGGGATTCGTCACCGTTCTGGCGTGGATCATTGCGCTCATGTTTGTCGTCAAAGATGTCGATGCGGTCGTCGAATCCACAGTTCCGATATTGGAGGTCTACAACCAAGCAGTGGGCTCCAGGGTCGCGAGCACCATCTGGAATGTGTACTATATGGTGATGTTCTACGATATCGTGTTGAACCTGTTCATCTTCGGCGGGCGAACGATCTGGTCCATGGCTCGCGACGGCGGTATTCCCTGCGCCAGATGGTTCACTCATCTCCAATGGAACAGTCCGGTGCGAGCAACAGCTCTCATGCTCGCCCTGCAGATCATCGTCGGTATCCTATACATCGTCTCATCAGAAGCCTACAGCAGCTTCATCAATCTCACCTTGTTCAACCTCAACATCACCTTCGCGATTCCTCAGGCAGCCTTGTTCTTCCGTGGCCGGGGGTGTCTCCCAGAACGAGCCTTTTCGCTGGGTAGATATGGGTCTGCGGTTAATCTGGTGGCCACTCTGTTCATTATTCTGTTCTCGATCTCGTTTTGCTTTCCCGTGTCCCTGCCCGTTAGTGGCTCGTCGATGAACTACTTGGTCGTTGTCATGGCTATTTCCTGGATTATTTTGGCCGCGCTATGGTGGGGAGGATTGAACAAGACGTTCACGGGGCCACGGGAGATTATCGAGGGTGAGAATGGAAGTTTTGGAATGGATTGACTAAAGCTGTTGCGAGATAGGTCACAGATAATCTGTGCTAGTGATTGTCCAACTATGAAATGTAAATGCACACTTCTCTTTCAGTACGACTGCTTTTCTTCGGTCTCTCTCTGGATAGTGCTGTTCTGCATTAGCAGACTTGACTTGGTGTAAAGGCTTGGCCTTCCCTACACCAAATATAGCGGATCATGTTTGTGTCCTCGTACTATAGTCCTTGGGGATGTCAAAGGGTTCCCAGTCCTGGTATGGCAAATATGTGACATGCTTATGTTGATCCAGAGTCAACTCTGGACAGCCATGTACGTTATTTTATGATCCAAGCTCTGTAGGCGAGGCCGAACTTTAAAGTCAAAATACTGTTTGCATGATGAGTTGACAATGGAATCCACACTCCGTGGCCATTGCTCGGTCAGGACGTTGCTGTATTTTCGGATAGAAACAGAAACGAGACAATCGAAACGACAACACAAGAAAACAGCTATGATTATTTAGCACGAAAGGTTGCTTGCCGGCGCAAGTAAGGTTTTACCGAATGTAAATGTCATATAGTAATAGCTCGCAAGGTTAACTAACGAGCCCGAGATAATCAGCCCCAGCATCATGCCCGATGTGTAAGCCATGTTGGATAAAGTGAACACTCTGGACCGGGCTCCATTAGAGCTAAGCGATTTATCGCCCTGCACCACAGCTGTGCAAGGATGAGTTAATGATTGCGAACGCGCCAGAGACGGAGTACTCAGCGAATGTAACATAGCCACAGATAGGTCCCGCGGTGTGGCCCTTGGGACGTTGATATGAGGGGAAACATGCACGGTTGGGGGATTGACACAGCATTCCGGCTAACCGTATGCAAGGGAGGTAATTGTACAATTCATAACGATCTACATTGCAAGGAGGATAGCCGGTCGCTGCCCTAGTATGGGATAAACAGTGTCTCAAGATGGATCATGTTTATGTACATCTATCATAGCAATAAATATCCCATGCTGGCCACGCTCAAAATTCAAGCCGCAGCCAGCGCAGCCTCAAACTCAGCACTAAACTGATAGTCAATATACCCAAAAGGCTCCTTGGGCACATAGAAGCAATCCCGCTGATACGGCACCAACGGTATCCCCTTCTGTACCCTAAACGGCAGATCCGGATTTGAGACATACGGGCGTCCAAACCCAATCATCACATCGTACCCCTTATACTTGACGTCCGCAGCGTCATACGCCGAGGCAGACGTGTACCCGCCCGCAATCACGACAGGGCTGCTATTGCCGTACGCACTGAGGAAGAAGTCCAGCTTGTCAGTGGCGTCCACGTCTTCGTCGGCGGAAATGCGCGACTCGACCAAGTGTGTGTACGCCAGATTGAGAGCCCTCATCTGCTCCGCCAGATACCTAAATGTAGGCACAGGATTGTCCATCCGCATCCCCTGGAATGTACTCCACGGACTGAACCGGATCCCCGTGCGGTCTGCGCCGACGGCGTCCACTACGGCGCGGGTTACCTCCACCGCAAACCGGGCGCGGTTCTCGACACTGCCGCCCCAGCGATCGGTGCGCTTGTTACAGGTATCCTGGATGAACTGGTCGATCAAGTAGCCGTTGGCAGCGTGGATCTCGACGCCGTCAAAGCCAGCGCCAATGGCGTTCCTCGCCCCCTGCGCATATGCCTTGATCCAGTCCTCAATCTCAGCTTCGCTCAGTGCATGCGGGACAGCAGTCCGCTTGGGTGCGATTGTTTCGCTGGACGAAACAACAGAATAGCCACCGGCGGCTTGGAGGAGGTCAGGCCTAGCGACGCGGCCAAGCGCCCATAGTTGCAGATAGATGTAGCAGCCCTTCTCGTGTACAGCGGCGGTGACTTCCTTCCAGGCCGTCATTTGGGCGTCGTTATAGATGCCCGGCACGTTAGCCATGCCACCGGCTTGTGGGGAGATGAATGTCCCTTCCGCTATCAGGAGCGTGCCGGGTGTTGAGGCGCGCTGGGCGTAGTAGTCTGTGACCATTGGGAGGGGGACGTGGGCATCGTCGGCGCGGAGGCGCGTCATGGGCGCCATTGTCAAGCGGTTGCAGAGCTCCATGCGCCCGACGCGGATGGGGGTGAATAGTTTGGACATGTTTTGCTTATAGCTGAGACGGGGTTGAGACGGAGGGTTAGGGAGGACAATTATGTTTATGCCAGCGATCTAGCAAGTACTAAGTGATGTCCAAAAAGTAAAAAGATATTGATTGAACCAGGTGCGGGGATTCGTCAGGAATACAACCATTTGCTTAACGATCACAACTAGACTGATATCTAGAGGCCTTATATAGATCAGTTTCTCCTACTACCTAGGCAGCGGTCTGGCGGTGGCCTAGTCCTTGCCTCGGCCGACCTCGCCTGCGTTGGGTAGTCGTGTAGTTTAACAGACCCTTGCAGAATCGGAATTTCCTTCCTTGGCCACCTGCGAATGATCGAGATCTATTGATTCTATGGTGAATGACGTGGCCACCGACGGCGGTCGGTAGTAGGGCATTGGCGAGCGTGATGATCATGAATTTTACAGCAAAGTAAGTAGGGGGGTTGATAGTGCTACATCCATACTCAAAAATTATAAGCCAGCCAGCCAACAGCTCTTTGCCGCTGCAGGTTGTTTTGAGGCTTCAAGAGCTGGTACTGAAAAGCCAACCTCAACCCTGGTAGGCGAAGTATCCTTAGGAGTCCTGGACTAGGCAACGCTTGCCCCTCGGCGACATTAAAAAGTGTATTACCGGATCCATGTCCACGTCGCCCATGTTTTCCAGAGCCGAAACTGTCGCATTTGGAAAGGCCCGGAAGAAATAAGCGGTTGCAAGACGAAGCTCCATGCGAGCCAGATTCTGGCCTAGACAGACTATCCGGGGAGCATTATGGTCAGCCACCCTCCTCAATGGAGAAGTAGAACCGGGCAATTGACTTACTGCGGGACACTCCACCAAACGGCATGAATGCGCCCTTGAGTTCAGTGGCTAGGGTAGCCCAGCGAGAGGGGTCGAATCTGGCACCCCTTAGTTTGCTGCCTTCATACTTATCATCAGGTAGGACTGTACCTTTCAGGGTGCGGAAAAACGCTGGGATGCCGATGGAGACTGTATGCCTGGGTGGTGACCGTCACTCCTGCTGGAATCCAGTGGCCTGCCAGATTGGCTCCTCCATTTGGTACAGTCCGCGGCAGGCCACTCGGAACAGGGGCATAAATACGCAAGGTTTCATTAATGACATGATCAAGATATGGCAACTGGAGGATTTCGCGATCGCTGAAGTCTTCCCGCAGTGGAGCGAGGTCCCGTAACAGCGATTCTCTGACTTTGCTGTCTCGACAAACAGCCCATACTAGATATGTCAACGTGATAGCAGTTGTATCACTTCCGGCAATGATGAAGTTGACTGCTTCATCCTTGATTGCGGCATCAGGGAGGCCATCTAGGCCAGCATTGAGTAACTTTGTAAACAATGTTGGTTTGAGGTTGTCAGGCTGAAGGGCCATCTGCTCCCGGTATCGCTGAATAGATTGTTCACCGTAGAGCAGTAACCTGAAAGCTGCCTGCCTTATGCTTTGAAAGAAGTCCATTGGGATCAGACCGAGAAGGTTCGTTAGGGGAGAGAAAAGTGCCCGAAAACCCTGCGTGCTGCTAAGAGTCTGCAAGTCTGTAATATATTGATTCGTCTGTTATAAGAAATCAGCTTAATCTTATACTAGGTCTTATTCGAACTTACCTCTCCCTTCTCCAGCATTCCGAATGAATCGCCAAACGTGAGCTCTCCAATAAGGTCAGCGGTCATAAAATTCCACCATTTGAAAACATCAACGGCGCCACGGCTTTTCATTTCCTCCTGCATCTTCTGAATTGCAAGCCGGGCACGGGAATTGATGATTGGCTCCACTGATTGCAGGGATGAATTCGATAGAGGCGTCGATAGAAGCCGTCGGCGCGCATTATAAAACGTTGGATCTCTGGTGTTGAATACATTCTCGCCCTCTATAGTGGACCCTTGATACCATGCTGACTTCAGAAAGCCACTCCCAACGCGGTGGATCTTTCTAGCAGCTTCTGGATCGGAGACGTCGACTTCGTCAGGGCTGACGCGGACAATAGGGCCTGCGCGCGGACTTTATCAGAATATGGATTTTGTGTATTACGTATATTCTAACCGTATTTCTGGTGCAGACCATGGACATATTTAACTTTGTTGCCTTTTATGGCATGATATTTCAGGATAAGTCCTGTCCATTTGGAGACCCATGGCCCGGGGAGAAAGGAAAGAGAGCTTTGTGAGGCTCGGAGCAAAGCCTAGATAATGATTATTTGTCAGTGCTATAGTTACAGAACTCTAGATCACACTTACTATTGTCAGAAACAGTAGCAAGAACACCTTGACTGAAGTTGGAATGAAATTGTCAACTAGTGGTTCCATTTCGCAAGATCCCCGGTTTGTTAAGGGTCTATGTGAAGAGACAGTTACAATAAGGGAAGTGTTTCGCACCTGTCCATGGCCTAGTTCGGGATTTATATTTACATTAAATGGTCATTGCTGAATAATGGAGTTCCCTTGGAAGCCATTGCTTGCAGACATCGTGGACAAGAGTGGATGCCCTTACATGCTACTGCTACTTCCGAAGTCGGGTTACACAAGTAATATTCAATGGCTGAAGATGCGGTGAGACAATGGCTCTTCCCTAGGTACAGAGCGGTGAATTGTGGTCATAAAATCCATATAGAGGAACTCGTCTATGTTCGATACCAGGATTCCGGCTTTTTTGTTTTTTTTTTTTTTAAAAAAATATCAACAAATGGTTATTCCGGAACAGTGGCCGGCTTTTAGTGACTCAAAGCAAAGACGTGCCTGCCTTAGCTAGGTGGGTGAATCTTTTGTCCAGAATACACCTACGTTCTCCAACTGTGAGAGCAGTGAAATCTACCTGAAAGAAACACGCATTATTACAACCGTTATACCTTTTGCAAGGAGAACATCGTAAGTACATACTCGGTATAGCAGGGATTTAGCTTCCCACCTTCAGAGAACGTTCCTCTCTAAATGTAAACTTATCCTGTTTCTGCATCCAAACCAGAGGTGACTTGCAAAGCAATCGGCCCATCATAGCCCAGTACGAGCACACGAAGTCTCATCACTGTTGACTCCAGTTCAGTTGGTATCGTTTAGAGCTGCATCGATATCCCACCAGCTTGGGCCATACGTCCTTCACACCCTGCACCTCAATCAGTATGGAGCCGTTTTCACTATTGATAAACCCCTGTTGTACGGCGGTCCGCACCCACGCCAGAAGTCCATCCCAGTAGCCATTGACATTCAATAGTACAACCCCAGCATGGTGGATACCTAGCTGGTTCCATGTTGTCATCTCCATTATCTCCTCAATGGTCCCAAATCCGCCGGCCAACGCCACGAACCCGGACCCAGGCCCGCCCTCCAGCACCTTTGTGGCCATTAGCCGCTTCCGCGTGTGCATATCCGGGACAATCGTCGTAAGGCCGAATGTTAACTCTTCAATATGGATTCCATCCAGTGGTTCTGATACAACTCGCTCGGCGGCCTTGCCTCCCGCGGTCTCGTCATCATTCTCGTCGGTACCGTGACTTGCGGCTGCTTGAACCATTGCTCGTGGAATAACACCATGCACAGCCTCTGGCCCAGATAATGAGACCAATTTCTTAGCAATCTCACCCATCAGGCCTGTGTTTCCGCCCCCGTAGACTAACTGAACATTGTTCTTATGGAATTCGTAGGCCAAATCCTGAGCCGCTTCGAGATGTACCGGATCATTGCCTTCCGTGGAGCCGCAGCTAAATGCCAAGAAGACTACTTAGCTTGATACTAGCTAAGCTTTTGGTACCTCGTGAAAGGAGAAGTCAGGGTAAGATTTATGACTCACAAGACACATACGACCGCTGGTTTATCCTGGGTCATTATCAATGCTATTCGAGAGATTGAGCTTTAACGGTTGGAGGCAGTGGTAGAAGAAGAGACAAGTTGAACAGCTAAGATTGATTCTCTGAGAGGGATGGGCTTTCCCCTCCAGCGAGCCTCGCTTGTAGGTCAATCTACCCCTGGTATTGAAGAGTCCTGTAGTACATATGCGTCTTCGACCAAAAGGCCACGAGTTGCCGACTTCTCACCAACTCATTTACTGAGTGCAAGCGCAGGAGGGATCTATCCACTAGTACCACCCACATGTTCATTCCGCTCCGTTTACTAGGCCACTCCCGATGACCAAGGTCTGTTCCAAGAAAGGCCCTTTCGAAAATGCAAATTGGAAGGGATGTTCTTGCGGCGACAGAGCGGTGTAAAGCAGGATACAGCTTCCCATGTCCGCTCCAAGAGCACGTCTTTGCAGCTGATAATTTGCCCGCGGTGCTACCTGACACGTAGAACTCCTCAATAGCTGAGACTTGCATCGCTGCTGGATTACTAGAGGGAGGAACTAACCCTTGCCCTCTGTAGGTATTGATATGATTGACGAGGATCTCCATGCATAGCAGCTGCAACTTTTATCACGCACACTGTTGGGTAGCTTTCACCGACTTTCCTCCCAAACAACTGGAATTTCTTGCTCTTTTTCAGATGCCGAGCATAACTGGGAGCCTTCCTTCCTTGGGGTTTTGTGCGTTCTTGCTCTTGATGGGCTGCTCCAGAGAGGGGGTGGGTGTGCATATGCACACGCCAATATACAGTAGGGCAAGGACGAATTCATTTGCAGTGGTAGTCCTGTCCTCGCAGATTGCGAATTGTTTGGTGAGTGCTTACGTCGCGCTTAATATATTATGTATATCCTCTTCACAGGTGTCTCACTATAGGTCGAAGTTATCAGGCATAGGCAAAGTTATGGTTAAGGTCATAGATCAAGACTAGCCTGTTATTTGACTTTAATAATTTTAGCTTTACCTTAATGGTATATCATCTAAGCCTCTCGTTCCCGGGGAAGACACCTGGAGAAAGCGGTTCACGGTGGCATGCACTCCTTGCATTATAATTACGTGTGGTATTGATAGCTCATCATCCCTGTTGACGCAAAACAACAGGTTCATTCTCATCGGCGGGTGTGTCGGTCGGTCCTATAATTTTAGATGCACTTTTTAATGTACCTTTATGTACCAGCTGGCTCTTGTCCCCTATAATTCTAACTCACAGATTCCTGAAAGCCTGCAGCGATCTACGGGGCCTTTTTAGTGTCAACTGCTGTGGTCTCATTGGCAAGCGTCACTGTCTCTTCATTCTCAGTAATTGCTCTGGCAGCATTGCCCGTCACTTTCAACGGCATATCTTGACCCAAACCGAGTATTGACATTAACTACTCTTTTCCTTTTGCAGCGTGACAGACAGATAAAATCAACGAACCAACAAACCATGATAGAACCAATGGCAACGCATCAGACCCCTGCGTCTAAAACATATATTTTCACCTCAAGAATCTAGTCGTAACCTTCAACCGCGTGGAAGTAGGCACAGGGATGTGTTGAGGTTAGGTAGGGCAAGAAGCAATCGCGCCATACGAAGTCTCCAGTCTTCCTGTTAAACGTAGACAAGGCATCAGCATCATTGCATCCCGGAAGAGAAAGGGGGCCAAAGCCATACAGCCTGCTCTGGGGTGTCAATTCAATATCAAATCGACGGAAAATGGCAGCCAGTTCCATGTACAGTTTTGCCCATGCAAGGCTATCCGGGTCAGCTATTATTACCGGTTGGCAATGGATGCTATGACGCATTCAGTGAGAAACTTACTTCAAGCCGACGCATGCTCGGGGTCCCTTGGAAAATGGCACCAGCCAGTAATCCAGCTCCTGTGCTTCCAGGTGGAGCCATCGGTCTGGCTTGAATAGGTGGGCATCCTTGAACAGATCCTCCGAATAATGAAGCATCTGAGCGGAAACTCCCACGACCGTCTATGCGGGCCTCGCGGGTCAGTCACTGTATGAAAGTAAATGTATATAAATTGACTTACGCCGCCAGGAATAAACTTCCCACCGATGGTTGCACCGTTTCGCGGAACAACTCGCGGCAAAGGAGTTGGAATCCCTGGTGCTAAGCGCAAGGACTCCTTCAAGACTGCGGTCAAAAACGGCAGCTTCTCGAGTTGCGCTAAGTCGGGGATATTGCCAACAGGGTCGGGCCAGACCTGCTCGAGTTCCACGCGCAGTCGATTGGCGATGGTCCGGTCCTGTCCTACAAAGACAGCCGCGTAGACGGCAGTGTGTGCCACAGACTCCACCCCGCCCGAGATCAGCGTCTGGGCTTCTCCGTGAAGTGTGTCGGCGGACAGCTTTGGTTCAGCAGTATGTTGGGACGGGTCCATGAGCCTATGAAGGAGACAGGGCTCCTTATCCTCATTTTTGCGACTTGATTGCAGATCCAACACAATATCGACCAGGTAATCACGAAACCGAATCAGACTTCCCGTAGAGTACCAGAGCCGGTCAATCGTCGAAGGCAAGAAGGAATGAAGTTGTCCGTAGATCCAGGGGAAGAACTTTGCTGCTTGGAATGCTGGTAAAGCATCGTCAAGGCTCACGAGGACGGGGTGCTTGAAGCCCGGATGGTCGATTGAATTAAGACTTTCGCAGAAGGCAATCTTCGAGATGACGTCGAGAGAGAACGAGCGGAATGCATAGAGAAGATCGCATGCTTCATGTCTCTTATCATTCTGCTTTAAGACGTTGCAGAGGCGGTTCGTCTAAACACAAGCTGTCAGCGGGAACAAGAATCAACAATTCGACAAGCACAAAAGGGAGCTTGACGAACGTGATGTTTGAGGAGGTCATTATAGGAGGACACTGCTCGCCGCGAAAACGGGGGCGCCAGAGTCGACTTGCGTGGCTTCGCTTCCTCGACGGAAAGACTTCCAAAGGCACTGCCATTCTCCCCAAGCGAATGGTACAAGAACTCGTCTTTGTTCCATCGCACTTTTCCCGTGTAAATTTCATGATAGGCCGCGGGATCAGAGAAATGAATCTGTGGTCAAGCCATTAGCATTATAACCAGAGCTGTCGAGCCATTCCAAATACTTCATTGGGGCTGGTTCTTATTATTTTCCCTAGAACATGCTCAGCAAAGGAAGAGATAAATTCCAGACAAGAAGGACATACCATATTTCCCGTGTAGCTCCGGAAGCGCATGGGTTATATCGGATTGATACACCACCTCGTGGAGGAATCTCCAGAGTAAAGAACTTGCCGCTGCTGGAGGACCGGGAAACTTCGACAGTGGATGGAAGTAAACATTCCACACGCATCCGACAAGCCAGCGAGCCAGAAAGAAGGCGAAAACCACACCCAACATGGCGATGAGGTCCATGACCTGGTATCTGTAGCAATGAGGACAGTTTGAAAACGATAGAGACTTGATGAACTCGAGCTGGCGATTCTGTCATGTATCAATCACATCCGACCGCCAACTATCCCTCGCCAGCCTGAATCACGACCGATATGCCTCCTCTGAGTCTGGTGGGTCGACCTGTTCAGCGTTGCTGCTCGCTAAAACGACGAGCTCCAGTCAGGCATAGACCAGCAAGGAGCCATGCACGGGGTTTTGTGTAACGGTCGAGCTTTTCGGCCACGTCATAAGTGCTTGCTTGATCCTGACTGTGTAACAATAGTTCTTAGCTACGAAATAAAACCCTAATAACCAGAGGCACCTGTTTGAACGCTGCAGTACATATATAAAAGACTGGCAGACCAGAGGCACTAACCCATTTGACAAGCCCCAGGCAGGAATCCTAAATTGATAGGGTTCGGGATGTATATGGTAGTCTGCCAGAGATGGATCTCTAGAGAAAAGCCCAGCAAGGAGCCATCACACCTCCAGCTGTATGTAACCACGTAGGCTCCGGTGACGGGAATGACGTTATGACCAATATGTGTCTCATTGAAGATCTTCATCGGGTTGGGCATATGACCAGGATTCAGCTGTGCCATCTAGTTCGATTGCGTAATATGGACCTGTATATTTAAGAATGGTAGGAAAGCTCCCATAGAAGACATCTCCTCAATCACGAACCCAAAGTCTCAACTAAGTTTGTCTTGGTACTTTGATTACTTTCAAAATGGTTGGCGTAACTACTGTCCAAGAACAAGAATTCGACGCCTTGTGGCTGGTGTTGAAGAACGAGATCAAGCAGTTCCTGAAAGAGAACAACATGACCTCTGAGGTACTCCAGCGTCTCGACTGGGTATGTTAGTTCTTCCATACTATCACGGATTATCTAGATCATGGAAGGATAGCTCACTGATGAATCGAAACAGTCCCTTGACACAAATACACTCTCTGGCCGCCGCTCCCGTGGCCGCCAGGTTTGCAATTCTGCACGGGTTCTGGCCGGATCCTCCACTCCTATCAGCAAGCAACAGGAGCTGGAGCTGAATATTCTGGGATGGCTCGTCCAGCTCCAGAGTTCCTATGTCTTCCTGTGCGACGATATCATCGACGGCTCCCTCCTCCGCCGGGGCCAGCCCACTTGGTGGAGCCGTCCAGAGATTGGCAAGACTGCCGTCAATGATGCATTCTTGATCAACTTCTGCATATACTTCCTGCTGAAGAAGCACTTTAAGCATCACCCTGCTTATACCTCACTCTTTGAGCTGTTCCAGAATAGCAGCTTCCTGACAGAGGCCGGACAGGCCGGCGATCATCTCGTCGGTGGCAACCCCGGCAACTTTGACCAGTTTACGACGGAAAACTACGAACAGGTCATCAAGGGCAAGACAGGCCACTATATCTGTTTGCCAGTTCTGGTGGCCTTGACCTATCTGAAAATTGACACGCCGAATAACATGAGTCAATCGTGTGACACCTTGATGGCCATCTCCTATTTCTTGCAGGTGCAGGATGACTACCTAGATGTTTTTGGTGATCCAGCTGTGACTGGGAAGATCGGCACAGACATCCAGGAGAACAAATGCTCCTGGTTGATTGTGCAGGCTTTGGAACGCTGCACACCGGAGCAGCGAAAGGTGCTGCAGCGCTGCTATGGACAGCCGGATGGCAATCTGGCCGAGGAAGTCAAGCAGATCTTCAGGGGCCTGAAGTTGGACCAGGTGTACAAGGAGTACGAGGAGAAGGCACTGGTCGACTTGTCCAAAAAGATTGGTTCCATTGACGAGAGTGAAGGCTTGAAGCAGGAAGTCTTCTTGATGTTTGGTGGTAAGTCTTGGACACTTTCTAAATATTCATGATTACATGGAGCTAACAACTCAACTAGTCAAACATACCAACTACAAAAGCCAATTTGATGCTGTGGCGTCCAACTAGCTCTGTGGTTAGCGATACGGAAGGACATACATTCAATGGTGTGGAATTTGCGATAACTACTTGTGCCACGAATTCAATAAATTGAGCTGTTTCGGCTCTTTTCCAGAATGATCAAGTTAATTAAAAGCAAGGAGAAGTATCAAACTTGATGTAGCGGCGTAAGGGCACCAGGCGATCAGACATATGCATATGTTGGGTCCGTGACAGAACACTGGTCTAAGCGAAGACTAGATAGGCCAAAAGTAAAAGCCGTAGCCTCAGCAAACCCTCGATAAAAAATTACATTACACACAAGCGGTGTGGAGCTGAATAAGGAATTCCTTCATATATCGGGCGTCTCCCATACCAACCCCAACCCCAGTTCTTGTCAACCACACAACCTCAAGAATACCTAGCCACTGCTGTTCTCTGTCTTCAATAATGGCGCGAGATAAATTTGAGGTTTCACCTTCAGTGGCAAAATTCGATGTCCCCATCGCCGAATTCTTCGCAACAAACCCCCAGTACACCCAATTTATAACTGGCGCCTACATATTCTCCCACAGAACTGACGCCGCGGATTCTGAGCCTCGAGTTCTGCTACTCCAGCGCTCATTGTCAGACGACTACGGCGGATACTGGGAAGGCCCAGGTGGTTCCTGTGAGCAGACCGACTCAACAATGCTTTCGGCCCTAGCCAGAGAAGTCTTTGAGGAGAGCGGACTGCACGTGTCGCGAGTTCTGGACTTGGTCGCCCTTGAAGATTGGGAATCCGGGTCCACAACCAAGGGGAACACCAAGGCTGTCAAATACTGCTTTTTGGTGGAAGTTTATGAACAGGTCGTTAGACCCCAGCAGGGTGATTTGGACTGGGAGCACCAGGTGAAGATCGTGCCTGAGGAACATGAGCAATTTCAATGGGCGCGGGAGGAAGAGGTCAGAGAGGGCGCAGAGAAAGAGGAAGGGAGATTCTGCTTCTGTGGAAAGGAGGGATTCAATTTCTTGAAAGCTTTCGAGGCATTGCGCGGGTTAGACTAGAAATTTGGCTGGTGCAAGGATGCGAATCTCAAACTGTTTAGTTGATGCGCCTGCGAGCTCTTCACTTATAGCATCGTCGACGTATTCGGTTCTAAAGCAGTATTAAGAGGAGTCGGAATGTGCCTGCATGCTTCAACAGATAAGCACTGTTACTTTGGATTTACAATTTGACTATATAGTGAGGGAACTACCGGGTGGTTAAAGTAAGGTAGCTGCCACCTGGGTAAGCATAGTGAGACCGCTTGGTAAGTTGTTCCATGAGGCAAACCCTACGGGTATATGGACATATAGCTCTAAGGGACTAGATAATTATGACTTCGGCTCAGGTTAAAGTGGCAAACATGAAATCCCCGATTTGATCTAGGGGCCCTTTGACGGCAGCATTCGAATCCGCCTAGCCTATATACGTTTGAATCTGCTAGATAAAGATATTTTTGGAGATGGTGATCATAGAACGCGATGGGGAGAGGAAGTAGCGATATCAATATTCTTGCCAATACCGCAGCGACGCATCAGCTGCCCTCCAGCCGTCTAGAAAAGCGCCGTGAGCCATTGCAAAATGATCTTGCGAGCAATGTTCGCCAGAAAGTCTCAGCACATCGCCGGCGCCATTGATTACAGGCTCTTGGAGGGTCTCTCTATGCCGCACTTCAGACAGACCGGTGATCATGTGGCTGTAGGCACCCCTGGAGTACGGGTCTTGAGCCCACCGTGTAATATGTACGGCATCTGGGGGGGTTGGTGGCTCAATACCGAACCACTGTGTCAGGGTTCCATGGAACAGACCGCTAATGTCTTCGTCCGTCATTGCTTCGACTGTCGTGGCACTCTTGCAAGAGACAAAGGCGCAAAGGACAGGCTGCCCTGTTAGGCTGTGCAGATTCAGGATTGGCAGTCGGTACACATCAGGAGACACGGAGCCATCGCTACCGACTGAGATGCCACCCAGTTCCGAGGTGAAGCCCAGGAATGAATCCGACAACTCGTCCTCAGGCCCAACAGGAGTCTCTCTTGGTTGAACAAAGAGACCGCTGTTAATGACAGACCTATATGGTTCATCGTTCCACCACGGTATAGAGTATATCGCAAATACCCTGTCGAGCGTCCCAAATCCTAGACGCCCTATTGCCTCTTGCTTGTCGGCCGGCAAATCTGGCTTAAACAGTGAGTCCTTTCCGCCACAGGTATCCTTCAGCACGCCCAGGGGGGATGTGCACACCACTTCTCTCGCCGTAAAGGTTCCTCGCCCTGTTTCAATGACGATTGGGCTTGTGGTCCAGTCGACTCGGGTTACAACGGTGTCGAGCGCTATAACGCCAGCATCGAGCAGCGGCTTGGCGATCTCGTCAATTATCTCGACATATCCGTCCTGTAGGAAGACATGGTCGCCCTGAAACTCCTCCACGGCGTACTCTAGCAGTCCTACGCCATGCTCGCTCTCGGGACGTCCGGGTTCTGCCGTTTCTGCAAGGAGTGGCGCAGCCTCCATGCTTTCTATTCCTTGGAACAACGCGCTTAATGAGTGATGGTACATTGGCGGCACAAGTTTAAATGCATCCCGAAAGGCCGTTGTGCTCACCAGTGCCTTGTGGATAGACGTTTGCTTTGCTGCTTGTGCGGGGACTGTCGCAGCCAGGTCTTCCACCTCGCCAATTGCGCTCTGTACGCATGAAACAATTTGTTCCGCCGTACGAGCGGGGATTAATAGGCCCGGGGCCCCGATCTCGGAAATGTCTGTACTGGTACTGGTTGGTGGGCACATACGATGTGCTGCTGTTTGGCCCAGGCGGCTGACCTCCTTCGAATGGCGGCCTTCTCCGGCGCTCCAGCCACTATCCTTCCTTCTGATTTCAGTTTAATCACCGTTCTCTCCATCACCTGGTGACGGTGCTCGGAACAAGACAGACCCCCTCAGTGCTCTGTGTCGCTTGTGCGGAAGAATTTCCATGAGCGGATTCGGTCTCTCTGCAGTGCCAACGCCATGAACCCAATTCGCGCCAGTGTCCAAGCGGTAGCCGTCAACGTGGACAGAAGCTATCCGGCCACCGATGCGGTCCCGCGCCTCTAGTACCTGTAGTCGTCGATTGGTAGCGCTCCTAGTGGGATCTGGCTGCTGAAGCCGCAGCAGTCGGGATGCACATGCGAGCCCCGCGATTCCAGCACCAAGAACGATTGTGTCGTAATGTCCCAGGTTGCCGGTGCCATTGCCTCTATCCACTCCTGCCATGGCTGAGAAGAAGTGCTGACTCGAGCTTACTGCAACTATCCAGGGTTGGAGGGAGAATGAGACTCGGTGAGCACATGGGGACTGTTATAGTAAAGGTTGTGGTGGCGGTCCAAGCAAGCGACATCGGAGGAACTCGTGTACAGGCCTTGCTTCCTTGCATGCAGTGTAAACCCACCCGGGGTTAATAGCGAAGCTGTTATGGCAAGGCGGCAACAGTGTGGTTATTTGTCCCTGGTAGGTTACGTGAGGATGCAGACTAGAGATGGGCATCACATCTATTTGGCCCCACCGTTATTCCAAGTGGTATCGGTTGTAGCACGCGTGTGACGGGCTTTAGTAAGTTTACAGGAGTAGGTGCTGTACCATATTGGAGTATGGGTTATCGGAGCACTCGCCACAGCGCGCTTAGCACACCAAAACGGGACGGGAGATTCCCCATAAAAATTCAAACAGAACCATTGAGCAATCTGTGTGCTGTGTCAGCTGCATGGTTCGATTTGGAGTAAGAGCCAGCTATCCAGCCGGCCTGGAAGTTGCCCGACCCGCACAGATGCCTTGGCCGGGAAACTGTAAATTCATTCCATGCAGAGAACTTTGCTAGCGCGGGGACCGGAAAGCACCAAAAATGAATGCGTGCTGTATGTATATTCTCCTGCGTATTTGTGTATCGTTAACAAAGCGGTCTTATGTTCGCGGAACACTGTGTAGGCTGACAGGCAATTCAAATACACTATTTCTTGATACATATATATACTAATCTACCATTGCATATACTACACTGCTAATAAATTACCCACCTCGCCACCTGGCGAGCTGTATATTCCCAGTAGTACACAGGAGGTAAGGACGAAGAAGACAGGACTTTGTACTGAATCGATAGATTTACTTTGGAGCAACCATGGATGGCGTCCTTCAAGTCGGGGGTAGCCAGCGCTTCCACGTTTAAGCCCTAATCGGAACGATCAATAGGAAAAAGCGAAGGTGCATAGAAAACAAATCATCATCATCAGATCATTAGAGGCGTGTAGCAGTGTGTTTCCATCCCTCACAGTCCCGCAAATCATACTTGAAACGCGCATTCCTCTGCTCCCTCTCTGGAAACTGGCCAACACTGCGCCAACGATCACGATTGGCGTGGAGTGGCTGGGATTTTCCGACATGTTGGCACGTTGCAATTATCCTGGCACAGCAGGAGGCAAGTTGAAGAATCGCCGGCAAGCCATGGTCTGCAGGCTTCTTGCTCTTGTAGTATATCGCGGCGTCGCCAAGAGCCCAGATCTCGGCTCGCAACACCGACGATAGGAGAGGTGTTGCAGTTTTGGTCTCATAGCCTGCCGTACGAGGTGTCGATGCTGCACGCTCGTTCTGGGTGGAAATACCTAAACATGCCTTGCCTTGGCGAGAGGGGGCTTTGCCACTTGTCGCGCGCCGATTGGAGAGCATGCAGGGAACTTTGGATCCTTGCAGGCCCAACATTATGTCAAAAAAAAAAAAAAAATAAATAAAAACCCAAAGTTCCAGGGCAAAGTTCCTACCCGGTGATTATTAACAGAGCCTCAAAGGCCATGCAGAGAGGGATCTTTGCGGGGAGTGGCCGCTTGTCCAAGTGCGATGTGCCCTGATTTCCTGTCCTAAAGTTCCCCGCGGCTGAGCAGCATCTTGCAAAGTTCTGTCCTGTGTCGATTGATCAGGCATTTCCAGGAGATAAAGATACTGATAGCATAGATTGCCCATGTCCGTGCTATTTAATGGGCCTCTCCAAGCACTCCATTGCTGAAACTGGATCAGATTCCAACATCATTTACTGCACAATCAACCAAAATCAAAATGACTTCTACACAGCAAGACCATATTGTTCTTCTCGTCGACAGCTATTTCTTCGACAACCTTCCTGCCTGGGTCACCGACAACTTCACCGTCACTGCTGGAGGCTACCACGATGGCCAGCCCTCTCGCAACAAACTCGTCATCTTCGCTGATGGAACCTACCTGGAGTTTTTCAACTGGTACAACAAGCCACCGTCGCTCGACGCCGAGAACCTGCCAATGAGAGTTTGGGGCCCCAAATCACCCGGCCTGATCGATTTTGCAATCACCGACACCACGCACTCCGCCGAGGAATCCGTAAACACGGTCAACGACCGCTTGTCCTCAACCCCCGAGAAAGACGCCGGCCTTGGTATCAAATTCGGCCAGCCGATTGCAGGCTCACGCAAGAAAGCCGACGGCATCGATATCAAGTGGAAGGTCACCCGGCCAGGGTTCTCCCAGGGCGAAAACACGCCCGGCGACGAGCTGTTCGCCGATGGTAGAATCGACGTCCCCTTCTTCTGCCACGACATCACCCCGCGAACAGATCGCGTACCTAGCCTGGACAAGCAGAAAACGACGCACCCATGCGGCGGAGTTGGCATCGCCGCCTGCGAGATCCTCGTCCCAGCTCACCTGCTGACTGAATACGCGAGAGTCTATTCCAAGATTCTAGGCTCCGAAGTCCAACCAGTCGCCGGCAAGAACTCGTATACCCTCGACATTGGTGTGCCTCAAGGATCTGTCCGTTCCAAAGTGGTAGTTCGTGCTGCCGAGACTGAGCGAGACATCCAGCGCATGCAAGAGAGGGGCATTGGCTTCTCCGATCTTGTAATCAGAGTCAAGTCCGATGGCCCGCGTGGCGAGACCAAATGGCCATTGGGCCCCAGTGGTATCGAGCGCACAGTCTGGTTAGATAGTAGCACAGCGAGTACCAGGTAGTTGGCTCCATGATTTGGCTTATCACTGTACATTTCGGGCAGATTGCAATGAGGAAGACGTATTTTGCCTAGATGAAAATCGTGAGAATGGCACATGGTCTAGCTGCTGAAATTCACTAAAATGATACAGCCAGTTGTATGGGTCTCCCTTGATATCGGGGGAGCTTACCGGAATATGCCAAACTAGCACTCCATGCCCAGTGCTCCCATGAACCACAGATGCATCGGCGAGCAAGGTACCAGCAATACACAAGCATAGTGACGGGAGATAATAATCAATTTTCTTACCACCGAAGCTAAGTGATGGGTGTGGGATATATAGACTTACAGTACTAGAAGCAGAAGCACTATTCACATGGTGCTGCACCGGTTATATACATGTACGTTGATGGCGGGTATCCATCGACTCTCCCAACCTGGCCATCCGCATACCCGTTAATCACTATTTTATGTATCTAGTTTTCCTGGTCTCAGCAGGCACATCATATACTTAAGCCTCGGGCACCAGCTCTCAAACTGTACCTATTGGCTCGGGATCCTTGCCGCCGATGGGATCCCCTATAATGAGCATCCGGTTCGCCTTCTCGAGCCCGAGGCAGGGGGTTTACATCGCCGATGAATATCATTGCAATGCTGGGCCAAATCTGCTCCCAGCGGTCGCACATACCGCACGCTAAACATCCCTGGCACAATGCGAGCCGGTGCAAGGGAGGCCATCGGTCATCCCGACCGGGAATGTAATAAAAGAACCCGGGCTAAAACAAGGCAGACAAAGTAGGCCAGCTTTACTTGCTATCTGTAGTGGCCGCCCCATCGTGTTCTCCTAAGCACGGCCAGAGCATGGGAGCAGGAAAATTCCGCGGTTTCAGTTTTACCAGGATTATGTAGGGGTTGGGAGTGGATAGATGAGCCCGGGCATCGATGAACTCGAATGGGTCCACTCAACCGGGGCAATATGGGGATCTCACCAGGGGAAGACAGGTGTGATCATACGGATATACAGCGTATAAAACATCATTACCCTCGTGATGTTCCAGTTCATGGGGTTCAGAGACCCACTGGGCAAGGTATGAATGATTCTGATTAGCACTTCAGCCCCTGCAGAACAGCCGGGCACTGTGATGCTGCACTCCGCCACGGTTCACATGAGGGAGAAGTATCAGCCTTGCCTTGGCTTGTTGCTATGTCCGTGTGTCAGAAAGAGTTAGTACAGCCGAGTGACGATCATAATTACCATCTCAAGATGCTATTCCTTCTACGGGATGACCTGGAACCCTTGAGCTCAGCGTTTCGTAGGCCTTTCATCACTCGGTTCAGGTATTACCTCGACCTACAATCCCTATTTTGTATAGTCAACTGATACATTACAGGTTATTCATCTTTGTATTGATATTGTAGGACCTCCGAATGTGATGTATCATTGGCAACGTGCACTGGTGGCAGTGCGCCTCTTGAAAGGCAATGAGCTGTCGATTATTTCCGACCCTGGGAAATTCGGAAGCTTTGAAAGGTTCTGATTTGTTTAGTACTTTTGAAGGAGGCTCACGAGGTTGAGAATTGTAGGATATGTTTAGATGACCCATAGGCCTCACACGACGCCCTTTAGTTCTGGCAGACATCCTTCCTGTACTTCACATTTCTTGCTCGCATCTTGTTACTCGCACTATCTGCAATGTCAGGTTACGACCGCGATGCACCCACTTTCTATTACTCCGAGTCCGAAGATCAGGGCACCTCCACTGCAACAACAGCTCATGAAGAACATCCAAAGGAGTCGTTCCTTCCACAGTTTTCCCAGAGACTCGACTACGCCCGCCTCCAGGGCTACTTCCGGAACGCAAAGCATCTATTCTCGAGGCTTGAGGCGAAGTCGAGTCTCGAAAATATCCCATTGCCACTCTTTAAACGAGAGATCGAGCCGGGGCAAGAATGGATAAAAGGGGCCATGCTCTGTGCCTGGGGCACAGCCTTAATTCTGACTCTCAATGCGATCCTCACAATCATTGCGGTAGGTGTGGGGTATTCGAGGTCATCTGGTGATAAATATTTCACATATACAGAGCTTTATGAAGGCAGTTGCTCAGTGACACATAGCTGGACTACTGGTATGCATTTTATAATTAACATACTGAGTACTGCCTTACTTGCTGCCAGCAACTATGTCATGCAGTGTTTAGTTGCACCGTCCCGAGCCGATGTTGATAGAGCCCATTCCCGACGCCAGTGGTTAGATATCGGCGTATTAAGTACCAGAAACCTTGCTATTATGGACAATAAAAGAAAGATCCTCTGGGCTTTACTGTTTATCAGCTCGTTTCCGATCCACATGCTGTTCGTCACGGCATTGACCCCATCCACATACAGACCAGGAAGTACTAATTAGATACTAGGTATAACGCAGCTATATTTTCGTCCATCAGTACTATTGAGTACGGAATTGTCGTAATACCACAAGATCTTGCGAAAAATGAATCTCTTGTTAAGGATGAGCCTGAGGCCCGTTCATTCTCTGAGTATGTCGGGTTTACTGCCAACGATATACAAGCTGAAATATTCAACGGCACTTTCACAGATAAGGACCTGTTAGGATGCATTGAAAGGTACGATGTGGAGTACAATACAAAGGCAGGTACACTCCTCCTACTGGCAGCGAGAGACAGTCTGCGTGGGTTTTCAAGTCTTCTTGCTCTGGATGGGGCCAATGGTGCTTATGACTATACCTTGAAAGGGACGAGCTTTGCATATGAAATCGGATTCAATTCAGCCCAAAACAATAGCTATCTCCATGCTGGAAACTGGAATTATCCAGGGTGGTTTTTCAAATACAAGGAGGCGAACACCTGGACCGACATAAGGGGGTTTACTGATTACTCCTCTTGGTCCGACTCCGTGGATTATACCCAGCTTACCAATATGTCAAGCGACATGGACACGCTGCTGGCCTTCATTTTCAACCAGAACCCGGATGAAATCCACTTGGGTGAATTTCTCATGACGCCGTCTAACTGGCGGAATGATTCCTGGGCTGCGCAGATCGAATTTCGCATCGACGCCGACTCAGTATCGTACTGGGGTGAGGACGGGTCGTTCAATAACAGTGTCTACGATGCTGTTCAATACTTGAATCCGGATTCAAAGCTACCGCTGATTGCCGTATCTGGCTGCATGACGAAAGACGCGAGTCAACATTGCCAGTTCTACTTCAGCCCAGCAATATGCATCGCAGTTATAGCGTGCAACATGGTCAAAGTGTTTTGCATGTATATGACCGCGAGGACAGATCATAAAGAGATCTTTTTGACTGTTGGCGACGCACTCTCATCTTTTCTAGACAGACCGGACCCGAACACGAAAGGTCGCGACATTATATCCGGGTTTCAGTCCCGCAATAGACGCGCCTCGGCTTTGGATACCATCAATATTAATCCGTCCCATGACACCGATTCTCATTTGCCACTACCTCAACTGCTCCCTAGGCGGAAGAGGTGGTTCGGCGCTGCTAGCTGGAAACGCTGGGCCTCCACTTACACCGCGTATTACCCTCCCCCCGACCCCGACAAATGAAACATCCGCTGATAAATTCTAGATTGTGTGCATGTATGGCTGTATCTATATACCTGCACTACCGATCTGCTGGAACGAGACTTGTCAGAAGTGTCGGATCGAACCTGGGAATGGGAAACCCAAACAGCTCTGCCCTCTTCTTGGACGGCGCGGACAGCATTCTATTATCGCTCTTGGCCAACACACCCCAGCTCGTATTTTCAGCATTATATCTTCTTTGTAACGGTCTATTCACATCGATGCTTGCTGTCGCTGAATACAATGATTTTGCGAATCAGCGAAAGACACTTCGAGTTACTTGGCCAAGGGGGGGACAACGATCAACATATTATCTCAGTCTCCCATATCGATATAGTCTTCCTCTGATCGGAGTGTCAGTCTTTATGCATTGGCTGCTCTCGCAGTGTATTTTTCTGGTCAAGGTCAACCGCTTTGACGTGCACGGCAACAGGCTTCTCAACAGCGAGGACCAGACTACAGCGTGTGGCTGGTCGCCTCTTCCAATGTTTATAGCCATGGTCGTCGGAGGAACGTGCATGATAGCGCTCCTGGGGTTCGGCTTGCGACGCCTTCGGTCAAATATGCCTCTTGTTTCGTACCGCAACGGTGCACTCAGTGCCGCATGCCATCCACCACCGGGCGATGAGGACGCGTCTTTGAAACCAGTGATGTGGGGAGAAGTGCGAGGTGAATCATTGAATGGGACGAATACCGAGGGCCATGAGAGCCAATATGCGCATTGCACATTTACATCGAAGGAGGTGACGACTCCTAGAATAGTCCAGCCCTAATGTTGAGATGAATGCATGTATCACAGGTGGAAATGGCTGGATTTTCAACCAGTCTTCATGAGCGTGTCACGCTTTCTTATCTTGTACTTACAAATTTAACTCAAGTTCGGGCTAGTTTATATTATGAAAACTACGAATGACCATATTGGATGGAAATTATGCTTGTAACTGTCAACCTTACATACAGGCGCAACATTCGTACAGCTCTGTCAACATCAACCTATTCCAGAGGATGATTACAATTTCGACCCTTTGGACTTGGCTACAATCGAGCTCGCCATACTATACCATCGTTCGTCCAGCGTCGATTTCTCGACCCCGGTCAGCTTGTTCCAGTGCCTCTCAAACTCCCCGTCTATATGCAGCACCGACGGCACATGCAGTGCTAACCACTGTACAGCAGCCACCGCAGTACCCTCGACCATCTCCATGGGAAGAAGGTGTCCGCCATTGGGAATAGTGACATGGCCGACGCCCCCAGTTCGGGCTCCCCCATTGCCCCCAACCCCGGTGCCCGTCCGATCCAGTCTCAGCTCCTGCAGCTCCGACGTCCCCAAGTGGCTCGCACCACCAACAATATAAAGTGCCGTCGGGCGTAATATCGGTAGATTCTGCCACACGAAATCCACGCCAGGGTTATAGCCGACGCTATCCGGGGCCAATTTCGTTGGGTCAAGATCGGGGTAGGCGAGTTTATCGGGTTTACAGATTCCAGTGGCATCACGCTGTATCTCGTAGAAAGGACGCAGATAGGTAAGAACCTCCTGGGATTTTGTAGTTGCCAGTGTTATTGCCCCGGCCTGGGGATGGAGAGTAGTCGGGGTATCGCGCAGCCCGTGTTCAATCCACCGGTCGAACACTCGCGGATCCCAACGGCGGTAGAACGGCTTCTGCACCATTGCCATCCTCGCTACTTCACGAGATGGCCATAGATCCTTCCGGAATGTGGATGCTTTGATCGTGGCCAGGGCGCCTTGGCTGATCGCGATGGGTGACATCGGGGGTTCGATGAGAACCAGGGACTGGAGGAGCCGGGGATGTAGCAGAGACAGGGCAATTCTGTAGGAAGCATTAGATACGTGATACTTGATAGAATATTGAATATAAGGAGGAAAATACAGCTGAACTGCTCCGATGCTGTGTCCAATCCCGACAATAGGTCTGGGCAGCTGTTCACGGAACTGGTTGATCATCAACAGAAGATCTCGAGCGTGATCCAAAACCGACGCTAACAGAATATATCAGTTGTTTACTCCCCGAAGATAGATGGATGATTATTACGGTCATTCCCGAGCTTGCTTTCATTTACTACCCCACTTTGGCCTTGGTGGGCGACATCCGCGATCCAGATTCCGCGGATCCTAATACCTTTCGCTTTCAAGCGGTGGTATATGTCTTCCCACAAAGGCTCGTATAGCTCCTTCGGGAAGCCATTTGCATGGGCACCGATGATGCTCAGGTCGCCTGGTTGAGGATCGGGGTTACTGAGAGGCACGTATTGTTTGACCGCCAGCTGGAGAACATCTTCCTGTCTTCCTGCCGTCGCGGCGGGATACTCTCGGATGTGCTGCGCATTAACAGAGTGTTCAATTACCTGAAAGGCAGAGGACATGATGAAGGTAAGCTGTTGACTCCCTCCTTCATTGCGTCTATAAGAGGGGGTGTTTGTACCCGAAGTACGGACCTCGGCTATACTGAAATGGCTGATTCAGAGATGAGGATTATTGATGCAGTAATATCAGTGATATAGTAAACCGCTTCATATTACATGGCTGAACAGCAGGGTGGGTTCAGTTTTCAGTGCTATCATGCATACTTAGTAACTTATCCTGTCCTTTATTGCTTTATTGCAGGAGAGAACCCATGAGGGTGGGGTAGCTGCTATAGCTGTATATTAATAAAACTTTCTAGGCTCTCTGCGCTTCTGCCATATACTTGACGGTTCCAAATCTGATGGTCTGCCGTCTGGTGACACCCAAGTCTTCATTTGGTTAGAGCATTCATTGCGTTCTATCAGACAGATAACGAATTCTGCATTTAATATCATGTTGAACTTGACTACTAAGTGGTAGGGTTCATGGGCACTGTGGGCCGCATGGCACCTGTACTATATGAATAACAACAGTGAAAAATACCAGATAGCAATTGACGACAAGCCGGTTTTGATATTGTAGAGAGCTCGGCTGGAGCTGAATCAAGGAGCCACGCGTGTAATTACACAATCGAATGGCTTCAGCTGATGTCAATGGGCTCCACACTGTATCCCTGCTCTGGATTCTTTGTTCAAACAAAGAAATATTAACAAACCATGCACATCTATGGCTGACACAGCACCAGCCGTGCGGTGAAGCAGATGAACAAAGGGAAAAGCTCCAATCAGCTCTGCTGGTCAACTGTTGAGACGCAGTGAATCGGTCCGTGATGGGCGCGGGCAAATATTACAACTTCAGCCAGATTCGCCACCTGAAGAAGATAAAAGGATGTCTAATACGCTTTATCTCCCTAAGTTGAAGCATACACTGACCATGGCAACAAACGACCCCAAGTTTGCATTTTCCTTGACAGATCACCACGGACACTCAGTGACTGAAGCCCACTACCACGGGAAATACGCCCTTGTCTTCTTCGGCTTCACCCACTGTAAGCCGGTGTGTCCCCGCAACCTGGAGCGCTTGTCAGACGCTCTGAACCAGCTCGGACGCGATGCAGACAGGATCAATGCTCTTTACATCTCCGTGGACCCTGAGCGCGATACCCCAGAACAGATGGAAAAGTTTCTGCTCAGCCACTCTCCACGTTTCACCGGTTTAACAGGGACTATTGATCAAATTGAAAACGTCAAGAACGCATTCCATATATTCTCGCAACGGAAAGAGGACCGCACCGCTCCAGATGGTTATACAATGCCGCACACCGCGTTCACGTACATACATGCTCCCGACGGTCGTCTTCTTGACCATATTGACACCGGCCTGGACGTGGAGAATCTGACTGCGCGCATTAAGAAAGCGCTAGCACAGAACCTGGACCTGGACTTGGGGTTGAATTCGTCAAAGTCCCATGCAGCGGCTACCACCCCAGTCCCATCGGGGAAAGAGCACCTTCAGATACTAGACAAGAAGCAGGTCGCTAGCATCCGACACATCGGGAACCTATCGCGGCAAGTAAAAGGCGACTGGTCCAACATGATGGGCCCCAGCGATCTCAACGACGGGTTCGGCGCCTACCGCTTCCAACTGTCATACGCCGCGTATACGCTCGCCCTGGCTCATTTCCACCGGCTCCCTGCGGCTCCTGGTGTCTTCCAATGCACGTTCGAGCGCATCATCAAGAAGATGTGCGAGCCTGATGTATGGTACTACTGGCGGGATGTGAGTACAGGTGGGGGCGCGTTCGACACACCGAGGCGCGAACCAATCGCGAACCCCATTGAGAAGGACAATATAATGTACAGCGCCTATCTGCAGACATTGGTATTGCTATACAATAGTCTGTTTGATGATGACCGCTACACCAAGCCAGGGGCGTTGACATTGGAGTACGAGCCGTATTTCTGGGGGAAAGTGGGCGAGTTCCACTTCGAGTACGACCAGAAGTCCCTCAGCGACCGGGTGTACTGGAACATGGTAGAAGGAGGATGTGTGGGTGTTCCCTGTGAGCCATGGTGCGTTTTCCAGATCTGTAGTCAGCCGCCCATCCTTGGGTTTCGGCTCAGCGATGAGCTGAGTGGTGATGGTATGGACACGGCTGGTGAGGTAACAAAGGGCTACTGTGGAGGTATCGGAAGAGTATGGGGGCAGTGTTGATGACATGGGGACTATAGGTCCCTCGTCAAGCATATCAACCAGGTCATGCCCAGTCTGGGTGTTTGGAGCGATGCGTGGTGCGCGACTCTGATGCACGCCTGGAACCCTGACTTTGTGAAGGAGCACTATCCAGCGCAGTGGGAGAATGCCCTAGTTCGCCACGAAGATGGCACGCTGTCTGTCAAGATCCAGATATACCCAAGATCGGCGGAGTGTGAAAATATAACCAGGATCATGCAGGGCGGAGACTTCGGCTGGGTCGCCGTGCTGGCATCTGAGATGGGCGATACGGAAACACTGCAAGGACTGCTCGCATATGCTGACAATAATCTCGCTCCCCGAATCCAGAACGGGGGCTTTACATACGCGCGGAGCGATACGTTATTTGACGAGAAGGGTAACTATGCTCTCAGCACCCCCATGCAGGCCAACGCTCTGCTGCCACTCGCCCGGCTGAATGTGGCCAACGGCTTCCAACGGTTTTACGCTCGGCCATGGAGTCCGAAGAACCCTCAGCACTACAAGGAACCCGCGTTGACCGCGGTGGTTGGACTCTTCAGTCGATATGTATCGGGCAGTGTACTTGGCCGAAAAGAAAACACTGCTGTTTGACCTGGCGGTGTATGAGGCGGATAAAAGGGGGCGTGTAGTTATCTCACGAGTTTTCGGAAGAGGAGACTGGATGCTTAAACGAAACGGGGCATTAATGGCTTGGGGCAATGGCACGCAGATGGTGGGCTCCAACGCGTCCGCGGATGTGCACCAAGATGGGCAGACGCTGCGACTTGCCGTCTGGCAAACGGAGGTCACGTCCTATGTTTTGGAATGGTACGAGTAACGCTTGATGGTTTGTAGTCTCGCTATGTAAATTGAAATATATTCGGTTGCATTGGTAATATCGTGCCACTCAACATCTAGAAATTCATGGCATTGCATATGATCACCCGTTCCTTCCAGCTGCTTTAGTTTAAGATACTCAGATCGCGCTGAACCTGATGTTCCATCTTCGCATATGATTCAAGGTCCTGGATCCTCTATGCAATGCGATTGACAGAATGAGGATCACAGTTGGCATCCGCCAATAGGAGCGCCCCCTTGTTCACGCAGTATTAGTCAGTATGGTCTTGACAATCCTCTTTGGGTTTGGGTGCAGCCTCGGCCTGTTGAGCGTCGTTACTCGTTCCATCTGCCTGGAAGCTTCCCAACATGGAGCGGCCTGCATTTCCTCGCATGCGGGCTCAGGTTATCTGTGTCATTTGTCATGAGCGCAAGGTATACTGTCCTTCCAACGTGCAAGTCGGTTGTCTGGCTAAAACATGCCAGGTTCGCTGCGATCTACAGCTCTCGCGGGACAAGACCTGTAGTAACTGTCGCCGGATGAACCAGCCCTGCATGTCAGTTCTCAATCTTGAAAGCCCTAAAATTAGCACTGTTGGTAACCGGCTGTACTCTGTGCAGCCAGCGCCAGGGCCGTCGAACCAGAACTAGACCTGTCCGCGCTATAGGAGATAGTATCCGCCGGACAGACAGTCCGCAAGGAATAGCCTCGCCTGTGCATTCCTCAAATGCGGGAGACCAAACGACAACCGAGTCAACAAGCTTTATTTCTTCGGATTCGGTGCTGTACGAAGAGACCCCTCCGAATAATCCGTACCCTTTGTCGTGGCGCGACTGGCAAAGCACCGAGAAGCAACTTCAGAGCAGGTATAGCCATGTCCCTGTCCCGCTTGACGATCCCTTGCGGCTGGCGCTTCTTGATTGCTTTTCTGGGCATTGGGGACATATATACCCTTTTATTAGTATGACACAATTACGAGATACGCCGCCACTTCTTCAGAAGGCGCTTCTACTAGCCGGGAGTCTTGTTCGCCGTATTGACACAGTCGAGGACTTGCAACTGCCATATGCTCTCTACCAACAGGCCAAGGAAGCCATCTATACGAGTAGCGGCAGCGACACTACAACATTACTAAAGGCCATAACAATCACCTCCTGTTGGAGTCTGCGCCCGCCGTCTGTCATTAGTCTGGATGGACCATGGCACTGGGCAGGAATTGCTATGCGCTTAGCCTTACAGCTTGGTTTGCATCAGGAAAAGACATATTCTGGTCTTCGGGATTCAAATTCCTGCCGACTAGTATGGTGGTATCTGGTGGTTAGTTCCTCTATAATTATAGGACCTTTATAGCGCTAACTGGCGTTTTCTTTTCTTCGGCGTTTAGAATAGTGATGTACTCCAGGCTGCCTGCTGGGGACGGCCATGCTTGATCCAACGCCGTTGTCAGGATGTTCAGCTTCCTGCGCATTCCGACCTGGATAGCCTGCCGTTGCAAACCTTTAACCAGGTCACTAGGCTTCTGCTAATATTAAGACAAGTTATTGAACCCGAAACATCACCGCTGTCTCACATTGTGAATGCGCTGGCCGATTGGCATCGAGCGGTCCCATTACCACTGAAACTACACAGCACGGACGGATCCCGCAATTCATATAACAGACCCGGAAATGAAATGTTCATGGTCTACTTCGCTGTTATCATGCTTGTCCTGTTTCAGGCCGGTAGGGCTGAGAACCACCAAACCCCCGTGTCTTTAATCAGCATCGCCGCATCCTCTTGTATAGTTCGACTTTACGAGGAAATCCACCTCCACGAAGACAGCCCTCGCCTTAAATCAGTTCACGGTTTCTTCCTCATGCTCGCTGCAATTCCGCAGATATTCCATCGGACTGAATCTGCAGCAAAGGAGCGCCTGCGAGAACACGAACTAGACATTATATGTCAAGTCCTACGTGCCCTCCATGTCAAATATGGTGGATCCAATATGGTGCTGCAGAAGATATCAAAGCTTAGAGCTGAGTCGGATGGATTACGAGAATCAGAGCCACCATCTGTTAATACAGGCAGCTATCTGGAGTCTAGTACTGGAGCAATTGACAGTAGCCTGCTGTTTCCCTTTCCTGCCCACTTTTCACCCAACCTCGATCTCTTGGACGATTACGAGAATGATTCCCGGAGAAATGGTGCGATGGACCTGTTGGCCTTTGAGAGCTCCTTGATCGACTGGTCGGCCGATGATTCCTTTGGCACGGACTTTCCCCTGTCGATGGACTTTTAACTGTTTTACACTCCCCTCACTGCGCAGGACGGATTGCTTGACCTGGCCAAACGATGAATATTAAGAAAATAAGATAACGAGATTTTAATATATTATCGCCCAGAGAATTGCATAGATCCTAATTGAAGCCTCAGCTCCGGTCACCCTTCCCCTCGTCCGGCCGATACACAACTCGCTCAGCAAGCAGTCTAGGAGTGTCGTTGTCATGGCTAGGAAGCACAACTAGCTCGGTCTGTCTCGCAAATTCCTTGATAGTCCGCAACGTTTGCAGGGCACGCATTGGGTCGTCATTAATCCCGTCCGGCTCCTCTCTATCCAGCACATCAATGCCGTATGTTGCATCCCCAGGTAGAAAATAAGTCACGGGCGTCTTGCGTTCGCTGTGACTGCGTACCACCAACGCCATATGGCCCGGCACATGTCCCGACGTGTCCACGAGTGCAAGGCTGTCATCGCTCGTCAACAGATGTGACTGTGCCCACGGTCCCATCGGCCCATCCTGGAAATCCACAATCGCCGGTGTAAACTCAGGCCAGTGATTCGGCGTTGCGCCCTCGAAACTTGCAAATAGCGGATGTTTCCCGAAGGCGTCCCAGTGTTCGCGACTGATATAGACTGGCAGGTCCGGGGCTTCGCCTATAAGGTCTTCCAGGCCACCTGCGTGGTCATTATGGAGGTGTCTTGGGATAATTCCCTTTAGATCAGTCGCTCTAAGCCCCTGTCGATGCAACTGTTCCAAAATTCCGTCCTCGCGTTCTATGGTGAATTCGCTAAGCAGGCTATTGAACAGCGCGGTGCGAGGGAAGTAGCCGCTGTCGTTGCAGCAGGGTGACTGCCCTGTATCGAACAGAAAAATACCCTCTGGGGTCCGAATAAGAAAGACGCCAACAGGCATGGGCTCTGTCCAGTTCCTGTCGCATACTAACCGGAAACGGCGCAGCAGAGCGTAACCCTCAGCAGGCTGAGAGCGCATCGACGGTTTGATTCGGACAGTCCCGGTTGTGAGGAATGTTAGTTCCACAGCATTGCTGCTGTCGCCGACGGAGGCCATGGTCATGGATGGATATCTTGGGAAGTTCTGAGGGTTCGGGGGAGTTGGGAGAAGAGCAATTCAGCGCCGACCACCGAGTACCGAATGCCGAGTGGCGCATTCCACTCTTGTGGAGTCGATCACTTGCGCCGAGTGGAGAAGTCAAGAATGGATCTTTATAGCACGGCCTAGTACACTTCCTTTATACGGGATCTATATTCAAACAGGTCTGCTCGACGTGCGGTGCGCTTCGCGGAGGGTAATACCCTACTGTAGCTCGTTCACTACCTACGACATTCTACATTTCCTTTCCGGTGATTGAAATGTCGATATCATTTAATAGAGCATTACAATGCATCCGTTTCATACAGTGGCGGTCAATCCGAATCAGAATCAGAGTCCATGAACTGTCGCACAAGCTCAGCCGGCCAATCCGGCCTGATATGGGACTGAGTCTCGCTGGCCAGGTTCATCTCATCAAGAAACACGGAGTGAGACCGGAGTTGCTCAAAAGCCCAGTGGGCTTCCCTAGCTTTTACCCGAGCATAGTCAAGCCCTCGGAGGCTGGTTGGCTTGTTTAACCCAAGCCTGTTATAGAGCGCACTCTCCCCTGAAGCCGTATAGTCCCCGTCGACAATAAGCACCGTATGGTCGACAAGCGATTGCTGGTCGATGAAGCACGCTATGCCGCATTGCCTTTCCGCGACGGTGTAGTGCGTGGAGTGCTCCCGTTCATACTGCCAAATCTTCCAGAAGATGCTCCACACGCTGTCTAGCGACCCATCCGGGGCATCCCTCTGCCATGGAATGAAGACAGCGTCCTTTTGGGTGTCATCTCCTGCATGGGCGCGGTCCTCGCTCGTGCTGAGCATCTCGCGTCGGAGGGCCTGGTCCTGCTCTGAAGTAAACCGGTTGGTTAGGTAGAAGAATCGCGCCCAGTGGAGATCCGGATTGACCGAAATCCACTCGGGCGTGTCTACATAGAAGGGCCTCCCCGGATTGTGCAGGATCTCATGAGGACCGTCTAGCGGCTCCCCGTTGTCGATCTGGGCTCTCACACAGTTGATCTTCGGGGTCCGGGGCCGCATCATGGTGTCCAGTGGCTCTTGGATGAGAGCATGCCGGTCCGAGTCAATGTCATTCCACATGAGTAGGAACTGAGCTGATTTAGGATCGGTTGCTGGGATCGGCTGCGCAAGGCCGTGAAGATAATGTTCATTGACACCGGCCCATACACGCATTAGATCCCATCGGGACATGGGCCGCGCGTATGGCCATGGTCGCAATCGCAGATGCCGCGCGATCAGATACTCATCCCCCGTTAACCGTCTTTCAGCGACCGCCATCAGATACTGCACCATGATGTCGGTGTCATCGACCGTGGAGTCCGTGGCCGGGAAGAGCAAGAACAGATCGCGACGCTTCCCCCGTGGCGATGTCGGCCGCGGAAGCTCAGGAATGGGCTCGTCGATATCGTCCTCGGCTGCGCGTAGAATAGGCGAATGCAGTTCCGGTGGCAGATGGCCCCGCATTGAGAGCGCCTGGTGAGCGGCCATCCTTACCTCCTCATGGGCCAGAAGCCCCGGTTGATCCGGCGTAAAGACTGGCCGCCCCGGATCTTGAAGCTCTAGCCCTAACTCGTCGAATATGAAGGGTGTGTTTTCGTTGTACCCGAGTAGTCTCGCTGGCAGCTCCAGCGTGCTTAATGTCCGTAATAATACCCCATCCTTGCGCTCTGCGTAACCGCTGCGCCTTGCAACCACCCTAACCTGGCCCTGACCCTGGTCCTTGGCCGGCTCGCCGATCCGTTCCCGGCGCACGGCCACCATGACGACTGTCACAAAGTCCCGTTCCCCAAGGTGGGTTTCCCCTCGCAGCTGGCGCGCAGTCAACCGATCCGCCACGACGAGACCCGACCATCCCGCGCGGTAGGCGAGGATAGAAACTGCATGGATGTTGGCTAGGCTCTCGCGGCGTGAACCCTGCGCGGCTACCGACCGCAAGACAGCTGGAGATGGACACCAGACGCAAATGTCGACGTCTTCAGTGAACGATTGCTGAAAATGGGCCACCAGGTCGCGTTGGCTGGCCGTGTTTGACTCCCACAGGAAAACAATTAACAGGGCGGCATGGCCGGTCGGAGGTGGCACCCCGTAGGTTGAGGGACTACCATCTTCCATTTTGCTCCGCCCTGGCCCCTTCTGCTAGGCGATGGGCAGGGACTATAGATATTTCAGGGAAGTTCTTGGATGGTTGATCGACGAGTCTGATGTTTGAAGGTGGCGCAGCGGGGTGACGACTAAATAGTTGCATCAATAGCGCGGCCTCTAGACGCACTAAGTACTGTCAGAATCGTGTGACACGCCAGCTCCCCGGCAGACTAACCACAACACTCCTTAGTCTGGCTTTCCTACTTGATGGTCAGAATATCAACGCCGAGCACACTCGCACAAAGTCACTATATATTTGCAGACTGGCACATTAATTATGTTGTTGACATATAATGCAATGCAGAAAAGCCGCCAATACCGCTAGTGGTTTTTCTGGTCCACTGGTTTCGATATATATATTTATACCGAGATAACTTGGCTATTACCATGTCGTCCGTAAATAACCTGGCCAGTTTAAATAAACATAAATAATCCACAAGCTTAGACCGTTCGATTAGTGACCGGAAAGATCCAAGATGCAGACACTAACTCCTATTATTGGGTGGTGAGGCTGCTCATGTTGGAGAGGCACTGTGTTGATCCTTTGCCATGTCCAGCAGAGAAAGGAGAAAAGGAAGCCAATCATTGGGGAGATAGTCACCGAGCAGGTAGAGCCTTCCGGTTAATTCTACGTAAGATGATAGCCTTGATGAACAGAACTACCTACGGCCCATTGCCTCGAAAGGTTAGGGTAGGATATAATATTGTGAACAGAGCGTAACCGGGCACTAACGATAACATCGTTTGCCATGATTCAAATCCCAATATCCCAGACATCACTCTGCTGCCGGGTAAATCACCAGAATGGCGGCCATGTCTTCTTCCACAGGTCCATAGTGCTCCGTTATTTGATCCGCACATTCAGGCACACCAGCTTTGATTCTCTCGGTATACCCCTTGATCTAGTCAGCATGTGAACAGCAGAAAACCACGGAAGATATCGCACCGTCAACGCTTTTTCAAAACGTTCAGTATACCAGTGCACCTTGCCTGCCTCGGGTTGTTCCTTGTTCTTTTCCAAAAAGGATTCGTCAAAGGTCACATCAACCGATTCCTTTTGATTCACAGCAAACTGTTCCGTTAAGTCGCGGTCAATGAGAGCCTCGCCTACAACCCTTGACTTCAAGTTGAACATACCTTGCCATACGCGTCACACACAGTTTGCTGCTCCTTAGGATCCTCGATGATGATTTCGCAGTGAAGATCCTCCTGGAAATGCTTGACCAGTGCTTCTTCATCCCTAACAACAGGCTATACAGAGTTATTCATGTTGATCTTGATATTTTCATAGCTGACATCCTGCAGCACCCAGATTTAGCACTTCATGAGCGTAGACTTACGCTATCGCTTTCAATAGAATCATCAGCAATCTCGGTTGCATCATCCATATATGATGCATCTTTCGACACTATACCAAGGGATGCAATCACATCCTTTGCCCCACATGTCTCCGCGACGACCGAGGTCGTGGTGGCAAGGAAAGCGAACCCCGCTGTAAGATAGAATTTCATGGCGATTTTCCTGGGGTTAAAGTTTGAGAAAATAAAAGGTAATGAGGGGGAAACTTTGCTAGGAACGGGATACACGTAATGTAGGAGGGAGAGAGCTTATTTATAGGGCAATCTCCTGGTAGATTGGCATGGAAATCGCATTCTATTGCAGTACAGGGCCTCTGAGACACGACACCATAAATGGGCGTCTTTAATGCAAGTCCACATAACGGAAACAAAGGAATGTTTGCAGGATAGGGATGGATGAGCCTCCCCTACTGAAAAGCCATCCCTTTGTATGTGTTAATTTCCCAGCCTCGGTTATCCCACCCTGATGGGGCTAGTTTTCCAGTGAAACCATCCACATTCCATGATGAACTTTTGTTTTTGTTCCCGGTGTTATCCCTAGCAACTGCATTTCTTCGTGTTGTGAATCGAGGCTCTACAGGGAAGGTGATGTAAGGAATTCACGAGGTGGAGCGCAGTGATAGCGTTGATATCTACAAATACTGTCTGCTCTTCTGGGAGATTTTATACTAGCCGAGCCGACCATATCTATCCCTAAGAACAAAGTTCAAGATCTACAGTACGTGCGTGATCTGCTTGGCACTAACAGGGCTGAAGATGCTGGTAGGACTAGCAGGCTCCTCAAGAATCTGAGCCAGAGGAGTCAGATCTTTGTTCAGTACGGGTTGAAGAAACCCAGTAGACAACGCAAAGAGCGATTCCCTTTTAATCCTATCATTATAGTAAAGATAATCTTATATACTAGTAATTATATATATACTAACTCTTGGATAAATCGTGGTCTTCTCGCCGCCAAGATGCCATAAGCGGTGGACGCATATTAATTTTATCCTATTCAGAATATTAACACAGGAATAAGTTTAGAAGGCCTTATTATTCTCATATTGGTCGGCTACAGTTGCCGCTGTTTTGGGTTTACTATACTCTAGTTCCAATGAGTGCCGTTGACGCCATTGGCCTTGGCCTTGAACTCGTTCTTGAAGGTGGCCTCCATCTCTCTTCGCACAGACACAGCCGGCGCGGTCTCGGTGTACTCGATATCTTCCCAGCTGAGAGCTTGGTCCTTCTTGACGGATCGCTTCAGCATCCATCCGTGTGCCAGGCCAATGGGCAAACCCTCAATGGCCATCGAGTCCTCCGCGGTCATAAGCTTGCCGTAGACAGTGAAGCCACCCTCGCCATCCAGCTTCTCGCCGACCTCAAGGTCGCGCTTGGCGGTGGCCACGACATCTCCGGACCAGGTCTTGGTCTGCCCAGTGGGCTCGCCACGGCCCATGATGGTCGCGATTGACACGCCGAGCTCGAGACCGATGAGGTGGTAAGGCTTGTACTGCGCAGCGTACCAACCGCTGGCGTCAGTCTTGAGACCGTATTGCTTGAAGCACTCCTTTTGGTATTCGCCGGGGGCTAATGAATAGCAATGTCAGCATGTGAGTTTTGCATAATGAGAAGAAGCGATCGGCTCACCCTTGATGATCACATAGACACCCCATCGCAAGTCGTTGAACACCCAGCGGCCGTCAGTCTCCATACATGAGACAACTTCAACAGTCCCAGACTTCTCAAGAAGACCACCGTCGCTCTTGGGCTTCAAGGAGTTGGGAAGATCCCACACGCCACAGGGCGGGAACATCAAACCGCCAGAAGGTGGGCTCAGGCCACAACCGTTGGCAACAGCGGCCATCTCCAGAGCAGATTTCGTGCCATCAAGGAACGAGTTGAACATCTGTGGGTTGAAGTCACCAGAATCCAATTGCTCCTTGGTGAAGCCATAGTTGTCCCACACAGTCGCCGGCGTTGAGTAGTGGTACTGGGGTAGGTGCTTGGTTCCCTTGCCAGCACAGACAACATCGAAACCAGCTGTGCGTGCCCAGTCGACCATTTCTGCGATCAAGGCCGGTTGGTCGCCGTATGCCATGGAGTAAATGATGCCAGCCTCTTGGGCGCGTCGCGCCAATAGGGGGCCACAGAGGACATCCGCCTCCACGTTAACCATGACAATGTGCTTTTTGTGCTCACAGCACAGAAGGGCGTGCCGAACGCCGGCTGCCGGGCTGCCGGTCACCTCGAGCACAATGTCTATCTCAGGTGTTGCAATAAGAGCCGTAGAGTCTGTCGTGATAGCAGTCTTCCCAGACTTGATGCCATTGGACACAGACATGGTGCAGGTCTCATCGTACTTGTCCGTGGGGTACCCCGTGCGCTTAAGAGCAGCAAGAGCGCGGTCTTTCGAGAGATCAGCGATGCCCGCGAGATGGATTCCAGTTGTGCGGAAAGATTGTGAAATGAACATGGAGCCGAACTTTCCAGCACCGATGATGCCGACCTGGATAGGCTTGCCAGCCCTTTCACGCTCTGCGAGCTTAGTGGAGAGACTCGTCATATTGATAATTTGTGCTCAAAGTCGGAAGATTGAAGCTTAGGTTCAATTTGGAGAGTGGAGGGTGAAGATCGACAATGCGTCCTGGGCGAAGTGGTCAATGTTCGTGATGGAGGAAGGATTGAATGCCGAGCAGAAAGCACTCTTATAGTCAACAAGGCTTTGGACTTCAGTGTGCCTACGCTTTTATCACATCTCTCGTGACTCCACCCCCTCACGCACGTCTGTCTCTCCAGGCTTAGAAGCGACCCCCATCAGACGCCGGCTTTTGGACCGATTTCCCGAGATTTCAGTCCAACAACGCTGGGGACAACCCCGGAGCTGGGCCCACACATACTAGTAGTAGCTTGGCATGACTCGAAAGCGGACAAGAGATGTTGCATTTTCCAATTTCCCGGACGTCGCCCGACCCTGGAAAAATGGAACGGGGAATGTCTGGAGAATGGGGCTACCCCGGATAACCCCAGGATATGAGAGACGAGGAGCCAAGCACAGCACTGGCAGCCTGTTGGTCGTTGGCTGAGATACTCCGAGTGGAATATAAGATCATCGCTGTCTGGCAATAGTTTCCCTGTGTAAAATATGGACGGCAATTTTGCATTCGCGTGTACTCCTCTCTCCCTCCTAGCATTTCCAAACATCTTGGCCGCCGAAGATATTCAGAAACATGGCAGCCGCTCAAGAGATCGCAACGGTATCGGCCGCGGTCGACTACACCGCTATTGTTTCAGCATGGCCGCCGGAGGAACGAGCGAGACGGGAGAAAAAGTTCCTAAGAAAAGTCGATTTTCGACTTCTACCCATCCTTGTGAGTCCCACCGAACGAAGAAGCACCAGGGTCTAACAGTCCGATCGATTATCATGTATTTATTGAACTACGTCGACAGAAACGCATTGCCCCAGGCTCGGGTTCAAGGCCTAGAGGAGGATCTGGGATTGAAGGGTGTTGAATACAACGTTGTACTCAGCATAACCTTCATCGGGTACATCGCGATGCAGGGTGAGTTTTTGTTCAGACCCTACCATGATGGCGCGACTATAATCATACTTCCCAGTCCCTAGCAACATGGCGTTGAGCTACTGCCGACCGAGTCTCTATCTCTCCGGCTGTATGATGTGAGTTCCATCCACGATCCAAGGAACGATTTGGATTGTGCTGACAGAAGCAGCGCATGGGGCGTTGTTAGTGGTGCTACAGGTGCTGTTCAAGGCTTCGGGTGTGTGAAATCTATCCTGGGATTTATCCTGACTCGTATTCTCACATCCATTATAGCGGACTGGCGGCCACCCGGTTCTTCCTTGGAGTCACCGAGGTATGCACTCCTTTACGTACGTAGACGATGTCATCCTAACATTGCCTAGGCGCCCTTCTTCGCCGGTTGCGCATTTCTGTTCAGTGGGTGGTACACCCGAAAAGAGCTGGGCCTGCGCCTGGGAATATTCTTCTGCTCGGCCATGGTGGCTGGTGCATTTGGCGGTCTCTTCGCTGCCGGCATAGCTGCGGCCTTTAAGAACAACGACATTGCGAGCTGGCGCTGGCTCTTCATCATCGAGGGCGCGGCCACTGTCGTTTTCGCCATTATCACCGGGTTTGTCATCCCCGATTGGCCAGCGACGACCAAGTGGCTGTCGGAAGAGGAGAAGGCACTTGGAATGATGCGAATTGTCGAAGATGCGGGTAGAGAAGAGGAAGATATCAGCACCAAGACAGCATTCAAGCTGGCCGCCAAAGACCACCGGGTTTGGCTGTGCATTCTTGGGCAGATGTGCTTGCAGGCCGTGGCTGTTTGTTAATCTGCAATACCTTCGAGTGCCAGTGCTAACCCCTGACCAGTCTCTCACTAACTTCCTCCCGACGCTGGTCGAGAATTTCGGATTCTCGACCATCCACACTCTGCTCCTGACCGCGCCGCCTTATATTTTCAGCGCCGCGTTCTGTCTCTTCAACACATGGTATTCCGACCGAAGCAGCACACGCTCGCCGCATATAATCTACCCCAGTTTGGTTGCAATCGCTGGCATCATCATCACCATGGCCACTACCAACATCGGGGCTCGCTACTTCGCCCTCTTCCTGATGCTTCCGGGGACGTACGGGTGCTTCCAGATTAGCAATGCATGGATGGCCAACATCGGTGCTAGGCCTCAGAAGAAACGCGCCATTAGTCTCGCCATGAACAACTCGATCGGGAACCTTGCTCTCGTCTGGACGCCATACCTATACCCGGACAGTGATGGACCGCGTTACACGACCGCCTGGTCTGTCAACCTGGCCCTGACGGTAGTGACTGTGGCGAGCACTGTGATCTTGAGCTTCATCCTGAAGAAAGATAACAAACGGTTGGAGGATAGCGCGCCCTTTTACACCATGGAGGCGGGAGTCGCCAAAATGTCGAGCGAGCATGTTGAGAAGAATGTTGGTCATGATAGGGCCAACACCGGAGCCTTTAAATATCAAGTTTGATGTGCACAGCATAGGCATTACAAACAAACCATGCGCTCCAGAAAACCCCGATAGCTCATCAAAAATACTCTACTACGTTTCACACACATCCTCATAAAATGCGTATGGCATCATGGAAAGTCCTCTCGTATATGTTTCTTTGTAACTGAAGTCTCTCTTATTATTTTTGTTATTTGCTGGTTCGCTGGACAAGCATATTTTGGAACTCTCAAACTCGACAATCAAGTCCGTCATCATGTGGCCCGGTGGATATGGGGTTACCGACGCATGCTGGTATAACCGGCGCCAAACTAAGCCCGACTCGTGCTTCAATCGCTTCGTCTCCAGACGTTCCCGCTTACCCCGCTTTCTCCAGCGAGTCAGACTCTGGGGCACAAGGGTGATTGGGGTCTCCAAAAGAAGGTAATTTCCCGATTTCCCGATTTCCCGGGGCCCATCACGAGAGCAACATGTTCTCTTTTCACAACTACCCAAAATGGACGCGATTGAAGAGACACAGATTGAAAATGGCCTTGACAAGAAGGGCTCGTCGCCGGCTGCAGAAGTTGAGACAGGCCACAAACAGAAGGGCGTTATGTCCGGCGGGAAAATTATGGTTCCTGGGGGACCGGGGCGCAAGTCCAGGGCTTGTAGGCCTCAGCGACAGACTCTGACAAATCACAACGGCTAACTGAGGTCAAGGTCTCGAGTGCAAGAAGTTGAAGATGAAATGCGAGGTGTTCCCAGGAGACCGGAAATGTCGACAATGCCTGCGGAGAAAGGCGCATTGCATCTTTCGGCCTGCATCATATGCAGTGCAGATAGATGGCGACGGAGCAGCCACTGGCATCACTGACAGATACGAGTAAGGCACACCATCAGGTATACTGGAACTTGCGCTGACGTGCAACCTATAGGCAGAAGATGGACTCCATGACAGAGGAAATGAAGCGCATGAGAGAAAGCTTAGATGCTCTACTTGCCTTCAAGCAATCACATTCGACATCTCCGGATGGCGGCCACTCCGTCCACATTCCCCTTACCAGTACGCCGTTGAGCACGACAAGTCCGGCTGGGCTTTCAACTCGAGAGGACAATACCCAAATGGCCATGACGAGAGAAAATTCCCTCGAACCAGCTCCCAATGGCGATCACCGGGACGGGGCTGTCACTGTGGAGGAGCCGATGGGAAGCCTCTACGAAGTGACCCGGTTGAGAAATATCCGCAGCAACAAGGCCAAAACCGCAAGACCACACGCAGGCGCGCAAGGGGAGTTGAACGATTTCATCTCGCGGGGCGTGATATCCGAATACGAAGCGGAAGAGTTGTACAGGACGTGAGGACGTTGATCCCCTGCGAGAAAAGTCCAGTGCTGATTTGATCAGATTCCACACCTCGTTAAATCACTATCTCTGGGTCGGGCTGGAGCAAACACATCCCTCATTCAACTCGATCCGCAAATCATCAGAACTATTGACGGCAACGATCCTCGCCGTCACGGCGTTACACCTTCCAACAAGTGCCGACACATTCGACAAGTGCTATAAAGAGTTTCTATTACTGATATCCTCGTCCATGTTCTCCCGGTACCACAGTATAGACGACGTCCGGGGTCTTTGCATCGCTGCATTTTGGCTATCAGACGTCTCGTGGAAGTTGTCTGGGCATGCGATCCGCATCGCGACAGAGTTGAATATCCACCAGTCCTTCACGAAAGCCCTCGAAGGCGATCGCGAACACTTTCTCCGGGCACGGCTTTGGTACATGTTGTACGTATGCGACCACCACTTCAGTATCGCCTACGGCCGTCCTCCGATGATCGCCGAGTCCACTCAGATTCGCGAGCACGAGCTCTTCCTCGCGTCGCCCTTTGCAGACACCCTTGATGCGCGAATTCTGTCGCAGGTTTCTCTTATGCAGATCCTGACGCGGGTATACGACCGGTTTGCGGAACGGCGTCTCCCTGATCCGCGCGCGATTCGAACAGCGACAACGAGCGTCTCGTACGACTCTTATGCTTCGATGCTCTCGGAGGAAGATTTGATGGATGTCCGGAATTTTAACCTCGAGATTGAGCAGTGGCGGATGCGGTGGTACGCGAGACAGCAGACAAGCGGGTTCATCGGGACGTTCCCGCCCAAGGGCATCATCCTCTACAGCTACTTTGCAAAATTACAGCTCAATATCCTCGCCGTAAGGGGGGTGAGTTTGCACTCGGGCCGGCTCTCGACGGAGCGCAAGGAGCTCACGAACATAGCCATCTCAGCAGCAGCGAGCATCCTGACATTTGTACTGGAAGAGGAGGATATGCGACGAGCGCTCGTTGGGACGCCACTGTATGTGCACACCATGATTGCGTTTGCGTCAGTGTTCTTGATGAAGGTCGCCACGAAGTGGAACCGCATCATGGGCTTCAACATTGAGCACAGCTACGTGAACGTGTCGCGGCTGCTGGAGAACATGGTTATACTGCTGAAGAGCTCGGTCACGTCGGATCGCCATGTGCTTCACCATATTGCGGCAGGCCTGGAGAAGATGCTGGCCAAGATGACGGCGGAGGCTGCTGCTGAAGACTACGTGAAGCCGGCGCATAGTTACAACCACGAGACCTTCGGGTATAACAAAGCTGCCGTTGACGCAGCATCTGTCCCTGGTACAGGGCTTGGTACTCCGCTTCATGGTGGTCATATCCATGGCCATGGCTGGGAACATCCATCACCGAGTCAGGAGTTCTATGGTGATGGCTTGACGTTTATAAATGATAGTCTGTTGTATGAAGCGTTTGGGACGGAGGCCGCTAACAACGACGTGTATAATCTTCTTACCAGCCATTTCACATGAATATAGATTACAGATGGCTTGAAGATGTGCTTGGTCTCTCGATAATACCATTGCTTAATGCTGCTGTGCGATTCGACATCGAAGCGTTAGGGTTGGGTAAGGATGTGGCCTTTGAGCGCCGTGAAGACTGTGCGATAGCTGGGCGTCTTCTTTTGGTCTTCATCCTGTCCCCACGACGGCAGCCATTGCTAAGGGCCTCTCTTATTAGGGTAATAGACGAGATTGCGGTATAAACCTGGCCGGTCCTGCGAGACAAGTTATGCGATGCGGCCAATCACAAAGAAAAGTCAGTACATCCGTCGACAGAGACGATGGGGAATGTGTGTGTGGGAGTACAGCCAGTAGGGTATTAAGGTTAGACATACGGTTATTGGTAGAGTATTGGACACGGGCATTTTGCTACGACTCACAACATGCCTTCTTGCGTCGGTTTGCCTGGGGTTAGGCCACAGGTCGCCAATCAGGTGCTTTGAAACCTGTTATCGAATATGACAGCTAGAATATCACAATATGAGCACGCTACAGAGTAATACGACCCTATATATTCCATTTCTATGTTTGGCAGGACCGAAAGGTGCCGACTAATTGGAAATTTCGTCAATGTACCGCGTTTGATAGATTGAGTCAGAGCTAACGGGTATGACCTTTACCAAGTATTCATGTCCCTTTTTTCAGGCGAAAATAACAACTTTTCAATTTACCCTCACTGATGGGCTGATGCCCGATCCAACCTGATAACTGACTTTTACTCCTACTGTAACCTGAAGAATAAAGATTTTCAACTTGGGCTTTCCAGGACTGTAGATCCTTCGCGAGATGCCAATAATCGACCTTGTAGCCCCCGAATTCGCCCAGTCCATCAATCAAGAAGCGGGAATAGCACTCGGCGGAGGATTCTTCTTGGATCAGACGGTTGACTGCCGTATTGACTTTGTTGAAGTGTATAGGCTGAGCCCAGGATTTAATCCCATCAGTTCTCGGGGAAGAGTCGAGGAATCAGATCAGGATTATGTCTGTATATTTCAAACAGCGGGCTCGGATATACACCCTCGACAGACATCTCCATCACCAGAATTCAAAAAGAAAAGAAAAAAGGGAAAAGGGAAAAGGAAAAGAATGTTCCTTACCAGTAAATACAAGGTGGAAGAACAAGAATGAGGATGACTTAATATCGCTAGAAGGCTAATTCATGGTGGTGGAAGACTAAGTTTTACTGAGCCAGAGGCCCAACACAAAGAGACATGACGGCGTCCACTACTCCCTATAACACTAATCACTGAAAGACTTGCAAGGTGCATATTATTCAGAAGCGTAGCCCCAAACATTGACACCGCGCATGGATAAACCGGCCGAAGCAGCAAGCCGATAAGAATAGTAGCAACAGCATTTCCAGGAATGCTTCGCACGAGCTAAATGCACGCCAACACCTAAAGACAACTTGCTAGTATTTAATCTGTATAGTTTTAGTTGAGCGATATGCCTAGAATGGCGCATATTTTGCAAAGCTATTAATAACCCTGCAGAGATTACCGCCGAAGCAAAATACTAAATTATATATATGCAAGTGTTTTAAGAAGCTGCTGTAGGATAAGTGCTGGCAGGCTTTAGCCTCTGTTCTGTTGCTAGTAGAATTGCAGGCCTGGAATACTGTTGCTGATTCTAGGTGGTTCAATGAGAAAGGGGCAAGCAGTTCTGAAACATATTTTACATAGAGGATCTTAAATATATATAAATGTAAAGTCAGAGAGGGCCACCCATGTTTCAGCAGGAGGAGAATTAACCTCACTTATGACGGAAACAGTGATGGAGAGAAGAGCTAAAAAAGGAAAAATAACATGGGGCTCCGCACAAAGTTCAACTTTGGAGGCAAACAGGCCTGTTTCTCTTCATCAAGACCAGGAGCGTGCTTTCGGAAAGGACAGTAACAATTTTGGGAGCCCTCTTCGCCACGAGGAGCCCATGGAAAATATTCTGGTAATCGGCCCAACTGGGTCTGGCAAGACTGTGGTCAACAAGTAGTGGTCGCAATAGACATCGAGTTGGGAGATGATACAGACACAGGTATAATGTAATATGCAATTCCTTTAGAGATGCGGGTCTTTCTCCATGTTATCCCAAAAGTGTTCTCAAACCGCTTCACAAACAAAAGTTCGAACTCCGGAGCTTCAACTACGCAAGGCCAAAATCCATTGAGGTTTCGGATCTTTTGGATTCTACGCATGATCCTTCCTCGGGCACCTCTCCATTACGAATTACGTCTTACGTCCTTCCCAATCCAACAAGTACCCTGGCCTGGGTCTTTTGTGTAGGCAATAACCTTAAGATAGTGGTTATCCTGCTTCGAGATTTAGCATTACTTGGACTAGGAAAATAGGAGAAAAAAAAAAAAAAAAAAGGATGACGAACCTCCAGGTTCTTTTTGGGCACCACCACTTTTAAGTCCATCTTGCCCTTATAAAGACGCACCCAGACATCCTCGGCTGTGACATACAGACGGACAATCTTGTCCCAAAAGGATTCTGCGTCCGTTGTCAAATTCAAGGCGACACTCGCGCCCCTTTCCATTTTATCGAACAGGGTGCCGGTAGCGTGGATGTCAAGGGTTTGACCTCTATTGAATCATCTTAGATTATATTTCTTGGGTGCAGAGAATTTGAGAGAGAGATATCGTACTGGGCATTTGGTGATAGGTTTACCGCATTGATTTGAAGGACCTGGTCCTCGCATTTTGGCAGGTTCGGCAACGATTCAGACAAGACTGTCTGCTGAGGTGTGTCTCGGTAGTTTGGGACAGGTAGGGCGGAGGTAGGAAGGGAAATAGCGAAGGCGAGGAGGATGATGGCTGACAGGAACTTCATGACGGCGATGATGGCGAAATTGTTCTGCGGAAGGAAAGGTGATTATGCCAGCTAAGGAGGTACAACAGAATGAAGGGAACTATAAAATCATGAACTGAATGTAGCCAAATTTGACGTTGAACCTTGGAAGTTGAGTACCTGTTAGGAACTGACAGAAGGAAAGACGTTTGAGCCCCTTTCACTCACTCACTGCCAACTTTCCCCAGCCAGATGGGGCCAATCACAGGATGGAGAATGGTTGTCTTCCAGAAGTGTCACACTGACTGACAACTTCCACTCGCCAGGTGGGGTTCACCGCGGGATAGAGGATGTTTCTCTTCTTGAGGAGTTTCACTGCTGACTTCCAACTTCCAAGGCCAAACACTTAAGTATTACGGGAGAAGGGAGAGGCAGATTCTTAACCACAACCCGCGAGGCTGAGAATGGGATTCGTATTCTAGTCTTGGCGTCACTTTAATCAACTAACCAATCAATTCTTATGGCCGCCCCTGCATTGTTAGCGTGGGGCAATCGGTAAGTCTTCAAATTCGCAAGGCTCTGACGTGGCAATGTCCAGATGTAGATAGTTCGGTTTCAGTGTAGGCGTTATATTTAGTAGCTCCGGCAACCGCTACTCCTGTCAGTTTGGTAACTCCCATTACATCCAAACAAACTACTTGCCCTACGCCCCCACCCTCGCCCAAGTCGGCGGTTATAGACCTTTGATAAGCCTCATGGCAACCTTTATGAACCACCTGAATGTGGGTATAATATTTTAATGGTGTTTCTCTATGAATGCTTGTTCTCTCTCCTCATTATCCAAGGTGAACTGATCAAAAGTAAAGGCTGCCTTAATAGAAAAGCGTCAGTTCGAACGGGTGTTGAATAATTGCAATATCGACCCATTTCCGGACACCTTATAACCCTACTTCAAACCCAAGGCTAAGTGGGTCTAAGTATCCCCCGCTACTCCACTAGAGTGGCTCTGTGTTAGGTGGCTCCTGTATCCCAGTATCCTTATAGCGACCTCACAACCGTTTTTACGAGGTACTCGTGGACGTATCATGATAAAAAAATAGTAATTGATCAAATGTTGTTCTTCACCAGTAGGAGTCGACTAGATAAATTGATCCCTCTCCAAAGCCCTCCTTTTACAAAGATCGTAGGCAACATAGGAAGTAAGGAAAAGAAAATGAACTAACACTTATTATTCCCGGAATCCTATGAAGGAAACCCTGCCTGACCTGTGCCCTATTGCAATTGTATTTGATCTAGTTGTTGAACAAGAATGCCTAGCCTCAGGAGGAAGCCATAAGACCTTTTTCCCATTGAAGACTATCCATTCAAGCTCCACAGATATCTGTGGGCCCAGACTGGATGAATCAAGGATAAAGTCGCCACATCCGGATTGAATCTTGAATGATCCTAGGTTAGTGCTGAGATAGGAACCATCTTGGGAGAATTCGAGCGTCTTGGCAAGGGCCTTAGTGCTCAAGGTCTCTTCCAGAGTGCCTGTGGCTGGGTTCCAAAGCCGTATTGTGTTATCATATGAGCTGGATGCCAGTAGCCGGCTGTTAGGTGAGAAGGCCACTAATTCAACTGAGCCTGTATGGCCCTTTAGAATCAGTGGTTTAGTATCTGTAGCTAGGTCCCAGAGCCATACTGTCATATCATATGAACCAGATGCCAGCAGTCGGCCATTAGGTGCAAAAGCAACCGACTCAACTGACTCTGTATGGCCCTTAAGGGTCTGATATGGAGCAACCACAGGCAGAGCACCTCGGGACAAGTCCCAAAGCTGGATTATATTGTCATACGCGCCAGATGCTAGTAGCCGGCTGTCAGGTGAGAAGGCTACTGATTTAACTAACTCTGTATGGCCCCTAAGGGTCTGTTGTAGAGCACCTGTAGCTGGGTCCCAGAGCCGTACTGTAGTATCATAAGACCCAGATGCTAGTAGCTGGCCATCAGGTGAGAAGGCGACTGACTGAACTGGGCCTGTATGCCCTTCAAGGGTCTTATGTGGGACAGCCACAGGCAGAGCGCCTGGGGCCGGGTCCCAGAGCCGTACTGTGTCATCATATGAAGCAGATGCTAGTAGCCAGCCATCAGGTGAGAAGGCTACTGACTGAACTGAACCTGTATGGCCCTCTAGAGTCTGTTGTAGATCCCCTGTAGCTAGGTCCCAAAGCTGTATTATATTACTGAATGAACCTGATGCTAGTATCTGGCTATCAGGTGAGAAGGCCACTGACTCAACTGAACCTGTATAGCCCTTCAAGGTCTGCTGTAAAGTGCCTGTAGCCGGATCCCAAAGCCGTACTGTAGTATCATAAGAGCCAGAGGCTAGCCGGCCATCAGGTGAGAAGGCTACTGACTCAACTGACTCTGTATGGCCTCTAAGGGTCTGTTGTGGAGTACCTGTAGCTGGGTCCCAGAGCTGTACTGTAGTATCATAAGAGCCAGAGGCTAGCCGGCCATCAGGTGAAAAGGCAACTGACTGAACTGAGCCTGTATGACCCTTAAGGGTTCGTTGTAGAGCCCCTGTAGCTGAATCCCAAAGCTTTATTGTATTATCATATGAGCCAGATGCCAGCAGTCGGCCGTTACATGAAAAGGCTACTGACTCAACCCAGTGTGTATGGTCTTGTAGAACCCGTGGTTTAGTGCCTGTAGCTAGGTCCCACAGCCGTACTGTCATATCATTTGAGCCAGATGCCAGCCATCGCCCATCAGGTGAGAAGGCTACTGACACAACCCAGTGTGTATGACCCTTCAAGGTCTGCTGTAAAGTGCCTGTAGCCGGATCCCAAAGCCGCACTGTGTTATCATGCGAGCTGGATGCCAGCAGCCGGCCATCAGGTGAGAAGGTTACTGACCGAACTGGATCTGTATGGCCCTCGAGAGCCTGTAATTCTGAGCTCCAGGTCTGTTGAACCTGCGGGAACTGGCTAATGCAATTAGGAACCTCGGACTGGAAATCTCTACGGATTATTGCCCCTTGAGGTGCAAATACCAGTCCTGCACAGTAAATCTGAAGCGGTGCTTCATGCGATATCTGGCGATTTTTCAGAACAAAACGCTTTGCGTCATGTAGGAAATTGGCGAAAAAAGAATCATCATCGTCCTACACATATCAGTATCATTTCACGAGCAATTTTCCAGTATATGCTTACTGATGTAATCGTGCGGAGAAGATCAAGTATACCCACCACCTCTGATATAAGACCAAGCAGGCTCATTGCTTCCATCCAGTGAAGAAAATGCTTGCCAAGAAATAGCCGCACTTCTTCTATCTCAGATGATAATCCCCGGCTATGTTTGAGATGGTATACCCAGTAGTGACAGGAGTATCGCAATTCCGGTGGTAGATATTGGCGGGTATCGAGAGAGTTAATGTCTGCCCGGAGCACTCCAGGGTCTGTGAGTCTGCAGATATTTTTCCGCAGATAACTCCGCATGGTCTTGAGACAAGACTTAAAAATATCCTTGTGCTTTTTTGGCTCATCAACATGAAATTGGGTGGTTGACTGGACCAGAAAGTCCCGAAATGAGAGATGTAGAATCCTAACAGGCTGATCTCGATCACTAGGAATGCTGAGAACTGATCGGAATGAATCTAATCGGCTGCTGATCCTATCTACACCCACCCCAAGAAACGGGGATAGTGCATTTATAGACAATGGAACAGCAAGAAGGATAATAGCGCCCACAATTGTTTGGAACTCTTGTAGAAGCTGCTGCTGCTCCGTCTCGTCACTTTCTGGATCGTTGACTAGTCGCGTCAGGATTGGTAAATACATCCTATCCATCCTGGACACATATTTGGCTTGGTCTTTCAGAAGTTCTGCGAGGCGCAATTTAGGCTCCCATTTTGAATTTTCGATATAGCGGCACACTGTAGCAGCTGAAATGAAAAGTGGAATGGATATCCGGACAAGTTCTTGGATGGCGTGATCGCCCGGCCAGTCACTGGAGATATTCTTGTCTCGACTAATTTTCGCGAATCGATCTTTGAGAAATAACTGTATATCGCGTTCGACCACTTCCTCAGATATCTCATGCAGTGCCAGATCCTGATATACATTCGCCCCGATCTCTGAAAACCCGAGACTGATGGGAACTTCAGGTCTGCTAGTCAAGAAGATCTTAACGCGAATTGATTTCGGTTTCTGTAAAAGAGGCAACAATTGAATGATATTTCGGACATCATTATCATGCTCACATTCGTCCAGAGCATCAATCACCATCACGACAGTTTTAAATTCTTGGTCGGGCTGGTCAAGGATAAGGAGCGGCTGAAGGAGTAGTGCTTCAAACTGATCCTTGAGCGATTTTGATGCAATATCAGGATCATCAAGAAGTGCTCTTTGCACGCCATGCCTTAGACTAGTATTCCAGAGCATTAATTGCCTTGCTAATGTTGGAAGTAATTTCTTCGCATTCCCTCGACCTTCTTCACCCCTTCGAAAGAAGAAGGTTGCTCCGAGAACTCCTTGTTCTTTAAAGTACCGCGAGATTGTCCGAGAAATTGTTGACTTTCCAGTCCCGGCCATGCCATTTAACCAGAATATACATTTTTCATGGGGTGAATGTGCCCACTTTTTGAGCCGGTCGAGCAACTCGTGTCTAGTTCCTGTAAGACACTCATCATGCTTGTTGATATAGGAATCGAAAGTTGCCCCTTCAGCAACCTTTAATCGATCAAGGTCAAATTTCAGGATGATGCCATTTGTAGCTTTACTTAGGCTATCAAGGTGCTCGTTAATCATTGCTGTAAAGAGTGAGAATATGTTAGGTCCAACTTGGTAGTAAACATAATGGACGTGAACATTTTAGCGACACTAACAGATTTCCGTCACCAATTTCTCCTGTGACACTTTTCCACGGGGAACGTGATGCAGCATCTCTTTGGTGTAGGATGCAGCCGCCAGTGCTGCATATCCCTGCCACTGCTTATTTTTATGCGAGTCGGCGTAGTCGCAGATACCCCGGATAACAATACACGGGAAGTCCTGCATCAAGCCTGCAGCTTCCATCTCGAAGCATAATGCGCCTGTTTCTTTCCTGAGCTGTTCGCGCTCTCCGCCATGCTTTATAACAACATTTCCTGACGCAATAATACCATAATGTGGCCGTGACTCGTTGTCTTCACGTGCATCCCTTTTGGCCTCCCAATCAGCCAGGCAACTATCACAAGAGGCCGCGTTCAGCGGATGTTGGTATTGGATTTGAAAGAGTCGATCGTGTTGCTGATCTGGTCGACTGAAACTTTGCTGGGTTCGTGCGTTCCTTTGCACTACTTGTTGGATATAAGACAGGTAAAGTGGGTCTTCCCGAAAAGCTGCTGCCATCATTTGGCGGACTGCAGCCAACAACACTCTGGGTGGGCTGTTCAATGAACCTGTGCGGGTACGTTTCCCATTTTCATTAATCTTCCCCATGTCATGCTGAAGTACCCCACCGCAAGTATCTGTAGGATAGCTGACTACGACGTCGCCAAGTCGTATATCATGTGTAGAAGAAGGAATTCCGCCCCCAATACCCACCATTAACCCAATCCTTAGCGACTTGGAAAAGGTTCGCATCATATGATTAGCAACAGTCGTGGCTGTAGTCGTACCGTAGGTCGCTCCTGAGGCAATCACAATATAATGCTTCCCAATGCGCCCCAGAGTGTATATATTCGTGTCCGCAGTATCTTGCTCCTCCAGTGTCCCAAAATTTTCGTCAAGCATTTCCTGAGCAGCGGCCACCTCTATAGGAAGGGCACATATCCAACCGATTTGGTACTCTTCGACTGCGGGAGGGGGCATCGTGGCTGCTTTCGCAAACCCTGCGCCCTAGGTTGAGGGAGATAAAACAAAAATCAGGAGCTAGAGCTTCTTTGGGGCTTCTTTAGAGCCTCTTACGAAGTGGCAGCAATAATGGAAGACGCCATAAAGACATCAATGCTGACGTTCGAATTCTCCCCGCGACTTGGGGAAGAGGGGTAGCGGCTGGTGAGGTGAGGCTGTGTAAGGATGAATGCCTATTCGTGCATTGAGTTGAAAAGTTCATTGTCCAGGAGTCAACTAGCGTTTTTCAAACCCCGAGCCGCGTCTACGGCGTCCTATCTACTAAATTCTTTCTTCCTGAGGCTTTTCGGGGAAATTTATAATTGACCTGCAGGCTGTTAAATCCGCCGCGTACACAGCTCATGACAACAACGCTCTCCCCTTGGCGGCGGATTGTCGGGGGATCGGAGGCTGGCTTTCCAGTCTCCCGGACAGGATGTACACACTGGGGATATCAAAAGATGATGTCGTTGGTGAAATCAACCGCTCAGACAGGTATATCACGAACGGAACACCGGCAGCCTCCGGCTGGAGCGTCCCGGGCTGGAGCGCGTCATCGTTTCCTGGAGGACCACCTTCCCGGGGCAGGACCGCACCCGTCATTCCCAGAAAGCCAGCGTTCCCCACAGCCTAGAGAGTTAGGGTGCCGGGGGCGGATAGGCGCCAAGCCCTCCGGGCGCCCAAGGACTGGCGCCAGAAACGCCCACCGCCGGCTTTGGCGGCCGAACAATAATGGGTCTCCCACCAAGGCATGCCAACTGGCTCTGCAGGTATGTCAGTGCCTGGCGGCACAGGGCGTAGCACCCCTTGCTCCCCACGTTGATGTTGTTGCCCGCGGCGCCGTCGCTAGGCCCTCCCGCGGGCGAGGGGGGGGATCTGCTAGCGGTGTGTTCAAATGCCTACCTGTGTCACGGCTGCTAGGTAGAGCAAAAACACAAACAGTTAATGGATATCCATTCTTATTATGAAGAATTCTCAAGGTTGGAGTTAAAGTATGGGAATCCCGCCTGAAAAGCAAAGTTGGACCTTGCTTTGTCCAAGTTCCTTTGAACCAAGCCTTGACAACATCTCGGTGATAGTTCTTCTGCATTAAGAATACTGTAGCTCTGTACCTAAGTAAAACAACCTAAAAGGAGTTGGAAAGTGTCGTGATAATCTGTACACTTAAACAGTGCTATTTAAATCCAGCCCTACAAGCGGGGTCACACTGTGTTATAATGCCATACACATTGGACCTAGACAGATTCAAAGGTAGGTAGAGAGGACACGCTCACACTGCTTCGCAAAGTATTTCACCTCAGGTTGAAAGCAGGGCACAGGTTCAAAGCACTACCACGCAAAAGATCCACTAGGATCGGTCAATCTCCCTCAGCCGTAAATAACACTGTTTTGGCTTCTGCGTCGCAAGGACCACCTTCTCATACCCCGACAACTCCGCAGGACACGGCAACATCTCAAAATTCCACATCACCGATACCAACCCTGCCTTGATCTCCATGTACGCCAGCCTCTTACCAGGGCAACCTCGCGGGCCCAATCCAAACGCCACCCGCGGCGCGGCGTCTAGATTAAGCTGCCCATGTGAGATCCACCGCTCGGGCCGGAACGGTGCCAAGTCCGGATCGTCCCAGGAACGGCTGTCTGTTGAAGGTGATCTCTGGGAAGGATTCTTGGCGATTTCGGGCGGGCTTATTAGGGCTGGTTCGGGGAGTAGGCAGGCTACGATGGTGCCCTTCGGCACGACGTGACCGAGTATTTCGGTGTCCACCATAGCCTGCCGGTCGACACCTGTGGCGGGGTTTGCGAAGCGGAGAATTTCTTCAGTGACGGCGTCGAGGTAGGGGATGTCGGTGTCGTTTATCTCGCTGATCGTGGGGCATCGTCTCTCTTTCACAGCAGCGGGATAGCCCTGCTCAAGAGCCTGGCGGAGTTTGCTTTGGATGAACGGCAGGTCAGTGAGGTATTTGAACCCCCAGGAGAGGGTCGAGCCGGTGGTCTCGTATGTGGCGATCATAAAGCCGGTGATCTGAGCAGAGTTAGCCCACAATGAGGGTTATTAAAGGCAAACAATTGCACCTCATCCACCATGACCGGCGAGAAATAATCAGGTCTTCGCCCTTCCTTCTTGGCCAGGTCCCTCTCGTGCGCCACCATATGCTCCACCGCAGACTCTGGCGTCGTCTCTCGGTTGTGATGGAGTTTGTCCACTGCTTTGGCTATTTCGCAGTTGACGGTGTTTTTCATGACCTTTCTTGCCCACTTCAGCCGTGCCCTCCTGCGCACAATCTCCCACTTCACTCGCGGCATCAGACTCCCGCGCAACTCGCCCATCGTCCTGGTTATCTCAAGGCTCGCCTGGTAGATATCAGGGATGTCTTGCTCTGCGAACTCAACAGGCTGATCAGAACCCCCGCCGTCTGACATTTCCTCCCCTTCACTTGTCCCCGATGGTTCTCCCCCACCACCAGCACCAACCTCCTTCTCAAGCCCCTCTTCAAACGACCCCCCAAAAGTAAACGCCGCAACGCCACTCAGCGCAAGCAAATAAAAATCCCTCTGCGCACTCCACGGCCTCCCTTTCGCGAGTCTACTCATCCGTTTCCAGCTCTGCACCAACCGCTCCGCTCTCTCCCCAATAACAGGCGCCAACACGCCAAACAAAAACCCCTTCCGCATGGACCCCAGAAACAATCGCCTCTGCGCCTTCCACGTCCCGTTCGTCCGCAGGTGGATATGGTTCCGCGGGATGAAACCCAGCAGCATATGCCCGATGCTCGGAGACCGGTCGAAGTCGCGGGTTCGTCGGACGAAGACATCGTAGGCGGTTGTGTAGTCGCCGAGGATCATTACGCTTGCGTTGCTGCTGCTGCCACCGCCGGGAAGGAGAGAGAGGAAGCGGGGCCTCGGGAAGATTTGGATCACTGGGCTGCCGAGCTGGCGCATTAGGCTTGTTGTGTAGGTTGTGAATGTGTTTGTGGGGGTCGTCGAGAGATGCGTGAGTAGCGCGGGGATGTCGCCGAGGAGGCTGCGTGAGGAGGAAGGATTGTAGGGGATTCCGGGCAGCGGGCGAGGGAGGATGGAGAGGTAAATTAGGTAGAGTGTTGGAACTGCCGCCACGGCGATGGTGAGAAGCGTGAAGGCTTCCATGGTTGAGAGGCTTCTCTGTGACGGGACCTAACTAGCACTGGACCGGGGGGGTTGGGGTATTTGTTTTTTCTCCCCCGTTTTTACCAGTTCATCTTTTATTCCCCTTGCTTTTTTCGTCCTTTTGTTTTATGCGGAGTCAGCGTCACCACTGCCTGCACGATGAGGTGTTGGTGTCACCTCCCCCCGGCTGGTGCCCGATAGCAGGCGGCAGGACTCGAGCACCAGAGTACCAGAAATGGACATTGGGCTTTGTAGGCTTTAACGTTTCAAGGGTGGTAGGAATATCTCGGCTTTCCACGGCGAGCTACCCAGGGTTCATGTTGACTATTCTACAACTACTGCGGTCAACAGACAGGCAATTATAACAACATCTCGTTACCGTTTATTCATCTTCACCAGATATGTACAGTCTCATACCTGGTAGACCCTAAACGAAGAAACAGGCAGCAAAAAAAGAAAGTCCGCTCTCTACACCGCCACCTCTGGCTCCCGAGGTTGAAAAACTAACCGCAACCGCCCTAGCTTGGACGTGAACCGATCGCTCCAGTCCAAGAAGACACGATCCCCAGTCTCGCCGGGAGGGAAACGCATGCGATATCGTCGGACAACATGTGCGGTGACAAGCAACATATCGTTCAGCGCGAGCGCGCGACCGAGGCAGCTGTGGGCGCCTAACAGTGGTTTGATCGTGTTAGCTATGGCTACTATGATGGATAGGACCATGTAATTAATGGGGAATTGGAAGAAATGGAAGTCCTACCACCTCCAAACGGCGCAAATCCAGCTCTATTGCGTATCATTTCTGGTCTTGTTGTCCACCGCTCGGGGATGAACTCGTTCGGGCTCTCGAAACAAATCTCGGCTTTTTGTTGGGTCTCAAATGAGTACTTATAGGTCTCGAAGGGTGAAAATAAAATAAAATACATACAGCGTCCGATAGCGTACTTTGGAGCCACAACCGTCGTCTGAGGGGGGATATATACTCCCGCAATTGTTATGCCCTCGTCGCGCGGCGTCTTGCGATTCCCACCGGTCGGCAGACTGGGATATAACCGGAGGGCTTCGTATACCACTGCTTTCAAATGGCGACATTGGAGTACATCATTCTCCTCGTGTTGAGTAATTTCACGGTGGATAGCCTCCGCTTGCGCTGGGTTCTTGGCCAGTTCGTAGAAGAGACCGATCAGCACTCCCGCTGTTGGTTCGCTGCCGGCCACAAAGGCGAGCAGACTGTCCCCAGCAAGCCAGGATTCGTGCACTGGATTTTCCCGGATGTCCTCTAGGAGATAGTGTGCGAGCGACGGCGATTTGGATGCCTCTGTGGCGGGCTGTATCGGGTGTTAATATATATATATATATATATATATATGCTTCATACCTTGTACTGCTTTAGCTGGCCCCCGCACCACTCCATCATGGTAAACCAGTCATGAATAACCCAAACACGAGGCCCCAGTCGAAAGGCGAGCTGGACGAGCCACGGTGTAGGACTCAACGGCCCAAGAATCGAGAGCGCTCTTTGTAGGAGTACGATGATGTAATGCCACTGCTGCTCCCGGAGCATGTTGAATGAGTGTCCCAGAACATACGAGGCCATGCGATCAAAGCTAAACCAGTAGACAAAGTCGGAAAGTTGGGAAACGCGGCCTGTCCTGATGTCGGCCTGGATACAGTTGTCAAGCTGTTTTATGAGCGAAAGGGTCTGATCCTTTCCATCGCGAAGGGCTACTGCTCTTAGTGCGCCGCAGCAACTACAAGCGATATAGGAGGAGTACCAACCCTTCGAGGTAAAACCCTGCTTCCATACCAGACGCCGTATCGTATGCATGTCTTTCGTTCGCGAGGTCACGAGAGACTTTGTGAATGGATATAGCAAATCATACCATTCCGCTTTGCCACACTTGCTGCTAGGACCATCGATGGCAGAGAACACATGGGGGTGGAAGACTGTTATCTCGCTGGGCCCTGTCCGCACAAATTCTCCGTATTCTTGCCGTAGATCAGCGAGAAGGAAATGGTTCTGAGACGACCGTGATTTCCAGAGATGCCACAGTTTAGTAGTCCGCGCCCAGAACGGCCCCGGAAAGGAGTGCAACCGATGGAAGAATGCTCGATAGATGGCGATACTGGAGAATAGTGCGACAAGATAACCAGCGGTGAGTGGTAGGGCAAATGCGGGAAGGAAGGCCAAGCAGGAGAAGAAAGCAACAGAGTGCGATACAACAATAGCCGGCGCTTTGGCGTGCCATTCCCCATGAAGGAATACGCCAATGTGCATCACAAGTCCTATGAAGCCTCCCGCGTACAGCGCAGGTAAGGCGCCCATTTCGAAGTGTTTATAACGCCGAACCCGGGTGACTATGACGGACGGGGTTTCTGGCGTCAGTATATAAACGAGGTCGCAGCCTCTGTCTTCTGCCAAATGCTCCAGTATCTTGTTCGTCTGCGTCAATCTCGAGTGCGCGCAATGCCAACTCAGCCTCACATCCGCCTGGCCGATCTCCCGTCGCTACTCTGGGCCTTTACAGAAAGCGACTTCTCCACATTTGTGCTGCCGAATACTGGATTCGGTCTTCTCGCAGCGCTTGTGGCACCCAGACTGACCGACTGCAGCAAGGCGCCGAGCGCTCTGGGCCTCCTGCTCCAGGCTTCCCCGCGCATCCTCCTCTTCAACTGGGGCAACCTTCTGGTATTCGACTTGGCAAACCAGCGCCTTCCGGAATCCGTGGTGGAGGATGCGGTGAATAAGCCCTGGCGACCGCTACCACAAGGTCAGATCAGCCCGGCACAGACAAGGCAATTGCTTCTGGCCGCCGTCGCCGCTGTATGGACTGTCAGCTCGCTGCTGGGGGTGGGGGCTGAATGTGCACTGATTTTAGTGCTTACTTGGATGTACAACGACCTGCACGGCGGCGACGAGCTGTGCCGTGATTTGATCATTGCGCTGGCTTACGACCTCTACCTTGTCAGCTCGCTACGAATTGCCCTGGCGACCACTGGCACTTGCGACAATGTAAGCTTTGTCAAGCGTGGATACCAGTGGCGGGCGATGATTATGGGGGTCATTGCGACGACGATGCAGATCCAGGACCTGAGGGATCAAGCGGGCGACCGGAAGCGAGGCCGCAAGACATGGCCCCTTGTCGTCGGGGAGCTTTCGCGCAAGTGGATTGCAGGGTGTGTGGTGTGCTGGAGTGTGGTGTGTGCGGGCTTCTGGCAGGTGCCGGCGCCTGTTGCGGCGGCGGTGGTGGCGCTGGGGGCGTGGATTGGCGTGTGTGTCTTGCGCCGAAGCGCAGACGTTGCCGCCTGGAGAGTGTGGTGTCTGTGGCAGCTGGTGCTGTACGCTCTGCCGGCTTGCAGTCTGCTGTGATTGGCTGGATGGCCTGTTCTTTGTTTGCTGCGGAGTAACACAAGGAGTCTCCCTTGGAGTTTCGACTCTGCAAAAAGTACATAAACGATGGCATTCTTCCTGTTTCGTCCGCAATCGTCCATCTCTGACCGTGCACCATGGCCCGCCGCTCCCAGATTGTGTTGCTGGTCTCCTTTGCGATCCTGCCCCTGGCCTATTTCCTGGCTCGAAACCGCGTCTCGACGGGCTGTCGATGCTTCCCCGGTGACCCCTGCTGGCCCTCGCCCGACCAGTGGAACAGGCTCAATGCATCGCTCTCTGGCAACCTGATCTCGACCGATCCCATTGGCAGTGTCTGTCACACACACACCCCCTTCGCACCGTCCAGCAGCTCGAAATGCACCGACCTCCGCGCCCACTGGTCGATCCCAGCAACCCACTACGAGGACCCCTCGTCGCCGATGGCAGCCTGGTGGGCCAACTTTTCCTGCTCTCCATTCCTCCCTGCAAGGAGTCGATGCACAATTGGACCACTTGCCCCCTACACTGTCAATGTCACCTCAGCTGCAGACGTGCAGAAGGTCCTGCAGTTTACCAACAAACACAACATTCGCCTATCGATCCGCAACACGGGTCATGACTACCTGGGGAAATCGACTGCACCCGGCGCTGTCGCTCTCTGGACGCGCCATCTTAAATTCACCGAGTACAAGCCGCAATATAGCTCCTCTTGGTACTCCGGTCCCGCCCTGCGGATCGGCGCAGGCGTCCAAGGCTCGGAAGCTCAGGATGCCGCGCACAGGGCAGGAAGCGGCCATGTCATTATGGCCCCCCACTCCCCAGACGTTGGCATTGCCGGTGGATACACACAGGGTGGTGGCCATGGCCCATTGGCATCGCGGTATGGTCTGGCAGCTGACCAGGTTCTGGAGTGGGAGGTCGTCACTGCCGGAGGGGAGATCCTTACTGCATCTCCGGAGCAGAATGCAGACCTGTACTGGGCGCTGTGTGGTGGTGGCGGGGGGGCCTATGCTGTCGTCCTCAGCATGACTGTGCGAATGTATCCAGAGGAGGAGACGGCCGCCGCGTCGCTCATGTTCTCGTTTGATGCTGCCGATCCTCGTTCATGGGAGACGATCAGAACTTTCCTTGTCGATACCCGCCCGCTGATTGATCGCGGCGGCAGTGCGCTCTGGGTCCTGTATCCCGGCGCGACCGTTGCAGATCCGGTGATGTTCATCGCCGGCCCACTGACTTTGCCGGGGGGTCATCAGGAAGACCTCGAAGGATATCTAGCCTCGACATTGACATTGCTCGATGAGGACGGGATTGCATATAGTACGTATTCTCGGAATAATCTCGCAAGCTGTTCCACAGCCTCGTGATAACTAACGAGAAAAGCCCTCGCAACCAACGCCTTCCCCAGCTACCATGCATCCACCGCAGCAACCGCCGTAAACGTCACTGAATTCAACGTTGGCGGCCTGCTGGTCCCCCGCTCAACCCTCGAGTCAGACGTAGACGGCTTCCTCTCCGTGATGCAGTCACTTCTGCAGCACAGCCCAGCGATTTCCTGCTTCTCGATGGATATCTCCCGGGCGGTCGTTGGTCCTGTAGCGGGCAACGCAGTCAATCCGGCGTGGCGAAATGCCGGCCTATCCTTGGTCATTGGCCTGTAAGCAGTCGTCCCCCTCCTCCTCTTTCTTCACGTGAACCGTAGATACGCGGACTAAACATGTATGGCAGTCCCTTCAACTACACCAACCGCCAGGCCAACATCGATAGGCAACAGCTTATAACAAATGTGCTGATTCCGCAGGTTGCGGCTCTCACCCAGAGGGATGGAGAACGAGTGGGTGCATACCTGAACGAGGCGGACTGGAATCAACCGGACTGGCAGCAAGTCTTCTACGGCGACAACTATGAGCGATTGCTGCAGATCAAGGGCAAGTATGACCCGGGCGAGATCTTTTACGGGCGGACGGCCGTCGGGAGTGAGCGATGGGTGCAACGGGAGGATGGAAGGCTGTGTCGGGCATGATATTGCTGCTTGCTTGTACTAGAAGAACAGCTGTGCTACAAGGCCATAAAATCGTGTGGTGGCTCTATGGTTACAACAATAGTCGTATGTGAGGGTTATACTATCTTAGCTGACAGAGGTATACCAAAACACAATCTTCAAGCGACATAAATATCCGTCCGAATGTGAATCGCGTTCCCATTCCCCATATTCGAAGCTGTTCTCTCACTCTGCCTCACCAACCCCAATTCACTATCCCCTCCAACAGCCCTCGCCCCTACCCCAACATCCCTCAACGGCACCGCATCCTGCCCGCCCTCCGCGCAACGCTTGGGATCCTGATCCTCATCTTCATCCTCGCTCTCACGCTCGTACCTACTCTCTTCAACGGTACTCAACCCAGTCTCCCCGGTCAAAACCCCAACCCGCGGCTCCTTGCCCAAACTACTCCCCGAACGACCCCCACCCAAGCCTGCGACTTTCCTCCGCATAAACGAGTTCATCTTCCCCGAGGACGAGCCGGACCCATCGCCGCCAAAGATGCCACCCGAGCTGCGTCCGGAATCTTTGAAGAAGAGCGGGCCGCAGGTTGGCAAGGCGGCGCAGATCATGCCGACGTTGACCTCGAGGACGGAAAAGAGGCCGATGCGGGCGATTTCGTGCGTGACGTCGGCGCTGTTTTGGTTTACCACGATCATCACGCGAGTTAGGTTCATTGCGCAGATACTAGATCGATAGAGGGAGAGATGATAAGTGATATAGACTTCAAGAGTGACAGGTAGGTAGGTAGGTAGGCGACGCACCAGAGTCCCAGACTAAAAATCGCACTGAGCATGAGCTTCCTCTTGCGGCTCATCTTCAGGCTCCAGAGAACCGGCATCGGGAGGAGGACGACGAAGAAGTCGAGCAGCATGTTCACAATGGCGGTCGAGAGCTGGAATTTCGGGCTGTCGCCGCAGTGGCCGCCCTCGATGGTGTGGTCCCAGTTATACGCGAAGGGCTGACAGAAGAGGATGCCCAGCAGAATGCCCGACAGCGCGAGCATGGCGCTCAGCGTGGCGACTATGTAGGCTAGGATGCGGAAGAGGAGCTGGGATTGAAAGAGTTGGAGGTATAGGGAGAGCAGGGAGAGTTTGACGAGGGTGGTCGCGAAGGCCCAGATGAAGGTGCTTGCAGTGATTATCTGGATTTTCACAGGCACGGGGTTAGCTGGTGCTGTTTCTGTGCTCTCTGTTAGAACGACAAATGCCATACCTTCAGCGCCCTCGTCACTCTATCGGGATACAACCGAACCGCATCCTCCAGATGCATGCCGATGACATTTGGGGAGATCCCGTAGAGGAACTGCGCCGAGTATCCTACGGACATAACATAGGCCGCAAAGTAGATGTAGTCGTGGGTCATGAAGCGACGGCGGCGGATGAATTTAGCCCAGAGGCGGAGGGCAAGACTGATGGTCACCAACACGATTGAGATGACGGTCACGATGAACGCTGCTCGGCCTGGCTTCGTTGAGAGGCCGCCCTGGGGGAACTCGGACGCCATCTTTCATTGTAGGGCTGATCCGTGGGTTGCCGATGAGCCGTTGGTGAGTTTGAAAAGGCTTTACTGAGGGTATGCGGTTCTCATATGGTGTTTTATTTGGTTATTTCGATCTTCCACCGCAGTGTTGAGCACTGCGGAATGTCACTCGAGTCTCGCAGCCTCATCAGCCCCAGCACGGTCTTGCCTGGCGGTTTCCGAGCGCCTCCCACTGGACACATTCCGGATGATCAGCTGTCACTTGCTGCATGTCAGATTTGCGTGCAAGGGTTCGAGGTGGACGGTCCATCCCTCAGCTGTCATTTGCGGTGATCAGCTATAAATCCTCCCCGAGGAGAACCATACTCACTGTCCTTCCTGCTCCAATTCCCATCACATTACATTCAGAACTCTGCCCCCAGCTTTCCAGTGCACCATCTCCCTGCTCAGCACACATTCCATTTCGGTTACTTCGCTCCACAATGCAGCCCCCATTCCCCTCGCTGACTGCAACCTGGCACAATGAATCCTACCCTGCCATCTCGCCAACACGACCTGAGCTCAGCGCGGCGGGCAAAACGGTCATCATCGCCGGAGCTGTAAGACACCTCCCACCACATTTCTTCTGTCTTCCCTGCTTCCCCGCCGTACGGCTGGAGAAGAAAAAGAAACAAAACGAATTCTCACATGCCGAGACATTCTAGGGGAGTGGAATCGGGCGCGCAACAGCGCAGTCATTCAACCATGCCCGCGCAGCAAGGATCATCCTGCTCGGACGTGACACAGCCAAGCTCGAGGAGACACAGAGCAGCCTATCACCATCGAGCACACGCACTGAAGTGCATGCAGTCAGTGTAACTGATGAGGAGGCTGTGGTGCGCGTTGCGGCGCAAGTTGGGCGTTGGGATGTGCTGGTTCTCTCAGCAGGGTTCATGTCGCGCCCTTCAGACGTGAGGCAGGCAGATCTCACTGAGTGGTGGGGAGCTTTTGAGGTTTGTTTCTCTTGTTTCCCTTGCGTCCCCCCCTTCTCATTCTTCCCGCTTGCATGCCTGCTGCTCCTTGCCGTTGCTGGCTAATTGGATGTCGTCTGTTAATTGCATCCCCAGACGAACGTCAAGGGATCCCTGATCGTCGCCAAGGTCTTCCTGCCAACGGCCAATCCTGCGCACGCGTCGATCATCGGGCTGACCTCCGGCGTCGTCTTCCCTCCGACGATCCAGCCGGGTCTGTCAGCTTATGTGGCGTCGAAGCTTGCTCTCGTCAAAGTCATCGAGTACGTCGCGGCAGAGAATCCGGATGTTTTTGCTGCCGCGCTGAACCCGGGCATGATCAAGACGGCCATGTTTGATAAACTGGGGAGTACGGATGGTGTTCCGTTCGATAATGGTGAGTTTGCCCGACTCGAAACCGCGGAGAGTGGTCGGACTTAACTGGACTGTGTGTTAGTAAATCTGCCGGCGGATTTCATCCTCTGGTTAGCGAGCAACGAGGCGTTGTTTTTGAACGGGCGGTTTGTGTACGCAAACTGGGATGTGACTGAGCTCAAGGCTCGAGCGGACGATATTAAGGCAGGGATGGCGCTTACATCTGGTATCAATGGTTGGCCTTTTGCACCGGCTTAGAGGGCGGTGTTTGGCCTTTCTTTTCTTGTTCACTGTAGCTGAGATTGATCCTGCTTGTGATTGAAAACTCTTTGAACCATCTTGTGCAGTTTGTTTGACACATTTTCCCTAAAGACATGCTCCTCCCCATTGTAACTCTGGTCTTTTATTCCTCTTCTCTCGCCAAAGCAACACCGCCACCCGAAAATGACCTCCCACGCTGCTACTCCCTCCCTGGATCCCCCGCCTATCCCACACCGCAGCAATGGGCGGCGCTGAACAGCTCTGTAGAAGGGAACCTCGTCTCAACAACGCCCCTCGCCTCTCCCTGCCACAACACCACGGCAGGAACATACAACGCAACCACCTGCACCGCGCTCCGCCAGGAATGGCCCCTGACCCAAACCCACTACACCGACTCCGCCTCAATAATGGCCAACTTCTTCACCAACAACTCGTGCAATCCATTCTCGCCGCCAGGCGGTAAATGCGACAGCTCGGGATTCGTCGCGTACTCGACGCGCGTGCGCGGGGTGCAGGATACCCAGGAGACGATTGCGTTCGCAAGGACACGCAACGTCCGTCTCGCGATCCGCAATACGGGGCATGACTATCTGGGCAAATCGAATGCGCCGGGGGGTCTGGCGATCTGGACGCATTTTATGAAGGGGATCGAGGTTATCCATGACTATCGCTCTCGCGATCCGGATTCGCAAAACGACGCTCCTGGGTACACCGGCCCGGCGATGAAACTTGGAGCCGGCGTACAAGGGTTCGAAGCCCGCAAGGCCGCTTCAGCCGCGGGGTACATCCTCGCAACGGGGAATTGCGACACGATTGGCATCGCCGGTGGGTACGTGCAGGGCGGAGGGCATGGGCAGTTGACGTCGCGGTTCGGGCTTGCGGCGGACCAGGTGCTCGCGTGGGAGGTTGTGCTGGCGTCTGGCGAGGTCGTTATTGCGACGCCTGATGACCCGGAGTATGGCGATCTGTACTGGGCGCTGAGCGGAGGTGGAGGAGGTGTGTTTGGGGTTGTGGTTAGTGTCACGGTGGCTGTTTATAGGGAGCTGGCGACGGTTGCGGGGGCGTTGAGCTTTTCTGCATCCCAGGGCGCTGATGAGGAAGTCTTTCGTCGGGCTGTGAACACTTTTATAGCACAGTTGGGCCCGTTGCTCGATGCTCGGGGCGTCGGTGCTTGGTCTCTCACAGCGGATTCGTTCGGCTTGAGCCCGGTCAGTATACTCGGTGGGAATAGCCATGACCTTCGCAGTGTCCTGGATTTGGTTGTCGATGTATTGGACGAGGGAAATCTATCGTATTGTATGTTGATGCCAATCGCAACATCTATATACTCGCGTCCCCACATCCATACACCAGTGCCACCGCTAATCTGCCTGCAGTATATCAGATTGAGGAGTTTTCAACATACTACGACAGTTACGAAGCCATGACCCCGGAGTACAATGTGACCGACCTTCACGGAGGAAACACACTCATTCCACGCTCTGTACTTGATACCAACATGGGCGGTCTTATATCGCGGATATGGGAGATCCTCGATAGCGGCAATGAAACGGCGATCTCTGGCATTTCTGTCAATGCCTCGCTCCATGAACCAAATAATCACCCTGAGAACTCCGTAAACCCCGCCTGGCGCGATGCGGCAATCAGCGCTGTTGTTACCCTGTACGACCCTTCCTCCTTTCCCCTGCTTGCGCCTCTCTTGTAAAGCAAAGCGCACTCTAACAGAAATGGATGTCGCAGACCCTTCACTTATACAGACTGGCCGCTAAACCTTGAGCGTCAAAGCCTAATAACGCAAACGCTCCTACCGAAACTTGAACAGCTTACCCCAGCTGGGGAGGGCGGGGCCTACCTGAACGAGGCTGATCCGAACCAGCCGAATTGGCAACACGCCTTCTACGGCGATAACTATGACCGACTGCTCGGTATTAAGAGGAAATACGACCCGGATGGGGTATTCTATGCGTTGAATGGGCCCGGGAGCGAAGACTGGGTGAATGAGGATAATGGGAGGCTGTGTCGCTCGGATTCATATCACAGTTAAACACCATGATGTAGCCGGTACATAGGCCGAGTGAAGATTGAGACATGTCAATTATCGAAAATGGAATGCAATAATATGAAATCATACATAGACACTACTGCAGAGATACAAAATACCTATTTTATAGGCTCACAAACCATAACCCTGAATGATACGTGCCGCTTGAATGGCCTGTGGACCCCATTCAACTACAAGAACATCGAGATTGATGCAGAGCAAACTACACTCGTGACCTTGGGGCCTCTGTCAGATGCTGGAACGCGGAAATAGTCTCAGCAGAGACCAGTGGGCTAGAGATTGTGCTTTTTATCTTGTTCCCCTTATCGGTCTAGCCCTGGGTCCTAGTATGTTATGCCAACACTATAAATAGGTTCGCTACACCGAAACTCTGGTGCCACCACTGTCCCCACTACCCTTTTGAACATGTCAGAAAAAGAAAACCAAAAAACATACAACAGCTGGGATTCGCATGTGGTCACCCACCATACTACTAACCAGCCGGCGTGTGGCTTAAGTACGGCTGAGCGGACGGGAAGCCCTGTTCTCCACACCCTGTGGTCGTATGTGGGAGTTCGTACTGCAAGATCGCTTGTCTATAATAACGGAATATACTATTAACTCTTTTCACCCGAGTTGATGGGTGCAGACCAAGACCAATCTTCAATTATCTAGCCAAAAGGCTCGTAACTACACATATTCTATCCCAAATCCAGACGTCCAGAGATTCTGTACTACATGTTCTATTGCTTCCCAGTGGTAGCCTTTAGTACACGCTCAGTAATCGCCAACAAATCCTCCTCTTCGAGCCTACGGCCAACCAGTTGCAGACTAACCGGCATGCCATGAACAGCCTCGGCGCAGTCTAGTTAGTAGGGGTAATCCGGTTAGTACTTATTCCAACAGCGCAAAATCCTAGTCAAGGCCTAGGGTTACTAACAGTCGCTCTGGATCTGCGCGTCCATGTCACTGAGTGGGCGATGATCTTTGTATGGAATATCAATAGTCTTTTCGGTCCTTACACCGCAGGGGAAGGAGACAGCCGGGTAGTCGAGAACGTTGAAGACGCACGAATACCCCGAGTAAGCGAATTTACCATTTTCGACGCCGCTGTATGGTGTTGCCGGGCCTGTAAGATTACCAAGAATGCAGTTAGTTAGATAGCGCATAAAGAAGACCGTTTCCGTGAGGTGGCAAGATATGTACATACAGAGAAGAGCATCAATACCCGCGGTATTCCACCGATCCAAATAGGATTTGCAGAGTGTATTGCGGCGCCTTTGATTCTGCCACAGGTCATAAACACTCATTTCCTCTGCCTCCTGATAGACTCTCATTTCTGGCCGAAACGGCTCCCCCGTAGGTTCGAGGAGCTTCCTTACAGACGTCCCTCCATCTGCAAGGAGTAGATCTCTTACTAGAAGCAGTATCTCCATGTGCTCACTCGGCTGCCAGTTAACGATCTCATGATGCGCTGCCTTTAATTTAGTAACCGTTTCCTTAAGTGCACGAGCAACGGGGGGTGTTGGTGTGATGAATCCGTCGTCCCAAAGAACTGCAATTTTAAGAACCTCCTCCTTCGTTTTCTCCGTGGACCGCCACGGTATGGGAACGCCGCTTGGATCGCGGATCCAAGGTTGCTGGCCTACGATTGTGCGGCACCAGAAGATAACTTCATCGAGGGTTTTAGCTATCGGGCCACATACGCCGCGTATGGCTTCCTGGCCCTCGAGGCAGGCGCGTGATTGCGAGTTCGGGAACCGCCCGTGGGAGGGCCGGATGGTGAATAGTCCCGTGCAGGCAGCGGGCATACGAAGGGAGCCACCTGCAGTAATATAGGACCTGATTAGCTACTTATGACATTTGTAATATCACACACTATTTTGGAGGGAGGTCATGATACGTACCAATGTCAGTCCCAATGCCAATGCGACTCCCACCAAACGCAATCAGGGCCGCTTCTCCCCCGGTCGACCCTCCCGTGGTGAGGCTTCGGTTCAGTGGGTTAACAGTGCGACCGAAGACATTATTGACGGTCTCGGGGATCATCATTGCCGTAGGGACATTGGTTTTGCAGTAAAGGACCGCACCTCCTTCTTCAAGAAGATCAACAATCAAACTATTATAAGTAGCCGGTTGATTAACTAGGGATGTGAATCCGATGGTTGTATCATAGCCAACAAGATTAAAGTTATCTTTAACAGAGATAGGTAGGCCATGAAACGGACCCTTGGTCTTGCCGGTTTGTTGGAAATAGGTATCCAAGGCTCTCGCACACTCAGTAGCTCTGTCAAAACAGATCTCCGATAAGCAGTTTGTCTATGTCCTAGTCAGGCATTGTTTATACTGCATCTGGGGGAGAAATACAAGTTGCTGGGCTGCCGCTGCGGCCTTGCAGAATGCCCTTGTTACCTGCTCGGATGTCCACCGCCCCGAGGCAATATTTGATAGGATCGTTGGCACAGGGGTCGAGGTGATCTCGATCTCCTGTTGTGTGTAAAATCCAGATTCCTGAGGGAAAGTGGTCACATCTAGCTGGTCGTCTAGCGGGAAGAGAGCTGGAGGAATCACCCATTCGGCTGGGATGGCATCTTTGAGTGCCTGGCGCTTTGTAGCGGCGATTGATTCCCATGACATAGTAGCTATAGCGGATAATAGAAAGTGATAACGAACGATCCCCGGTCAGGGCTCTCGCGGCCTTTTGTATGTGGCTGGACTGTGGTCCATGGGGTATCCGCTCAGTATATCGGAAAATTGGATCAGATGGCACCTAATAAGCTGGTCGGGAAATTCAACATATCAGCGTCGAGACCCACAATATTATACCATATACTCGTAATGGGTGATTTTATAGTGTAGGTGACTATGCAACAAGGATCAAATGGACATCTAACAAAGTCCCCGACTCGAAATACATCCGAGGCTAGGTTTAGAACTACAAGTCCCCTACAAATAATATCGAAAACTTCGGTTCTCCCAGTCCGTCTCGTCCGCATCCAATCCAACAGCCTCCGCCGTTTCAGTCGCTCCAGAAGATTCAGATTCAGGGTCTATCTTCACATTTTGCTGGCGATCGCGATATCGGTTTTGGAAGTCCATTAGTTGGCGCAAGACAAGGAGAGCTACGAAGGCAATGGCCAGTGAAATCATAATCCCAATCCAGGCGCTCTACTGAGAGTTAGATTGTATCTTACCAGTGGTAGAGCCAATACATAGTACTGCGAGAAGTAAATAGGTTCAACTTACCTGGTATACAGGTGTTTCATCGGAAAAGAAAAGAAAAGGACCGGTGATATTGCCAGCGCAATTTCCAAGAAACATCACCGCGCTCACCGTAGTTCTCTTCGTGTACCCGGCCACGTTGGACGCAATCACACTAAGTATGATGGGAATCGAGGCGGAATAGGCGGGGAAAAGCCACATTCCACCCAGCCGAGCGAGCTTATCCTGGGGGTCAATCTGAGAGACCATTAAGCAACCTACTAGGCTGATGAGTTGAAGAACTGCAGCGGTAATGCAGCGCGATTTGCGCAGCTTGGAGGTGATAACCGTAGCCGCGGTTACATATATGAGAGTAAAAATCGACATGGGGAGCTGGACGAGGATGGTGTTGAAGGTCGAGAATCCGAGCCCTGACACGACAATACTTCCGAACTGGATATTGGCGTAAATAATAAGTAACTGATCGTTTATGGAGCGCGGTTTGACGGCTGTTCTTACGCTTGTGACACCGCCATTAGGGATGCAGGATCCCATGGCGTATATGAAGATAAGCCAGGTTTTCGGGTCTATCAGTGCTTCGATACATTGGCTCTTGGACCATTTATACGAAACGGTGGTATGGGTGTCCTGTTGGGCACGTTTGTGGATGAACTCCCTTTCCTCCTTGGAGAGAAAGCGCGCGGTGCGAGGGCTGTCGGGTAGGAAGATCAAAAGGACAACCCCGTATGCAAACGTGATGATTCCGAATATGATGAATATCCACTACACATTATCAGTCAACATTTGGGTACAAAGGCGTGTGTTGTGGGACAAAATTACCGCCCATGGTTGAACGGAGTTGCTGATATGGCCGATAGCATACGTCAACAGTCCCCCAAAAATGGACGAAATGCTGTTTCCTGCAAACCAGATTCCATGCCTTGATGCGTGCTCCGACCGCTTATACCAGAGACTAGTTACCAGGGACAGTCCTGGTGTAATAGTACTTTCCAGAACTCCGAGGAGCACACGAACGACCATAAGGCCCGCAAAATTGGACGTCGCGCCATGGCAGGCTAAGACCACGGCCCAAGAAAGACTATAGAAACAATGATGAGCTTTACAGTAAGGTCTGGAAGAGGGAGCGGCCTGTCTGCATCCCTACGTACAAGGTAAGGGAAAGGAATTTCCCAATTGGAAGTTTGACAAAGCATAGAGAGACTGGGTAACTGGCGACCATAAATCCAAAATAGAATGCGCTCGCGGCCCATGAATACTGATCGCCAACGAGGTTCTGCTTTCTGGTCAGCAATCTCCGTGATATGGCATGAGCGGGCATGATTACCAGTGATTCCCGGATTCCAAAGATTGTCGTATATCCTAGAGCGGTCTTGTCGAGAAACTGCAGCATGTAGGCAACAGTCATAAGAGGAAGGATACTAAAGCAAAAAGGTATATTAGTTGAACATCTCAGCCTTGAGCAGAGAGACAATCTCATACTTCCAGTCGACTCGGCGCATCAATGTCTTCTCATCTGGATATACCGAGACTTCGGCTGTGTTGGGCTTCGAGGCACTCTCTAGTTGGCCATGGTATTCCATGATATCTTCCAACTGAACGTGAAATTGGGCGATAAGGTAAGCAGTTATGCTAATGTAAATATTGAGCAGACTGTACGTGGACTATCCATGAAATCCCGTCCCTTCTCTTCTACCACCTGGCGTCCTCAGCATGGTTGATAAAAGTAAACACCAAAGCCCTAAGGCGTGATCCCGCCGACCAGTGACGAGAACATCTTCCAATGCTAATCAACCAGATAAGCAATTCTGGGGCCTTCCGGTTGGCCCTCGGAAAATTCAACCAATAAACGACCACGCTAGACGATATCGTCAGTTCACGCAACAACCTGAAAGCTGGGAGTCCCTCCTCGTCTTGCTCTCCAACCTGCCACCGTGCACGCGTCAGGTCGCAAAATACGGTTGATGGCATGGCCAGCCATTCGCAATCAGCTCGCACAGGCAGGCGAGCAGGACGCCCGAGGACGAATGCCTGCGAACCTTGTCGTTCGGCCAAGGTAAAATGCGACCAGTGCCCTCCGAGCTGCTCGCGATGTTCTCGCCTGAAGCTTCACTGTACATGGCCACCAAGGAGAACCGAGTTGGCGGCGCCTCGGGGACCAGGCCAGAAGCAAAGAAGGATCCTCCCGAAAGGCGTCAGTAATGATAATAATATCCATCAAGTTAGCCAGGATATTTCAGGCAGTTCTATAACCGACCAGGATCCAGGTGAACTGGCCCTACCATCCCAATCAACAATCGATTTGGATATAACCTGGAGCAGCCCTGGTTCAGGCTTTGGAAATCCTCTCCATTCACAACCCCTCTTTATGCACAGTATTGTTCTCGACGACTCCTTAGTCCTTAATGGCGATGAATATCATGCTCTGGGCCACTACCAAGACAGATTCATCGCAGACCGGCTGCTGAAGACCCCTGGCTGGTCCATGTTCGCATGCATTTTCCAGTCCGTCTGGCACATCCCCATGGCCATGCATTTCATCATCGCAGTCTCTTCCCTCGATCTAAATAGACGGTCGCCTCGCCCAGCAATCAACATGAGTGTGAGTAGAACACACTTCCGCAAGGGCTCCGAAATGCTCATGCAACTCATGGACTGTGACGCGGAGCCGGATCATTTTAGCACTCTCAGTGCGTGGCTTTTTCTATATTTATGGATGAGCTGTCGTGATATCCCGGATAAAATGGCCGTCGATCGGCTCAGCGTGGCGGTTCGTAACTATATTCAGCGATACCGTCTAGACAGTCTCAGTGCCGGTACCATCACATCGCATGAGAAATCCCCTGCTCACGACCCATGTATATCAGTATCCTCTGAAGCCGGCCTTATTGGTCGATTGTCACTGTTCTTGGCATCAGAGGATATTGCGATGGCGTTTGAAGGTTGCGGTGGCCATCTCGCGAGGCATGTATTTGGTAATGCGGACCTATATTGGCAGATATTCTCTCAGCAGCGGTACATCTTGGAGCGACATTGGGGAGAGTCATATCCGGAGTACGAAGCCATGCATGATCTTGAAACGACTGCCGCAATGGAGCTTGGAAGCAAAGTCGGGTTGCTCTTCCACAAGGTGAACGAACTCAGTCAGATGGTTTCGGAGGAAGCAAAGCCACTCGTTCTGGACATTGAGACAGGAATTCTGGAAATAGAAAGGGTACTTCCTCCGTTTCCTCAACGCACAAAGAACTTGCTCTATTGGCACCCAAGTACCATGATAGCTAACGGGCTCTATACAGGAGTACAGCTCCATCCTGCACATAGCACGATCACGGTCCTCAGCGACACCTATGTCCTGTCTCCTACGCACAGCGGATGCTGCAGTCAGTAGTTTCTATTTCGTGAAGCTATACTACTTCCGATTAACAGTGAGCGGTTGTCGACCAGCAACTCCACCGCCACAACACATCACGTCCGCCATGGCCGACCTGATGAACATTGCCCACCGAGCATTCGTCGAGCAGGAAGCACGGGGGCAAGAAACGTTCCAGCTGCCGCTTTTCATGGTCGGCATTGAAACCCAAGATCTAATCCATGTGGATTGGATCATTCCTAGAATAAGTAGGTTGCGCTTTCGCACAGCTTTGAGTCGCATTAGGGACATCCAAGATCAAACCGGGTGTCGACTATCTATAACCCGCATTAGAGATATACTGTGCCATGCAGCGCACCAAATTCCTGCTTAAACCGGTAATTGAGGGCGAAGGTGAGAACTCATGTCTCAGATGTGCTAATGCGATATATTGGTGTAATATTATCTTATTAGCCTTGGTTACTTCTTTCCTCTGCTCTTCACTACCCGCCTTCGAATTGCGACATTACATTTTTATTAATTACTTCCACCTGAGGCCACAATTAATCTTTACTGCTGCAAAGATATCAAATGCTATCGGTATAGGTCCTTTCGGGGGCTCAGGTGGTTATAGACCACCGCCCCGTTGACTCCTCTGGTTGGCGGAGCACGCATGGATCGGTTTGAGGTGGTTCAATTTCGGCAAAATAACCCGCACGGCGAAGGATTATCGGAAAACGGATAACTCGAGGTTCCAACCCCACTGCATCTTTTTACTTTGCCGCAGGTGGCTTGCGCCATCTGGGGTCGGATTCTGGGGATACACTGCATGGCTGTTGCCGATCCCCGGCCGCTGTGCCAAAATTTATCCATTTCCGGGGCCAACTCTGTACAATCAGACATGAGGGAATTGCTCTGCATCACCATTCTCTCTGTTCCAATTGTTCTTCCGTGTTAAGGATGTCGGCGAAATGGAGAGCGTACCCCCCACACGGCGTCCTCCGGCTAATTGCTAGCAAGCTGTTTTGTGTGGGTCTTCGCTGAGGTATATATATAATGCCCTCGGCAAGAGGCAAAAGAGGAGAACACACGTCGAACGTCAACAACGAAAAGTGCGAAGAAGCAGACAATTGAACCTTATCACTTGTTTTCCTGTCTTTCACTGCCAACATGGGTGTGCATAATATCATCCGCCGAGCTACTGCTCTAGCCCTCTGCGTTGCGTTTGGGGCCGTCAGTCTCTCCAATGTGAACGCCCAAGCCATTGATCCGGACCTCAAGCCATCGGAGCCAAGCAGAACGCCTATCTCGTCTGTCGACACGAGCCAAGACAAGTACGATCGTCTCGTCCTCACCGTCGACGGTGAGCCGTTTTTCTACAACGGGGTGCAGATCCGCGTTGATAAGACCGAAGATGTTTGGGGGTTGACTGATGAGGATAATCGAAGGCTCTTCCAGAAGGCTGCAGAAGCCGGATTCACCGTGGTGAACTCCCAGGTCCGCTGGATAGACATCCAGCCGGACAAGGCGTTCAACGCATCCGAAGGAACCTACATCCAGGGTGGGAGCGAGCAAGACTCGAACTTCGCCTCCGAGGACTCGTTGAAGTTTGGTTATAAAGAGGGGTCCGACGAGGACAAGCAGCTCACGTACTTGAAGTTCGACTACTCCGAATATCCATTTGATGCTGTCCATGCCGCTAAGATCCGTGTCCATGTCAACTCAGACCCCATAAATGGAGAGGCCTTCTCTGCCAATCTCTATGGGATCACCAATAACAGCTGGGAAGCGTCGGAAATAACCTGGAACTCTGGGGCTCCTAATCACAGCGGTGATGAAGTCGCTGGGAAGGAAGATCAAGACTACTTCCTGGTTGCTCAGAGCCCTTCCTGGGACATAATCTCGGAACAGGGATACTATGATTTCGATGTATCAGAATTTATTATCGACCATGCTTCAGATAAGACTGCCAGCTTCATTCTTCAAGCCTCCTCTGACGGTGCTGGCGAGAAGGCGATCGGCGCCAGTATCAATGGCACAGACACAGCCTTTCCACCACAGCTTGTGCTGTCCAGTGAGGACGAGTATGACTGGACGTACCTCGACAAGATGCTTGAATGGAGCGAGGAATTTGGGCTCAAGTTTGAGATTGTGTGGTTCGGGTCGGATTCAACTGGCGTTACGATGGACAACCGGGTGCCGCATTACATCCTACAAAACACCAAGTTGGAGGAAATCCCCGAAGACGGCTCGGAGGACCACATAGTCAAGTTCAAGAAGCAGGACGATCCGGCATACGGCATCTATTGGTTTCTAATGGACAAGAATGACCTCGATACCCGAAAAAAGGAAAAAAAGGCTATCAAGTCCATGCTCAACCATGTTGCAGCCCGGGACGAGAAGAACCAGAAGAGGAGAACTCTTATTGGTGTTGATGTGGCTAACGAACCTGGCGTCTTTCAGCTTCATGGGAGTGCATTCGAGCCGTGGCACAGCCCTGATACATGGGGGACGTTTGATGATTTTGCCTCCCAGCAAGATTTTATTGACCGCACGCTTTGGGAGTTCATGATCAACCTGGCCAACGCCGTCAAAGAATCGGACTACCCGGTCTGGACCAGATCTAACGATGTCAGACATGTTGATGCCAACACCGTCAGTTACAACGAAGAAAGGAGAGAGGACGGGGGCACTAGCCTGGATTTCATTGGCTTGGACCCGTACGAGGAAGAAGAGCGAACTCTTTTCGAGTTTGGCCACGAGGCGATTGACATCAATGGCAAGGAGAAGAACTATTCAGCCGGCCTGAACTTGCCCGTGGTCATGGAGAACTCGGGCGCCGTCGATAACGCTGCGAACCTATTGCTGGCCACACTTGCAGGCGGGGGGCTGTACAACGTCTATGATCTCTACAGCTCGGACGACTTTGGCTTGTACATTCCGGGAGACAATGACGATTACAAGAACCCCGTCAAACGGGGCGATTACGTCGACGACGTGATCAAAACCAACAAACTACTGCTGAAGGTTTCGAGCGACCTGGCAACTCGGCGACCCGTTGGTGCTGGCGGAGACAAACTCGCGTACCTCAACCCATTGCTTGATGGCGAAATCGAGCCGTTCAAGTTTGGCGACGTCGATGTCGCATACGACCCGGAAAATCAAGAAACTTCCGTCGGCATCGCTGTCACGAAGTCCGAAACCGAGCTGGTGGTGTTGAGCACTGGGAAGGCGACCTACAAGTTAAACGGGCTGGGAGGAGAGGAGGTCAAGTCGATTGAGACAGGCTCTTATGAGAGCGGCAAGTGGGAAGTCGACGAGAAAGTTGAGTATAGTGAGGGCGACAACAGCACAAGTTTCAACATTGGCGCTTATCTCGCCATCCGCGTTCTCCTCCAGGAGTGAATACGATGGACTTGAACCTGTGTGATATTCACCCTGTTGTGTACCTATTGTATGTAAATTAGGCACTAACCAATGCTCAATCGCCATCTTGCCACCGGGTTTCAACGAATTAGCTGCCAATAGATACTCGCAACCCGGGGAATAAAGACACTAGTTCCCACTCTCCGTAGTAATTGGTTTCTAACACGAACTACTTTGTTCAGGATGAGACAGTCCCACTTTTCTGCTTTCCGTTTTCCGTTTCCATGCACAACGTTGAGTGTCCATCTGACAAGCAGATTGCGCCGTTTAGTGATGTAAAAGGTCGCTTCCTCCGCATTTCCGTGTTTCCGTCGGATATCCAATGTCATCGTCCAGAATGAGCAGCCACCGTGCGAATTCTGTATCGGAGGCTGAGCAGCGCCCGTGGGGTCCTCCGCGTGTTCGCATCTCACGCGCATGCGACCGATGCAAGAAGAGAAAGATTCGATGCAGCGGTACCAAGCCCTGCGACACCTGCGAACGAGCAGCGACAACCTGTGCGTATGCAGCCCCCTACCACCGCGGGAGGAGGCCGCCTCCAGTCGCGCAGGCACAGCAGAGGAACGCATGGCCATCGCATGACGAACGGGCCGTGCATTTGCCTGGGGCGCCGGGTCTCTTGGATGAAGCAAACCGGCACTCCGAACCTGCAGAGGTCTCCGACGAAGCCGGTCGCGCTCCCACAGGCGACCTGCCGTCTCGGGCGTCCCCGGGGACTGTAACAGACCTCCAAGGCCATTATATCGGCCCAGCCTCCGGCGTGTCTTTCCTTGCGCGAGTCCAAGGCCGTTTGCAACAGAGCCGCCACGCCTCGTCCAACTTTACGTTTGGCGATGTCCCTCTTCCCGATTTTGACCCGATCCCGTCCGTCATGGTCTCCAGCGAAGAAACAGCGCGGCTTGTAGACAGATTCTTCAACTTCACTATGCCCATCGACCGTTTTTTTCACAGGCCAACCGTCGAGGAATGGCGCCGAGAGTTCTGCGAGACCATGGGCTCAATGAAGAGTGGTGATGATGGCCCCTCCAGGCGAGCTGCCCTCTGGATGATATTTGCAATGGCACAGGAGCATATGGCCGAAGATCCGAACACGGTGGATGATGATAGAAGGTTTGTGGCCTGATTTCTTCTCATTGGACGGAGGTAATTGTAAGAAGTATACGATATTTTCTGGCGGCCGATTACCAGCTTTCCAAAGGCAAGAATACCATTAGCCTTGTCACGGTTCAAGCGCGCCTCTGTCAGTGTTTCTGGCTCCTTTCGCGGTCTCGCCTGAATCATTGCTGGGAGCTGTTTGGGTCTGCTGCCCGCCTTGCCCTGGTGCTCGGCCTGCACCGCAAGCATTCCCCAGCATTGATCGCCGCCCTGTTGACCAGGACTGTCAGCGGAGAACATTTTGGAGCGCGTACTGTTTGGATAATCATCTGAGCATAACCTTTGGGCGGCCCAGGGCTTTCCACGATGATGATATTGACCAGGAATGGCCGTGCGGCGCGAATGACGAAGATCTGCTAGTTGAACAACGGATGAGCCCACAGCAGCCACAGGGTCACTCTGTCATGCTTGCTCCAGTAGCATACTACAAGTGAGTCATCCCGAATGGCAGTTTGACTGCATTGTGCTAAGAACATACAGGCTGCATTGTATCGTGAGCAGGATATTAAAGGATCTTTATTCCATACGCCCCATGTCCATTTCTAAGCAATGCAGCTTAGCAGCAAATTACTCACAAATACTCAAGGACTGGCGTGATACCGTTCCTCATTTTCTGTCGACCGACCACCAGGAATCTATCCCTTTGATCCCGATATTCCAGCGACAGCAAGATGTGCTGAACATCTCGTACTGGCACGCCATCGTTCTTATGCATCGTCCTATCCTATTACGCAAGTTCGCTCTGATACAGCAGGGCAGATATGAGAATGCAACCCACGCGGAGATGGAAAGTATGGTGAGCGAATGTCTAGTTGCAGCATTACGCATAATTGAGCAGGTAGAGGCCATGTTCCAGTCCAAAGTAATGTTTCGCTCCTTCTGGGTAAGCTCACCCGCCGCACACTTAATCATGACACCCTAATGCAGGAGCCTATAGGGTACATGCTATTATGGCTTCTCTGCTGCGGTCGTGCTGTACGTATATCCGGTTTTGGTAGGCTCGACATCCCCAGACACCTACCAGGTGTACTTGGATGCCGCGATTCGATGCCAGAATCATCTTTCCCGTATAACGCCAAGTGACTCACTGCTGTCTCGCTACTGCCTGGTGCTGGAGGAGCTACGAATGGAGGCGCTGAAATGGACCCAAGGTGGCTGGGCGCCACCGCTAATGAACCAGGAGACCACACCCACCGCCACTGAAACCTTGTCCATTGAGAATATTAACAGCATTTTGTACGCACCACTCACTTACTCCGAGGTATATGGAACTGCGCTTACCTTTGAGGGTGGTGCGGATGGTCTTTCGCAAAGCCTCCCGGGTTGGCCTCAACCTCAACCTTTGACTAGTGACCTTTCCGTAATGTGGTAGCCCGTGCAAAGGAAGCTTACCAATAACGTCCACCTGTATATATCGCAATGGAATCTGGGAGCCGTAATGCAACAAGGACGAATATAAACCACCCAAAGGCTGAAACCTCTGTAAGAGAGTACGCGTCGTGGCTGATCTGTCCCCAAGTAGTCCTGCCTATCCGTTCCGTATCCGTTATCCGTCGGGGAAACCGGAAGGAAACACAGAATAGACAAAGCTGGACAGACTCAGGTCCAAACCGCAGGCTAGAGACGCATGCGATCTGCGTGAATAGTGGTCCCACTTCGCTACAGACCCTCTTGGCTTGAAGCTAAATAGACAATCGACATGTCACTGTGTATATACTTACATGCATTCAGACGACCTTCCACCATTACAATTCATTTTCCATGATCCTCCGCCATCAATTGATACGAGCTTAATAATGCCGAATCAGCTGTCAGTCAAGTTTGACCGCGTCCGCCGAGCTTGTGACCGATGCAATAAATCACGGACTCGCTGTGATGGAGGACGTCCATGGTATGCATGTTGTTTCCCTCGGTGGAATGTCAAGTCTTGAGCATAACGAGATCACTCTTTATAGTCGACGCTGCGAATGTATGGTTGCGCCTTTCTTCCCACAATCGGTCCTCCAATTCTTCTGATCATCCTAGTGCTGAAGCGTAGTTGCCAATATGACCGTCCGACTGGGAAGCGCGGCCCAAAGCGAGGATCCAAGTGCGACGATGACACAATTCAAGAGCGCGAACAGGTCAACTCCCCACATCAAAATGCAGTCGCACACGTTGCCTGTCATCGTGATCCCCCAACGCCAACCAGCGTCGACACACTGAAAGAGCGTCCTAAATCCTCGTTACCAGATGATAAGAACGAACAGGCGTTGGCTGAAAACCCAACTGACCTCATTGACGAGATGTATACCGGATGCTTGGGACTGTCCGCCGTCCCTGGTTTGTCAGATATATCGCCGTTCCTCGATACCAGCAACGCAATTCGGGGTCTCGACATTCCCAGCGAAGGCACTGGTCTCATTGCAGACACCTCTTACCCATGTGTAAGTCCTGTACGCACCATACCTTTGAGCATTGACAGAGAATACCCGATGTGCCGCTATCCATGTCTCCTTTCTGTCTTTCCATTGCTGGAAACAGCCGAACTGTCACTAGAAGACGCCTGTGATCTCATGGACACCTACTTTGCGAAACACGAGACGTCAGCCATTGAAACTCGCTGTCCTTATGTCCTGTCGCCTATTATTCGAAGAGAATCACTCCAGAGGCGGGACAGCTATAGGCCGACCTCTACCTTGTTATTATTGGTTATTCTATGGACCGTTTCGCAGACAGCAAACTTGAAGATGAATACCACCCAGTGCCTATTTTCAAGTGTTGTGGCATTGATAGGTAGAATATGTGGCTTATACTGTATCTGTTAAAATAAAAACTAATCTTGGCCTTCATCGGCAGGAAATGGCGGAGTTGACGGGCATGGGTATTTCCAGCCTGGTGGTACTGATGCAAATGCCGAACGACAGAGAATCACGATGGAGTGCGAGTACGTGGACGAGACTCTATCATTTGTACTCTTGACAACTGCCACTTTATCCAAGGGATCCAACGCTGGCTGTCTTAGGTGGTTCAATCAGGCTGTGGACCGGGTTAAGCAGCACGTCTCGCATTCAGATGAGAGTGTCGCACAGTCTGCCGTATCGGACGGGGTCCCTTCTCCAGTCAGAGAACAACAGGAAGAGTCATACAGGGTATTTTGGCTTGCCTAGACAGGCATCTTGCGCTGGCATTCAACAAGCCGCTGCAGATCAGTGATTCAGAGGCCCAGAGTGTGAAGAGGCCTCTACCTGAGTGGGCTTGGGAAGCATTTGACACCATCCCATTCGGGGACTTACCAGCCCCAGAATATGGCCCACCAACTCAAATACGAGGTGCTGGATTCTTCGACTACTTCCTTCCTCTCATGACTATCCTCGGAGACATCGTGGATTTCCGCCAGCTGAACCACAACCCTCGCCTTGGCGCTGTTGACCGGTCGTCTCATCTGAAGGCCATAGAAGGCGAGCTCGCTGATTGTGAGCAGAGCCTTCAGGTCCTTCAGCTACCGAAAGAGTTATTCTCCATGTCCCCCAGTGAAAATGGCATTGAACCCCAAACTCAAATTCAGCTGCCAGGCCTCCGCAATACAAAAGCTACACACGCCAGCTCGGAACTCGAGACACAGAAACTAGCCCAGGTTGTGGCGAGTTATAGCCAGTACATGGTCCATGTCCTCCGCGCCCTCCTCCACGGTGAATGGGACCCGATTTCAACTTTAGATGACGATCATGGTAGCTGGGCTTCATCTTCCAGTTTCCACGTCAGTACGTCCAGCTCAGTCAATGCAGCACACCTTATTCCAGATATCCTGCGACGAGACAGGGATCTGTCTTTCATGCCACGTCTATTCCCGATCTACCTCTTCCAAGGGAGCTTGGCGTTCTTGCGATTAGCGGAGCGCCTGGTGCAGGTTGGGCCGAACTCTTTCGTAGAGCAAGCTTGTGAGTTGATTATTCGGAGTCACGAAATCTCCATAGCTACGCTCGATACAGCGTTCCAGGTATGTGGCTTCGAAGTCAGCGCCATTGCATTGACTGACCATGTTCTTACTTGTAGAGAAACGTCTGCAAGGCGTTTAGGTTAACTTTGTTGGCGTTGCATGGCCAACAATTGATCATACCCGAATCGAAACTACTTACGAGGAAGCTGCTTGCGCAATATAGGTGGATAGGAGGTGGAAGGGGGGTTTATATGTGATTATTGTACCATTTTGTTTACTGTCAATAAAAGAAGAACTGTACAGCAATCGAGGAAATAGAGGTCAGGAATGCATGGTTTAATTTCACCTGGCTACAGAACAGATATTTATCTTTGGAAAGGTTCCTGCTATTAATACGCGAGACATCCTGTGTAACATGAATGCCCGGTAGCTATTTTCTTTCAGAGCAAGTGGAGGTAGCTGGCATCTTGACGACGGTCACAACTAGCAATAGTGAAAGCCAACAGAAGTCGGCTGTTTTATGTAAATATATGGTGAATTGGTTGCTTCTCCCTGAATAAGAAAAAAAGGAGCCCGGTACTGCGATTGCAACGGGCTGGGATAGGATACGACCTTTGCTAAGCTCAATCGAATATAAGCTACCGATGGTCTCCATCGAAGCCTTTTCTCTTAACTAGCTGGCTCAAATGGCAACACGAAGAACGTCAGCATAGACCACGCAACGAGAAATAACCGGAATCCTGCCAAACGCTGTCTCATCACAGCACTCCTCGGCGATACTAAGCATCAACTTCCTGCTTCGCGGATGCCTGCACCTCAGCATCCTCCTTATTTACTTCCCCTTCGATCCTCCTCATACCAATATCAAGAGGCTGCTTCTTAAATTGCCTCGCAGACAAGTTCATAGCAAACAAAATATCCAGCTCTTCATACGTCCGGCCTATCATCTCCGGGAGGCGGAAAAACGCCCACACAAAGGATAGAACCAGCAGACCGCCGGTTAAGAACCCACACTTACCCTTCCAGTTCCCAGCCGTGGGGTTCAAAATATATGGCCCGACAACGGTGTTCAAGATCGATGTGATGTTGTAGCAGTTTCGCGCGATGCTGATCGTGTGAGAGCGCAGGCGCGTCGTGGAAGTCTCACCCACGATGATGTACGACCCGGGTCCAATGGTGATCTGGTACACAACATACCAAAGCATGTAGATTGCCGATTCGGCGTAACCCTGGGCAGAGCTAGCTGGGGCGAGCGCAACGAAGCCGATGATGAACCACGTACATGCCATGAGGACAATGCCAATTAGAAAGAGAGGGCGGCGGCCGAAGCGGCCGTGGACAGGCAGGGCGACGAGATTACATACGAGGTGGATCCCGGCCTGTCCAACGCTCATGCTAAACGAGTCCTCTGTTTTCAAGCCCGCCTGTTGGAAGAAGTATGTGCCGTAACCGCTCACGACGAAGCCGGAGAGCTGCTGGATAGTCCACGCGGCGCAAGCGATCTCCGTGCGCCAGAGGTTGTTGCCCTTGAAACAGTCCAGAAGACCAGTTCCTTCACATTCGGCTTTCTCGAGCTCGTTTGTGTGCGTCATCAGAGCAACGGCCTGTTTGGCCTCTTGACGCGTTGCCGTTGACATTCGGAGGACGGACCTTTCGGCCGCGTCAACGCGGCCTTTCCGGACGAGCCACCAGGGGGAATCAGGAGCGAACGCGATGATCGGGATGATTATTACGGGCCAGGCCCATTGTACACCGATGGGGATCCTCCAGGCCCAGTAGTCTCGTTTTTCGGAGGAATAGGCCTTGAGAAGGCCGAACGAGACAAACTGGCCTAGGCCCCAGCAGATTACAACCCAGGTTTCGAGGTAGCTGCGCAGCACGACGGGGCAGACTTCAGATGCGTACGCAGGGGCCATCGTTGTGAAAACACCCCATGCAAAGCCTGAAAGAAGCGATCCGGCAAAGAACATCTGGACGCTCTGGGCGAAAAAGGTAATGCATATTGCTGCGCAGAGATACACCAGGGTTCCCAGCAGCGTCTTCTTGTGTCCGATGCGCTCGGTTAGGAAGGCGTTGATGTAAACGCCGATTAAATTGCCCAATGGGTTGGACAACCCAATGGCAGCCTGCCAGCGAGGACTCAGCTGGTAGTCCGCGGTGTCGCCGACTTGGTGCCCGAACTTGTATTGGAAGGCCGGGAAGGCTTGCAGGGAGCCCAGGATGGCGGTATCGTAGCCATCCATGATGATTGTCAGGGAAAAGGCCATCGACCACAGGCACGCCTTGCGGTATCGCTTCAAGGCGTCCCACACGGTCATCGTGTGCTCGCTTTCGGTGGCGATATACGCCTTTTCTGCGACGGTCATTCCATCCTTGCCTGGAGGGTCTTCGATGGCTGAGGATATCATCTCGACATGGTCGGACTGTGAGGGCTTAGTGGCGGCCATGGTGGTAAGCACAAAAGAAATGGGTTAGAGGTTGCAACGAGGGACATTAGGTCTGGATTTTGGGATAAGCAGTCTGCTATATACTGGTCGTTGATGTTGGGCTAACCCCGATGGTTCACCCTCCTGGCATCACCCCATGGGCAACTGGAGAGTGCCCTGCAGGATTGACCGATGACGCCGCCTGAGACAGATCCTTCGGTAAAATAGACAAGAAACAGAGTCAAGCCCAAATCCCAAGTGGACCGAGACGGAAAACGGAAAGCTCGGACGCGGAGAAGCAGAACCGCAGTTGAAGCTCGTATGGAGACGGCAACCGGTTACACTCATGTTTTTCCACCTTTTAACTTGGGTAGTCTGTGGATACAGTCAAATCTCATAGATGTTTTACATTTCAGTGTCGACGCCCCCTTATATACTAATTAGCCGGTCAATCATGCTGGGCCGTGAACAGACCATCTATTTTCCATCGCCTTTCCGCCCCTCCTTCAGCTCCCCTACAAGTCTCCCCAGGCATGACGCGAAGAATGCTGCATACGGCACTGGTGAGCTTCAAACCTGTCGAGGGTGGCGTGAGCCTCCCTGGTTTGCCATTGCTGGTTGATCCGGGCGATTACGAGGGTATCCAAATCGCAGCCAGGAATCTTGCGGATGACCTCGAGCAGGTTACAGGGCAGAAGCCAAAGATCCTGAAGCAAAAGCCAGCTGGACAAGATGATGAGCCCTTGGATGGAGTGATCCTGCTTGGCAGTGTTGAGAGGTCTTCTATACTCCGCAGCCTTATCGACGACGGCTGGCTCGACGTACGCCAAATCGACGGGAAGTGGGAATCGTGTATGACAACTACCTTAAGCCTGCCATGGACGAAGAGGTGTTTTGTTATTGCGGGGAGTGATAAGCGCGGGGCCATCTTTGGCATCTATACACTTTCCGAGCAGATCGGCGTATCACCGTAAGCCAACGTGGTCCATTCTCAGCCCTGCCAATGGAACTGACAATTCATAGATGGCACTGGTGGGCTGATGTCCCCGTCCAACCCCACGGCGAGATCTACGCACTACCCACGACGACATACCAGGGTGAGCCGAGTGTCCGATACCGAGGGCTGTTCATCAACGACGAGGCCCCGGCACTTACGAGCTGGGTGCACGAGAAGATCGGGCCTAAATACAATTTCGACTTCTACAAGAGGGTGTTTGAGCTGCTACTCCGTCTGAAGGTAAGTCCAGTCGCTGCCCTTGGCCATGCAGAAAGAATCGTTTTAAACCGCGTCGCTAGGCAAACTTCCTATGGCCCGCAATGTGGTCTGGACATCCGTTTCCGGGCAGCAGTTTCTTCGCCGACGACGCGCGAAACCAGGTGATGGCGAATGCCTATGGCATTGTCTTGTCTACTTCTCATCACGAGCCAATGCAACTATCTACTACCGAGTGGCGTGCAAGAGGGGACGCCGAATGGGCCTGGCTACCCAGCCGCGATAAGATCACAAAATTCTTCGAGGAAGGAGCTGAGAGGGCAGAGCCATATGAGTCTTTCATCACCTTGGGGATGCGGGGCGAAGGTGACCAGAAGATGAAAGCGGATGATCCGAAGACAGCCCTGGCAGAGGTCCTGAAGACGCAGAGACAGATCATCCAGAAGACATACGGGAGAGAAGACGGCGAGCGACGTACGTTGCTTTCTTGAAATACTGTCCCTCTTTCATGTCTAATCAGCTTTTGAGATATAACAGAACTTATGGCTTTATATAAGGAAGTACTGGAATACTATGAAGCGGGCCTTGCCATCCCTGACGATGTGACGCTGATGTTTCCGGACGATAATTTTGGGAATATTCGGCGGCTTCCCACAGATGCAGAGCGGAAACGAACGGGCGGATTAGGAGTGAGTGTCCACTGTTTTCTTTTCTTTTCTTTTTTGCCCTAGTCATTGACAAATACGATAGCTATACTATCACCTCGAATATGTCGGCCGTCCACGTGGATACAAATGGATCAACACGAACTCCTGTGTCAGTGCACGTCCTGTTGATACTGACGAGTCTCCTCTAAGACTAATCATTACAGGGCAAGATATACCAGCAATTGCGAAGAGCGTACGACCACGGAATCACCAACATCTGGGTGATCAACGTGGGAGACATAAAGCCGCTTGAGCTTCCGTTCACCTTTGCAATGAGCATGGCGTGGGATATCAACTGTATCACAGCTTCACGCATCCCTGACTTCTTCAGTCACTTCTCAGCCCAGAGCTTAGGTGCAGAAAATGCGGGCCTGGTTGCTGATTTGCTCCTGCAGCATGATCGTCTCCTCGCAATTCGCAAACATGAGCATCTCGAAGCCGACACTCTTTCGGTCCTCAACTACCGCGAAGCAGAGACTGTTCTCTCACGCTGGAAAACTATAGAAGATGCAGCGACGCAGGCCTTTGCGCGCGTAGACTGCGACTACAAGGCTGCCTTCTTCCAGCTTGTCCTCCATCCGATCAACGCGTCCCGCATCTACACTGAACTTCGGATCGCACAGGCCAAAAACAAACTCTATGGGCAGCAGCGCAGAACAAGCACTAATGCGTGGGCCAAGCGAGTGCTTCACCTCTTCGATGAGGACTTTGCCCTCTCCCAATTATACCACAACAACCCCTGGATGGGCGATAAATGGAATCACATAATGCGGCAGCCGCACTACGGCTACTCTACGCAAACTTGGCATGACCCTAGTCGTGACCTCATCACTGGGCTCTGCTACGTACAGCAACAACAAGACTCCAACCCCATTGCTGGTTGGATGGGCGTCGCAGTTGAAGGTCATCCAGGCATTCGGCCGGGTCTTATTAACGAAGAAACCGACCGCATGCAGCCGTCGAAGAATGATCTTGTGCCAGGCTTGACTGTTCCGGTTCTTTCTCCCTATTCCGCAGAAAGTCGATACTTCGAGATATATTCTCGCGGAAGCAAGACCTTTCAATGGACCGCGGCAGGGTCGGAGCCATGGATCCATCTTAGTTCGTGCGCAGGAGATATCTCAGTCAACACGCAGGTAGACCCAAGGATTGAAATCTCAATTGATTGGCCACAAGTTCCTGTTGGGTACGACGGAGTGGTTCATGTCGCCATTCGATCTTCCGAGGGGGACTTCGAACAAGTTCACGTCCCCGTCGTCAAGCGCCCTCTCGCATTTGATTTTCACGGCTTCGCCGAGGCCGATGGGTACATAGCCATAGAGCCGGGCGAGGTCGGATTGACCTCTAACCAGCTGCAATGTTACGAGCATCATCCGTATCTGGGCCGGACAATAAATGGGGTCATAGCGCTGCGTTCTAACATGACTGCTCTCGATATATCCGCGGAGCACATTCCATTCCTGACTTACGATATATACACCTTTTCTGAGCATTCTTCCGTAATTCTTGGACTATACTTCACCATGGCCCTTGAAACGAGCTCAGAGGACCCGTTGACCTACGACATCGCGATAGACGGCACTATTACAGGTCCCATTTCTCTACTGCAAGAGCCTGAGTCCCAGGGTAAATTACCTCCTAAGTGGTCTACAGCCGTTATGGACTGTGTTTGGAATCGAAAACACACCATCAAGTCTCTCTCTGCTGGTGCTCATCGGGTCGGCATTAAGCCTCATAGCGAGGGGTTATTGATAGAGAAACTGATCCTGGACCTGGGTGGCGTTAGGCCGAGCTATCTAGGGCCGCCAGCCACGTCTTTGGTTTAGGCTGTGGTTCCAATGGGCTTAATTGTTCCAGATTTGCTCCCACATATGGTCCCCATGACTGAGTGGATCGAAATAGCATCTTCAGATGGGTTGGTGATTTCAATTACAGTAGGTATCCAACTGTAAGAGAGGTCGCAGTGGTTAGACATGCTTTCGACGTGTGTAAGGTGCGTCCGTGTAGGGCCGAATACATCCAAGTCCAATAGTCCAGGAAGCATACCGTCTGTATGTTGCAAGTCGGCTTGCTCAATGCGGTGGAATAATTACTTAGTACACGCTAGATTGCATATCATTCCTGTGTATTCAAACGTCCTCTTGTAGCCAGATAATATTAAGATAATATATAATAGTTATAGCTATAATAGTTACTAACCTTAGAATCAGTAGTTTCTCTATAGTAAAACTAGAATTCTCTATAATAGAAGTAGAGAGTCTGTTATAGCCTTCAACTCCTATACTTGTAACACCGCCTGATCTATCAATATAACAGGGATCGTCCATAATCTTGTTTCCTATCATGTTCAAGTATTAAATGGTTTCTCCGCTTGCAAAAAACAGGATCTTCAGGTACTTGACAGGAGGGGCTTATCTCAGGTGGTGACGGGTAAGCTGGACCTCTCTCTTTGAACTACTATCCTACCTATTTAGGATGCCAAGTTGGGCATGCATGGTCTTTCTATCTTGCTATTAAAAACTAACCCGCCACTCCCGCACAACGCTTGGGCCTCGAATACCCCGCAGCGATATTCACATATGCAAATGCATAGGCCATCTTGGTCGACAGAAGTTTAGAGTAGCCTATGTACGGATAATCCCGAAGGTCCCAGAGCCTAGCCGTGGAAGTAGAATCCGGGGATTCTGCTCCAGATACGTCAAGATACACCCTCTCGAAAACCTATCTCTCGGCTCCCTGGGCCATAGTCAGCCTTAGCTCTTCACTCTTCCCATGTTCTTCAACCATCGCCCGAAAGGCTCCGTTTGGTCTTGCCATAAGCTCAAGCGGCGCACCAAACTCAGCAACTCGTCCCTCCTCAAGAACTAAGATCCGATCAAAGTCTACAACGGCCTGTAGGCGATGAGAAACTGCAATTATAGTAGTCCCATGGAATGCCGTCTTCAAGGACCTTTGTATGAGGCGGTCGGTCTCTGTATCCACAGAGGAAGTGATCTCATCCAGGATCACGACCTTCGGCCGCGCCACAATTGCCCGAGCCAAACACAGTAACTGCCTTTGCCCTTGGGAGATATTTAACCCCCCAGCTGCAATGTTAGTCTGTAGTATAGCGGAGGCCTGCTTCATCGATAGCTCAGCTGTATAATTGTCCTCACGGATAGCGTCCGTAGACCGCAGGTTTTCGCCCGCGGCATCACAAGTATCGAAATGCCGAAACCAGTGTATCTTTCGAAGGGCATCAATGATATCCAGGTCATCTTTTTCGCAGAACGGATCGAGGTTGCTGCGAATCGTCCCTGAAAACAAAACGGGCGTCTGAGGGATAAGCGACACCCTCCGACGGTACTGCCGCAGCTGAACTTGACGGATATCCACGCCGTCTACCCTAATCATCCCCTTTTGAACGTCATGGAACCTGGCCAGAGCCAAAGCAAGAGATGATTTGCCTGCCCCCGTCCGCCCAACTATCCCTAATCGCTGCCCTGGCAATACACAGAATGTCACCCCACGTAGAACGGGTTGTAGCTCGGGCGCATGGGTGGCTGTCAGGTCCAAGACTTCTATACAACCTTGCGGTGACCATTCAGCATCCTGTTCATCAGCATAGCCGTCCTCGGTATGAACCATGCAGTACTCGAACATTCGATCCAGGCTATCCATGTCCATCTCCAGAGTAACATATGATTTAACCACAGCGGTAAGGCAATCAGCGAGCTTGATAGCAACGCTGGCCGTGAACCCGACCGCCGCAACATCAACACCCATGTCACCTGTAAAAACAATCATGGCAACAGTGCATGAAGTGAAAATTGCCGCTATCACTCCCATTCGAAAACCAATCCACTGGTTGAGAAGCCATCGATGCCATGAAGCGCGGGAGAGTACATCAATCCGGTCAAATGCCAGTTTGAGGTAGTCTTCATCCCTTGCGTATGCTCTGATTGTGCTCAGCCCTGTGATACATGACGTAAAGTGGTCCAGTATGGGGCCTAGAGAAATACTCTCGATCCGTTTAATCTCTCGGATGGCAGTCAAGTAGTCGGCAACAGGCCGTAAACTGGACAGGAGGGTTCCCAATGCAACACAGATAGCAACAGGGCTAGCGATTGCCCCTGACAAAACACATGTCGCAATGTTAACCGCATGGATTATGACGAGATTAAGGTGCTGGCCGATTCTCTCGTCCACGGTGGAGCTGTCAGCAGACAGTCTCCCTATTAGGCTCCCAGCTGGTGTGGCAAGGAGCCATCGCAAATCTGCACGCAAGATACCGCGGAGTAGGCGTCGGAAAAGCTTCTTGGAGCCGCGAAATGGCAAAGCCAGGACTAGGTAGCTGTTCAGGCTCTTCACTAAAACGCCACAGATAGAGAGGACCAAATAAAGAGGAAGATAGGCTGCCGTGTTGGCCGGTTTGGATTGGTTTTGTTGATGGGTTGTCAAAGACATCGTAACATGTGTCTCTAGGACATTAGCCTCGACAGATATTCAGGGGTTTGGCTCAAAAGCTTACTTTCCCAAGCGTCACCGCTATAGCCACCACAAAAAATAACCCTATGAGAAACCATCCAAGCGGACTGTCACATAACCCCATGAACTGTGTGATGGCCTCGACGTCTGGACGCCCATGGCATGTATATATTTCTTCTGCTACTGGACTTTTCTGATAGGCACTCGTAGATTCATCTGCCAGAAAGTCCGGGTGCCGTTGACACGTCTTCTCAAAACTCTTGTCCAAGGGGCAATTAAAGCCATTTGGCTGCAGATTCGTGACGGCGGATCTAGATTCCATTTTCTGTCGGTCTAGCTGTACTAGACAGTGCGTCCCACGGAGAGCAAAGTTAACATGGTCCACAGCAAGTATACATGTTCGCCCGGCCGCGAGTCTCCCGTTCAACGCAAACTCCACCAGGTGGCCAGCGGTCCTCCGATCTACCGAGCTCAATACCCCATCTAGGAGTAGAATCGGTGAATTCGAATATAGAGCACGCGCGAGAGCCAGCCGTGCCTTCTGACCCCCGCTGAGGTTGGTACCATTTTGGTAGAGGACAGTGAGATCACCGTCGTGCAGACTCTGCAGATCGATGTCTAACGCACAGGCGACGATGACTTCCGCATACCGGCTGGAATTGTATGGAAGCCCAAATAGGATGTTATCTCGAAATGTGCAGCTTTCTACCCAAGGGTTCTGCGGTACGTATGCCAGCGGACACAAGCCCTCTGAGTAAGGGCTCCGCACCGTGCCGGTCAGAATGTCATTTTGTCCCAAGATCGTTGTCAAAAGCAGGCTTTTGCCGGATCCCGTAGGTCCATGCACAACAGTCTGCTTTCCGGTCGGGAAAGTCATGTTCATGTCTTTCAGATGGAAACCGTCGTTGACACCGGCCCATGTGATGGTAGCATTTCTCATATCGATCTGCGCCCCGAGAACGACGCTGTTTTGCTTGCGTGGACGATGGAGGTACTCCTGGACCTTGCTCGTGGACAGTCTCACCGTTGCCACTTCAGTCAATATATGTGGGATCCTGTCGAACGAATGCTGTAACCGGTCGAGAAGCGCTAAACAGGTGAAGAGAGCAGATGGGGATAAATGTCCGAAAAGAAGCACATGGGTTCCGAGCATTACAGCGGAGAGCAGGATTGGTTCAGCTGCGCAAATGGATTCCACCATGGTCTTCCATTGAATCACCTTGGACTGATGCCAAATCTCAGCGTCCCTCAGAATATTGATTCGCTTCTCCCATTTGTCTTCCGCGGCAACAAGTTTCACCTCTCTGATACAGTTTAGCAGCTCTGTGATCTGGCCTGTTTTTTTATCGCGAGCTGCTGCAAGTCCACAGTTGGCGGACGATAATCTATTCCCTGCAAGTATTCCTAGCAACGAAGTTAATGAGAGGGTAGTGAGGCCAGCACAGACGCTTTTCCATTCCAGCAGGTGGGTTAAAAGAATGACTGTTAATCCGATGTGGAAGGGTGTCTCCCATAACTGATAACAATTTCCCATGAACTCGGCTATTTTCTTTGCGTCGGCGACCACAAGACTGATCGCACTGTGATCAGGCCTCTCCTCCCCCTTTGGGCAAGATCCAATCTCGCCTTTGATGGTGCTGTCAAATAAAACCGCCATTAATTGGGAATATGTTCGAGTTTGAAGCACATTCAGTTGTAGCCACGACTTCCACATCACCAATGAATTTGTTACCGTGATAGACACCCCTAAAAGAACAACCCAGAACGCCGGCCCGATGAGTGTAACTTGATCCTTTGAACCAACTTCCAATACTTTTAGTAGGTTGAGGATAACGATTTGGGGCCCGAGTGCGGCTAAAGTTGATATGCCAGAGATGGCGAGTTGCCACAGAAGTGCATTCGCATGTGAGCGCAATAGTGTGGCTGCCAAGCTTGGACTTTGGTGAATAGCTTCAATCTTGACAAAGGATTTATGCAGGTTTTGTGCCTGTGTAAGTTCGTCCAGCTCCGGGATGTCTCTGAGGTGGATGGTGGAGCTGCACTTTATCCGCTGGATAAGCCCCCCTACCCAGGAGTACGACATTCGACTAACGAAGGAAGTAGAATACTGACGGTCGACTATGACGCCGTTGCGTAAGGTATCGGCTTTCCTTGGATATAGCAGATAACACACTCCGGCCACGCAGGTTGATACAATTTGAGCAACAAGACATTGTTCAGCCAAAACTTCCCTATCTGCCATCCACATGAAGTGTAGGCGAAATCCACAAATCAACGCGTAGGTAAGGCAGCCGAGAGCGGCTCCAAGACCCTTGTAGTATCTCTCAGTTGTGTCGGGTTCAGGAAGAATTGTAACGGCCTGGTAAACGACCACGGCCTACACGGCAGACTACAGTCAGTATCTTGCCCAATAGCCCACACGGCAAAAGGACCGTTCATATATGAATATATTCAAAGAACTTACTCCTTCTATAAGTCTTACTTGTGAACCATCAGGCTTCGCAATGCTCATCGGCACTATCGACAAGATGCCAGCGAATATAGCGAAAGCTGGGGCAGAAGCTTGGAACCATTGGCCGGTTGCATTTTCAGACACCACGCCCTTCACGGTATCATTGGTGGCCTCCTTGTATCCGACAGGAAAGCTGGCCTTGTCGCTTCTTTGTGCCCAATTGATACAGTTGCCAGTGGAAAAAGTCACTAGAAAGCACAGAAACCCCAATCCTGCGATTCCAACATACCATATAGGCTCGTGGATACCATCCATCGTCCAGTGATGGTTATCGCGTTCTCGACGGTGGGGACCGTAACTTGCAAATAAAATATGAGCCAGAAACCACTTCATCGGGCCGGCATCCACAGATATTATATTATCTTCCTACTCGATCACACATCATAACACTCCTAGCACATCTTTTCCTATTGTGTGGGTGTTATGCAAGGGAGTGATATGATACTGCTGGGCATTTGTCGGTGAGGGAATGCGTGTCTTTCGTTGTAGTCCCACCAAAAACGCACAGGATAGAGACGATCCAGATGAAATCAGGATCTGTGTACTCCATAGTAGACAAGGATACATAGTAATGAGCAAAAGACGAATAGCTGGAGGTACGACTACCGTGACTGTGCACCGAGTTTAGTGTTCCTGGTCGGTTCAACACGATCTAGCCTCTATAATATAATAAGTCACTAACACCTCGTTACAGGACAGCGCTTTCTCTCTGGGTGTGATCATGCACATTTTACTACCGGAGTGGGGGATCACTTTGTACCTTGCCATCTTGAGTCTTTTCTTACATTGGCAAGGGTCTGCCTTGGCGTTGGGGTTATTGGGCTGTAGATGCAAGTGCATGCCTCGTTGCTCCATAATCAAGTCTAATGCGGCCTTTATACTACCACGCTGCCTAGCTTATTCCCACGCTTGCCTTCGCTCAGTGGTTCGATCTTCTGTGTTAGCCATCAAATTACTAGGAGAAATACGCAACATCCAGTACCACGCGGATCTTCGAACATGGTCAGCAATCCAATGCGCGATAGTTTGTTAGTGCCGGTGCTCCTTTAACTCGGTCAGTGCCCTAATACCCGTGCTAGAATCGACGTATACGTGATCTTTATAGTGTTAGTCCTTACTATAAACTCTATTATATACTCTATCTTTGCCTTTATTTTCCTACTTTTTATAATATATATATTTAATATAAGGAGACTAATTACCTATTTAACCCAGGGCTAATGTAGGATATAGAATATCGGGATCCACTAGGGTATTAATGTTCCTGGCTTTATTACTCTGGCATGTCTTCCCTTTCTAGTCTTATTTTATATATACAGCGCGAAGATCAGATCATGTTATAAATATACAGTATTAGCAGCACAGCACCTCAAGACAATAAAGCAGCCATGAGGTCATTAACCTGCGATCCATCAGTGGTAAGCTAGACTACACCGTATAAGGTACAAAACCACAGAAAATAGGACAGGCTGTCGTTGGGGAAGGGGCCCAGCTGTTCCATGCAGTATGTTTAGTCATTTGGTTGTTGGAAATCGTTAGATTATTAGAAATAAAGATGGAGTGGACGGTTATATATATAACTAACTTCCTTATAGAAGATATTATAGGTGCTACTATATAGGCCCAGTTATTTAATAAATTATTATCTATACTTACAATCCAGATAAGCCTACTACTAAAGTTATTGTTATACAATACAAAGCTTCATCTTATCCTATAATTAATATACAGCCAATATCAGGCTATTCCTTTTATAAATAAATAGACCTGTGCCAAGCCGCCTTTCATCTCCGGACGCGCATTAATATACATACGAAAGTTGATCGCTGCGCACAGCGGAGGCCTGATTGACAAACGCATTCCACCGAAGGCGAGGCAAAAAACAAGGTCGGCCAGGGTCCGGGTGGAGGCTCAATTTCCCGCACTATGGTTTGGGCAGAGGCTCATCTTTGCTATCCTCATACTGAGCATAAAGCATCACAACAAGGCGTGGAAAAATGATTCGAAATTTCCGTTGATAATAGGCTCTTTCAATGCTGCATGGCCGCCGAAAACTTAGCCCACATCGAACATCTCTCCAGCTGTTCCCGGGGAACAGCCTCCATCTCGGATGAGTTCGTCTGCAACTTCAATCGCTGGGGCGTCCCAGACCCCCAAGGATCCCAAATAGGCGCCCGCGGCAGGCGGAGGGCGTTCGGATTCAGCTCCTGGATGAAACTGAGGTAGTAATTCATCGTGACCGGAATAATATTCGCATTAATGGTGGCAAATGAATACTCATTCTCGTTGGTCTGTCCTAGCCCGAAAATAGAAGGTATCTCGAAGACGTGCGGTACGCCCATGCCATTTGCGGCCTCGGCTGGATCGCGGACATTGAATCGGTAGTTCCAGACTTGATCTGGGGAAAAGTGTTTCGACATACTCGCTGCCATCAAGTTCCCCGGGCAGATAAATGTTGATTCGCCATAGGCTCTGGATGCGGAGGGGAAGTATGCTTTATGCTTGTTAAGGGGATCGAGCTTCGGGTATGCCTCCTTGATTTCGCTGAGATGGTTTTCGTCCAGGCCCGGATAATTATTCTTTATGAACTGCGCCACTTCGGCAGCGTTAGCGGCGTTATAGCCAAAGGGCGTGCCTTCGTTGGTGTCGTCTGTCACGATGAGGGGCACGTGAATCATCTTATCTTGTTCGAACAGGCTGGATAGACGGTCGGGGACGAGGGCGCCGTCTACCACGGGGAGGAAGTACCACAGTGGAAGGGGAGAGTCGCTCCCTCCGGGAAAGGGCCTCCTAACGTTATACTTCTGGATCGTGGCGATATCGGTGGAGCGTAGACAGGACAGGGCATCCGCGGACGCATTACAGCCGGTATCGTTGACGAAGAGCTGGTGTTGGAATGCCATCTCTGGCACTGTGCGCTGAGTCGGCCAGAAAGGAGACTCGGCCACCGCACCCACAAACAGGTTCGAGTCATGACCGCCATACGCGGTAAGATGGTGAGCGACGGAGCCAGCTCCAGCTGAATCGCCGTGGAGGACCACATGTTCGGGGTTCCCTCCAAACTTGTGGATGTACTTCTGCACCCAGCTGAGGACTTTGCGTTGGTCGAGCAGACCAGCATTGAGGTCGCCATTCTGACGCATTTCTTCGCTGGCCAGGAATCCCAAGACGCCGACGCGATAGTTGAAGTTGACGAAGACAATATTGTGCCCTGATTTCTCCACAACCTTGGTGCCGTTATAGTTGGAATTTGTGTTATCGGCGTACCCACCCCCCTGAATGAACAACCACACAGGGAGGTTGGATTCCATGGATGCGTTGGTTGGCTTCCAGACATTAACAAACAGACAGTCCTCTGCGAGATTGTCGCCAACAGATTGCCCGACACCAACACAGATAGGCCCGAACTATTCGACGCAATTAGTCAATATCGCCGCAGGCGAGAATCAATATTACCTCTGTCGCGCTCTGCACCTCGCTGTAGTGCTCCGGATCCTGGGGTGCGCGGAACCGCAAGTCGCCCAACGGCGGCCTCGCAAATCGCATTCCTAGGTATTGATCCACGCCGTTGTCCAGCGACACTCCCTTATACCTGGCGTAGTCCAGGCCGATAGTCGGGGGTTGTGACGGGGTGGTTGCTGGCAAGGACGGCGTGCGGGATGACAAGTCCATAAAGAGGCCGGTCATCATGACCAACGTCGCGACTATTAAAAGGAGATAACTTGGCAAGTCAGCACGCTGTCCTAAACATACTCAGGCCAGGTATAGGCAGTGGACATTAAGACGTTCCGGCTTGGTTCATTCGTGGTTCCGGATATACAGATGGGAGGCAGAGTCGCCGCTGGATCCGCTACGGTAAACTTACATGGGCGTCGATCTGATCTCCCTCCCGCGCTCGATCTTCTCCCCCTCTAGCAGCTGGTCCCCGTCATCGCCAAGACCGGCCTCATGGCAGCGGGTCTCCGTCGCTGTTCGACGCAGACAGGAGGGCAGGAGCATCATGGCGGACGGGTGTCTCGATCGCCAGCCTAACAGCCGCGGTGTTCATGAATGGAGGAGTCACGCGACTCGGCGATAAGGCCCCCTCGGAATTACAGATTTCCCACGACCCGAAGGGCCTGAAGACAAACCCAATGCAAGGCATAGACCTCGCCAAAACGCGGGTTGGGTTGGGTTCTCACTTTTTCGGCCCGCCCATGGGTTACCCAAAATACCCAAAGTTAGCATAATTATTGCATAAATCGGATTAGTCATTGATTAATTTTCGGTAATTTAATGTCGAACTTTACCGCTCAGCTAAAAAAGGTGTCAAGACACTATTTCTAGCTAATACAGTGTATTTCATCTCCGACACACCCCCCCAGTGTGGACAGACTGGTATGTGCACGCTGCAAGATAAACACTGCCTTCTCTTGGTCTAGCTATATATCGGTGCTAGCCTTATAAGGACTTTTTTCGTGGCCTTGCCTAAAGCGGTCATGTCTTCTAACACCGACTTATACTAGGGCGACCTAAACTCGTATCTTCGTGCCATCCTAGACTCGTACGCTGGACTCTTTGGGTGCTTTTCCAGTGGAAGTTACAGGCTTTCCTCTAACTAGGCTTAGCCTCCCGGGCTCATAACTGTCGAACTTTACCGCTCAGCTAAAAAAGGTGTCAAGACACTATTTCTAGCTAATACAGTGTATTTCATCTCCGACATTTAACATTGTAACATATTTCCTGCTCAAGAATGGCAACAAACTTTGTCAAATATATATATGCTTAACCTCTCAGTTCATGCGTATTACCCCTGTACTCTATAAACTGACCGAACTCCAGGTCAATGCTATAATTAAAAGTGTTTACATAATGCTAACGGCCACCTATACCTCCCATCTAAATATATACCAAAAATACACCCTTTTAATGCCCCCTTTCCCTTTATAATTGCATTCAGGTTCTCATGGGTTCTTATGGGTTTTTGGGTCCGAACGGGTTTTGGGTACCCATTCGCGCGGCGACGCGGTCTGACGCGCAAAAAATAGACATGTCTAAAACCGTAAAAGCAAAAGAAAAATGAACCCCAGCAGCTGTAATAAACTACCCATCAGCCACTTTAATAATGTTTCGCCATTCATATCCTCTGGGTTATCTCAATCGCTACTATGGCTTCGTCTAGTTCAAGCTTATTAAGGTTAATGTCTTATTCATTCAGCCCTCTGCAATCAATTGAGCCATTATTAGATCTAATTCTCGAGTCAGACTTCCGCTTGTCAGTATGTTTTGATAATAGTCATGCTATTAGTATTGAATGCTAGCTAACCTATAGTAAAGCCTTTTACTAGACTCTATTTCCCTCTGGGAGATCCTCCGATAATCTTGAAGCATATTAGCCCCGGCTATAAAAGGAATTGGGTCTTATATAACGCGGCCTATAAAGATGATTTCTTCTCCTGGTGGTTGCACACTGAGTATAGGCGACAGTTAAATGGAGATAGAAGGTCGAGAATTAAATAGTTGATCGGGACATGCTCAGCTGAGGTCTGGAATCACTTTCACCAGGTAGTAGAGATACATATAGGTAGACCTAAGGTGGTATATTAGTCTTGTTTAACTTTACTGGACCACCCACACTATAAATCCAACAGCACTAGCGCCATGGGAAGGCACCAGAAATCAAGCAGCTGCCAAAAAGGTAAGAAAAGGGCAACCTAGTAAACCCTTATCCAGGATTCAATCTAAATGGCTTTAGTAGCAACAGTAACAACTGGGTCTCTGTTTATAAAAGAACAGCTGGAGGAGCAGCTCTTAAAAACTATTACTGGCCTGCGCCTGCCTTTTCAGGTGGTGGAAGATGTTGCATTCCAGCAATTACTAAATCTGGTCTATTCTAGACCCCCCCGCTTGGAGCTCCCATCTGTAAAAACACTCTGTCGACGATTGCGTGATGCTGTGATTGAATAATATATATCTCAATTAAAGGACTTGCCAGAGGATGCTAAGGTATTACTTACCTTGGACTGCTGGACCAGCCTGTTCCAACAGGCATTTATAGCGATAACAGTATATTTTATTAATAGCGGGTGGAACTACCGCGAGCTTCTTTTTGGTTTTAAGCCTCTGCATGGCCCTCACTCAGGGACTAATCTGAGTAACATGTTACTTCAGCTATTAAAGGAACGAAATCTTTTAAATCGAATATTTACCGTGACCACAGATAACGTAACTAATAATAATACTTTGATTCGAGGGCTGCAGGATGTGTTGCTTTCTACTGGCGCTATTAGCTCTCGAGACTCTATTATTTATGTTTCTTATATAGTCTATGTTATCCAGCTTTGTCTCAAGCAGCTTTTGGGATATATCAGGGCAGCACCTAGAAATAAGGAAGTGGGAATATTATGATTAGACTCTCAAGTTAGTTTTCTGCGGGACTCAGTGGAATGTGGTGATGTTGCCTATACACTTGCGAAGGTTTGACCCTCTATTACTAATGAATAAGCCGTGTTGAATCTTTCTGCCTAGATTCGGTCGCTTGCAGTGTTCGTGAATGCTAGTCCTTAATGACGGGATGTATTTATCTCTCTTTAGCCTGTCCATGAGCGGCTTTTCCCAATCCAGGATGTTCAGACACGCTGGAATTCTATATTTTTAATGCTTCGACAGGCACGGAAACTGCGGATTTGTTTTGATAGATATTACAGTGATCATAACTACACACAGTTTAAAATTAGTGATGTTAAGTGGTGGTAGATCGACTATCTTCTCTAACTGATAAAGCTGTTCTTTCAGTTTATAATGGCCCTCATGAAAATAAAGGATATAATAATCTATAGTATCTTTCTTGTATATAGGAAGCTCCTGGAACATATTGAGAAGTCAACCCAGAGTTTGAATAAGAAGAAGATGCTATGAAAGAGGGCGATATATGATACTTTACTTGCGGTAAAACAAAAGCTAAGAGACTATTATGATAAAATATACCGTGATCATGGATTCCTGTATGCTACAGGAACAATACTCGCACCCTAATATAAACTCTCGGCTTTTAGTGACATGGAATACTCTAAATACTATAGTAAGACCTCACGGCACTATCAGGGATATCTAAGGAAGGGATTTCTTCAATATTAATAGTAGATTCCTGATTTGTCCTTCTGTCCTACAAGGTATCATGCCCCGCAGCAAGTATTAGAGTTAGACATGCTGCTTGGACTGTCAAGCAGCTCTTTATCCAGCAGCGGAGACCAACAGGACGAGGTAGACCGATATCTTTAAGAAGGTAGGGAACTTTCCTGGTTTCTTTTCTCTTTATCTAGAAATTAATATAATACAGGGATTATTCCGCTCCCGCCAAGGGCTTACTGGAAGGATCATGAACATGACTATCCTATCCTCTCTGGTCTTGCACGCGATTTACTCTCTATGCCAGCCACTGGTACGGGGGTTGAATAACTCTTCAACAGCGCTAGAGACATCTGCCACTATTACTATGGCTCTCTCAACGAAAAGATAATTCAGGACCTGATAATATTTATATGTTCTCAGAAGTTTACTTTAGATAATAAGCAGTTCAGCTATCATGGGAATATACTAGCAGAGGAAGATAATTAAGTGACACGTAAAGTAGAATCTGCTCTTAAAGTAATAGAGGATGAGTTCAACCCTATCAGTGATTATGAAGAGGATACGGCGGAAGAGGACAGCACCCAGGCTATAGAAATAGATAAAGAGAGTGAGGTCGAGAGTGAGCCAGAAACTTCTAGGATAGGTGGGATACTAATGAATATTCCTGAAGAGCCGGAGGAAGATGTTGAATTTCCTTAACTCCTGACTCCTATTATTTAACTCAGTGAGAGATCCTAAAAGTGATTATCAGGAAGGGTTATAATGCCATCCAGCAGATTAGAAGGATATGAAATATACTAGACTTAAAAATTAGATAGAAGAGCAAATGTTATAATATTATTTTAACTCAGGCAGAGAGAGTTTCGAGATTTATAGTTATCCTCATCCAAATCTATATTGGGGCCAAACTGAATAAATACAAGAATATCTGAAAATTACTGCATAATTTAATGTACGCTGACAAATAACTTTTTTTTGCTTTTGTGGGTTACTTGGCAACCCATATAGGTTTTTAGGTTAGGCTAAGAAAATCAAAACCCACCCATGGGTTTGCTGACTAAGACCCAACCCAGCCCATGGGCGGGTTTTTGGCGGGTACCCATGGGCTTGGGCGGGTTTTGGCGAGGTCTAGCAAGGCAGCTCATTTTATCATGCACTCTTTGCATATTGATATTGTAGAGACTCTTCCACAGCTTAGACGTCATAATTATACCGAAGAGTCCATCATAATCTGTTCCTCTGTCGACTACTACATACTATTTAGTCCAGAGCTATCTGACCCATATGGCTAATAACTTCATGTCAATGAGACGCTATTCAATTAAGGATATATGGCGGGACTTGAATCAGATGCACGAGCTGATGGCGAATAAACCCATAGCCAGCCTGGGTGTTCACCAAGCTGCAATAGGTGGAGATCTTAGATTTAATGTAATAACTAATAGATCTCTTGGAGAAGCCTTATTATGCAAGTATGTAGGTTATTTAAAATGTTTAGATTAACCCTATCCATTTGTTCTCTATCTCTACTATAACTAAATGCCTTAGTAAGGAGATTGTATACAGGAAGTTGCGATAGGATTATTGATATATTACTAAAGTACAATTATAACTCGGTGACCAATCCTGCAGAAATGCCTTGGTGCAACAGGCAGCTCTCGGGCTAGTATCGTGACTATTACTGCTTTAACAGTCGTAGATAATTTGTTGAGCAGCGCCGTTATAGTAATTGGATTCTTTATATATCGTTGCATCTTGATGCGACATTCTTATTAGAATTGCGGTATACTTGACTATTACTAAATAGTCAGTGAATTCACGATAAATATATTAGCATCCCGGCCCGCGACTCCAGGGTAGTATACTGGCATGATAGCACCCACTAGCATGATCAAGACCGTCTAACTGTATATCCGGCAGAGGCAGATATCATAGCCATTAGTATTCTTCATACACTTTATGTAACCTTTAATCTGTATAGTTGTGAACCATATGGCTGGAAGGGCCCATGTTGTGCCTCAGGCAGAAAGGGTCGAATTGGAAGCGCCAAATGTCCGGCGCTTGTTTCCGACAACCACCCCTCCTCCAACGCGAACAACACTGTTATAATCCCCTAGATAGATCCAGTATGTCGAACACCTGTTAACACACTACGAACCGCTCCTTGTTCCAAAAAATGAAGGCCAAAAACATACAACAGCTGGGATTCGCATGTGGTCACCCACCATACTACTAACCAGCCGGCGTGTGGCTTAAGTACGGCTGAGCGGACGGGAAGCCCTGTTTTCCACACCCTGTGGTCGTATGTATTGGCTGTAAGTGAAGAATGGATGATATAGGACACTCTTCGAATATTTGGGTAGATGAAAGTTCCATCTATACTACCTCCAGTATATCTCCAGCTTGCTAAGGTATGGTTCTTTCCGTAGGTGATTGTCATCTTGGCTATCAGCTCCCTTTTCCTATTCTCTTTGGCTCTCTTCTTTCCCCTCTTTACTCGTAGATGCCAACAAATGGCGAACACCCGATTCAGTTGGCGAGCGCGAAGGAGGGTTGGTGGCTGAGACTCTGCGCGGGACCGGGGCAGTTTTCTCTGTTACACAGAATAGTAGGGCCACGGCAAGGGAATGTGGAAAAGGCGGCAGGGTAATGGGCTATGATTCTTGGCTGGGACCGATCTCGACCACAGACACATTGACGCTATTCTCATTCTTGCATTCTGGGAAATCCTCTTGCAAACCATCTGTGGTTACACGGCGCAGCTGCAACCAGTCATGGGGCAGAGAAGAGTCTTTCGAATCAATTCTTAGGGCGATGACCCCCTCGAACGTATCTACACTCGTTGGCTCGCTCTAGACGCGCCCATTTCAGTGACCAGTATGATCTCCTTGCACGTTGGCGAGTCAACGGCGCGGTGGGCAAGCCACAAAACGGACGGACTCGCTCAGCTAAGCAAGGCCAATTCGAGCCCAGGACAATGTCGGACAACATACTCATGTAATAAGCAAAGTAAGGTCTTGCCTCGATGGCATAATCAAGAAGAATACTCGCATGCCATGGGGATATGACATTACTAAGGCATCCCCGACACGGAACTCCTGCAGAGCTTCTTACTCTGCACTCGCCCAAGACTTTGATCTATCTGTAAACGGAAACAGTGAGTCGTATGTCCTCGGGATTGGATTCTTCACTGTAAACTTTCAAGGCGATTGCTGCCTGCTTCCCTGCAGCCCTCCCGTTTCTACAATAACGAACTGCTTACCTTTACCTGTCGGCCTATTCATGCTGAGGAGGCGCAGAATGTGTATTGGATGCTGGGGCGAGGCCTCGACGCATTCCATGGTGCCCTTCAGTTACTGTCGCCTGGATGGCGTGCGGTCTTAGCGCTTGCGATATACATGTCAACAAGGGGCGAATAACGAGCATGATCAATGGCGAGGCTAGTACTCAGTGGGTGACAATGGAATCTCGCAAAGAGGGGCCTTCATACTTTTAGCATTTAGAAGAAGAACCTCTCCGGCCGAGGAGATACTCTTGGGGTACAAGTCTCGCGAGACAACAGACAACAAGCTCTTAAGGAAACAATGACCAAACAACAAGGACCACAGTCCGTTGCTGCGAAATGCCTCTTTCCCACCCGCAGCGATGGGCAACCCCGGATGGAGCAATGGGCTATGGTAGAATTTCCCAGGTCTCGAATTGAAGAAAGTATGAGGTTCTGTCTGGTTGCCAAACGGGATCCACGGTATTTCATCACGCTGGCTTGGGCCCTTGTTCTCTGGAGGTTTGCAGATACCGCGACGGTGCAGATTGGCATGAGCAAGATGTCAGCCAGGGGAGAGGGGGAGCTTGTCAGAGCTGGATTGAAGAGACGAATGAAGTTACTCGCTGCATCTAGCATGGGGGTTGGCGCGATCGATGAGTTACTCCAGGAAGAGGCGTGGACAATCCAAGAAGCCCTGGAAACGCGCTACGCAGACTTCAACACGGGCATCGTGCTATACGAAGGACACCCAAACAGAGAACTCGACACGGCCACGGTTGTGAATGAGCTTTGCAAGACGGATGATGAGGTGATTACCCGAGCCACCAAATCCCATTGATGCCCAAACTGACCAGCACCGGCGTTGCGTGTTACAGATTTGCGACTTGATGTTGATATCGGAATTCGGTCCTGGCCATCAGTGGCAAAAATGCTTTCTGGCATACAGAACAGCAGTCCTGTCTGCGGGTCAGGCTGCCCATTTGATGGCGTGTGTCGACGAGGCTATGAAGCAGATCCCGGACAATGGAACGCTTGCGCCCAAGCAGGTGCCAATTTTGAGCAGGGAGCAGATGGACGTGATTGAGAAATGGAATAAGGCTCCACTAGTGCAGCCTACTGAGAGGTTCATGTGGAAAGTCATCCACAAAAAAGCTGTGCAACAACCCGAACATATTGCAATCATCGCCCCGGATGGTGTACTCAATTACAAAGAGCTAAATGAAATGTCCTCACAGCTTGCAGTCTATCTACAGGAATCTGGTGTGCGGCCGGGCGAGTTGATACCCGTGTGCTTTGGCAAAGGCTTGTATGCAATCGTCGCCATGCTCGCAATCAACAAGGCTGGCGGGTGCTTTGTACCACTGGATCCATCGCAGCCTCAAAGCCGGCTGAAGGCAATTACGCGCCAGCTGAGCGCCCCGTTGGGGCTTGTATCGCCGCAGCATCGACAGAAGCTGGTCGACATCGGACTGCGCACCATTGCCATCTGGAGCTCAATGTTTGCAGAGTTGCCCCGGGTCGGGACAGCAACGTTCTCAACAGAGGCAGATGAAAATGCACCCGCTTACTGCTTATTTACATCCGGAAGCACCGGCGAACCCAAGGGCTGCGTCGTGGACCACAAAGGCTTCGCCAGTATCGAGACTCACTGCGGTGCGCTGCATCTGCACCGTACAAATCGGGTGCTGCAATTTTCGTCATTCAGTTTCGGAGTGGCATTGATTGAAATCTGGTGTACGCTCGCCGCGGGAGGGACACTGTGTGTTCCCTCTGACGCCGACAGAGTGAGTGGCCTGGACAACGCGATCAGGGCCATGGGCGTGGACTGGTCCATCATGACGCCCACCGTACTGGCCACTCTGGTGCCGGATACGGTGCCGGATTTGAAAACCATCCTCGTAGCAGGAGAGCCGATCCGGAAGGCCCAGATTTCCCTTTGGGCGGAGCGTACTCGCCTGTTCCACGCTTATGGATTCACTGAATGGGCGGGCATTTGTTGCGTGTCTCCTCAGGTTAAGTCTATCGCGGACATCGGCGTCATTGGATCGCCAGCAAACGCTCGATGCTGGCTGGTTGAGCATGGTAATCCGAGTCAACTCGCCCCTATTGGCGCTGTGGCAGAATTGGCCGTGGAAGGGCCGAGCCTGGCCCAAGGTTACCTTCATAACGCTGAAAAGACGGCAGCCAGCTTCATCCTGCCCCCAAAGTGGCATGGGAATCACGGCCGGACAGACGGCAACGGCTTGTATATCCCGGGCGATCTCGTCTACTATGATTGCAACGGGCTCCTTCGATATGTGGGTCGAAGGGACCGGCAGGTAAAGATCCATGGGCAGCGGATAGACCTGGCCGAGCCAGAGTATCATATTGCGCAGGCCTGCAGCGTTATGCGCAATGTCGTGGTGGATGCCATCCATCCCGCCGATGGTGACGGTACGGCCATCTTGGTTGCCTTTGTGGCCCTTGCCCGCCGAGACGACTCACAGACCGGTCGTGAAACGGAAGTGCAGAAGTTGCTTGCGCTCCCTGATGAAAACTTTACATCCAAGGTTCGGGAAGTCATGTTAGCATTGGAAGACAAGCTGCCAGCCTACATGATCCCGAAGCTGTTTCTGCAGCTCGACCAGATGCCTCAGACAGTATCAGGCAAGATTGACCGATACAGGCTACAGAAAGCGGCCGGCATGCTGCGGCACAGTGAACTGATGCTCTTGGCAGGTGTTGAGACCTGTACCATGGCACCAACTACGCCGAACGAGGTGCTGATGCAGCAGCTCGTGGTGGAGGTTTTGAAACTTTCCCCAGAGATGGTAGGTATGAACCACAGCTTCCTCTCGCTCGGAGGAGACTCTGTTAGCGCGATGAGACTAGTGGGTCTATTGCGAGGCGTTGGCTTGCGTGCCTCAGTGAGTGATATATTTCGCTCGCCACGGCTTGGTGATCTGGCACATCTGCTGGACGTGGCAGATCCGGGGACATCCCAGCAGGTGCAGCCCTTCTCTCTACTCCCCCGCGGGTCGCGACATGGTCTTCTGTCAACTGCGGTGGGCACATGCCGGGTTGCTGAAAGCCAGATAGAGGATATATATCCTTGCACGCCATTGCAGGAAGGAATGATGAGCCTGTCGACTGTCAAAGCAGGGAGCTACATTGCCCGGTTTGTCTTCCGCCTGCAGGACGACGTTGATACTACCCGGTTTCGAAGAGCGTGGGAGACAACCGTGCAGACTACTTCAATCCTTCGTACGAGGATCGTACCCGGGCCCGAAGGCCGGATGTACCAGGTTGTCATCCAAGAGGCATTTCAGTGGGACAACGACGCCCAGAATTGGAAGCAATATTCCCAACAGTCGGAGAACCAGCATATGCTGCCAGGAGACCGTCTGACGCGCGCAGCTCTCGTTCGCGAATCAAGAGGTTCATCCACCACCGTTTTCGTCCTGAACATGCACCATTCGGTCTGTGACCGATGGTCCGTGGGATTGTTGATGGACCGCATTGAGGCCGCCTATACAGGGCAGCAATTGACCACGAACACGATGAAGCCTTTCTTGCAATATATTTTAGAGCGCCCGGGAGCGGATGAATACTGGAAGTCCCAGTTCGTAGGCTTGCAGGCCGACGTGTTTCCTGCCATTTCATCTCCGGATTACAGGCCCAGGCCAACCGAGAGTGTCGAGATGTCAGCGACTATAGAAGGTGGCATTCCAGGGGGGCACACAGCATCCAATATCATCAAACTGGCATGGGCCCTGACCATCAGCCACTACACAAGCTCCCTGGACGTCGTTTTCGGGGTCACGGTATCAGGACGCGCAGCGCCTGTGACGGATATTGAACGCATGATTGGCCCCGCCATAGCTACCGTCCCTCTGCGGTTTCAGATATATTCCAACTGGACGGTTCTCGAGGCATTGAAAGCGATGCAAGCCCAGTCATTAGATATGACTCCCTTTGAGCAAATGGGCCTTCAGCAGATTCGAAAGCTGAGCCGAGAGGCGGAGGAAGCCTGCAATTTCCAGAGCCAGCTTGTTGTACAGCCGGACTGGAGCGATGAGAACGGAAAGTTCCTGACGATGCGCGAAGCCAACGCGGCTTCGGAGGGTGGCTTCGCGGCGTACGCACTGTCGATGGTCTGTCAGTTGGTGGGATCTACTCACGTCGAGATGAGGGCAGATTTTGACACCATGGTGATCCCGGCTCCTATAATGAAAATGATTGTTAACCACTTTCGACACGTTATCCATAGTCTTCTCGTGCACCCCGACCATCAGTTGGCTAGTATTTCAGCGGTCAGCCCTGGGGATATGCAGCTGTTGCGCCGATGGTGTGGTACAGTGCCTAGCGGTTGTAACCGATGTGTGCATGACGTTATCCAGCTCAGGATTAAAGAGTGCGCGACTTCTACCGCGGTGTGGGCGTGGGATGGCAAGTTGAGTTATGGAGAACTAGAAGCGCTCAGCAACCGCCTAGCCGGTCATTTGGTTACCCAGGGGTTAGGTCCCGAAGACATTGTGCCTATCTGTCTGGAGAAGTCATACTGGGCTACTGTTGCCATGCTGGGGATATGCAAGGCTGGGGGTGCATTTGTTCTTCTAGATCCATCTTTGCCGGAGCAGAGATTGCGAAGCATGTGCCAACAGATAAGCGCGGTTCTGATCTTGACGTCGTCTGAAAACCACGGCCTAGCCACGAAGCTTGCGGCCCGTCCGATTGTCCTGGGACGGCAAGAGTCCCAGCACTGGCCTTATGATCCTAACCGGCCACTTGTCAAGGCGGAAAATGCGCTATACGTCAGCTTTACCTCGGGTTCCACGGGGACCCCCAAAGGGGTAGTGGTCGAGCATCGATCCTTTTGCTCAAGTGCCATGGCGCTGAACAAAGTCACCCGCGTCAACTCGGAATCTAGAATGCTACAGTTTGCCGCCTATTCGTTCGACGGCTGCATAATGGAGACGCTTAGTACCCTGATGGCCGGCGGGTGTGTATGTGTGCCCTCGGACTTTGAACGTCAGAATGAGTTGGCGAAAGCTGCAATGATGTTCAGCCTGACGCATGCTCATCTCACCCCCTCCGTGGCCCGACACCTGCTGGCCCAGAATCCCGATATCACCCAGACCCTTGTTAGCGTAGGAGAGCCCATGACCCCCTCCGACGTGGCCAACTGGGCGGGCAACGGAAAGTGCAAAGTAATGAATGGATATGGACCTGCTGAGTGCGCAGTGTCGACCACAGTGCAAGCGGCTGTGACATCGACCAGTGACCCGAAGAATATCGGGACGCCGTTGGCGGCTGTTTGCTGGGTGGTGCATCCCGAAGATCATGAGATTCTCCTGCCGGTTGGTGCAGTAGGCGAGCTTCTTATAGAAGGGCCCAGCGTCGCTCGCGGCTATCTCAACGACCCAGGCAAGACTGCGGCTGCGTTCATCCGGTCCCCAAGCTGGCTGCAGGACATCCGACCTGCGCAGCCAGAGGGGCGACTGTACAAGACGGGGGACTTGGTACGTTACAATGCGGACGGGTCATTCCACTACGTTGGCCGCCGGGATAATCAGGTCAAGTTGCGTGGCCAGCGCATTGAGCTAGCCGAAGTCGCAAAGCATATCTATCACTCCTGGCCACAGGCCAGCGATGTGGCCGTTGAGATGATTAGCCTCCCCCCTGCCACCCAAACACTCGTGGCATTTGTCGTCGCCAACGGGAACGGAGAGCATGGAAATGGTACTGGAGCTGTCTTGGCCGCACCGACTCAGGAGTTTACTGAACAGGTCGACAAGGCACGGACGAGCCTACAGCACGCCATTCCGGCATTTATGATCCCAGAGGCCTTTCTCCCCCTGCTCAATATGCCGCTTAACGGGTCCGACAAGACGGATCGTCGGCAGTTGCGTACCATAGCAATGTCTTGCACAGTGGACCAGCTGGCCGCGTATGGTGCTTTCAAGCGGAGTAAGAAACGAGGCCCAGCATCCCCAGCAGAGGAGGACATGCGGGCTATCTGGGCCACTGTTTTGAATCTGCCTAGATCAGACATTGGAGTGGACGACAGCTTCTACCAACTCGGCGGCGACTCAATTATGGCAATGCAGGCAGTCGGCCAGGCACGGTCCAAGGGGTTTGCTGTCACAATGGACAGGTTTCTACGCCTCAAGACGATCGCCCAAATCGTGCACGCGGTGGGCGAGGAATCGATATCGCCGGCGGTTATCCACAGGGCTGAAGAGGACGTGTGGCACCCGCTCTCGCCAATTCAACAGATGTTCTTTGACCAGCATGCCGATGGCTGGGATCAGTTCAGCCAGATTTTTGTGCTCCGTGTATCCCAGTCCGTCACCATGAGCCAACTAAAGCTTGCCATTGCCCGCCTTGTGTCGAGACATTCCATGCTTCGCGCGCGGTTTGGCAAATGGCAAGAGGGAAACTGGCAGCAGGTCATCACTTCTCACCGGGATGAATCGTACAGCTGCCATTCCCATGAATTAGGCTCCCGGGCACAGATGGACGAAGTGGTCTCCTCCAGCGCACGGTCACTCAGAATAGAGACGGGCCCTCTCACTGCAGTGGAACTAATGAACATGAAGGACGGGTCCCAGCACATCTCTATAGCAATCCATCATTTAGTAGTAGACCTTGTCTCCTGGCGTATCCTACTTGCGGACCTTGAAACAGTCCTCCAGGGGAAAAGTCTGTCGGCTAGCCACTCTGCTCCCTTCCTGGCATGGTGCCAGTTACAAAGAGAATACAGCGGGCAGAAGCTGTCTCCGCAAAAGGCCCTCCCTGTCCCTCTTCCTAATGACTACTATGACAATCCGTCAGCTTTCTGGGGCATTGATGGACAACGCAATTTCGTTCGTGATAGTCAACACCAAGAGTTCACGCTCGATGAGCAAACTACCAAGCTGCTTCTGGGGTCTGCCAATGTAGCCTTTACCACGGAACCAGTTGAGATTTTGCATTCTGCGCTGTTGTATTCCTTCCTCAAAGTATTCAGGAATCGCTCGGCGCCGCTCAGCTTCAGCGAAGGTCATGGAAGAGAGACTTGGGATCCGGCCATTGACCTGTCGCAGACAGTCGGCTGGTTTACCACCATGTGGCCGGTTGTTGCTGAATTGGATCATAGCATGAGTTTCCTGGAAGTGGTGCGCCGTATCAAAGACGCCCGTCGCGCAGTGCCTTACAATGGCTGGGCCTATTTTGGGTCTCGATATCTGCACCCCCACGGCCGACAAGTGTTTCAGCAATCCCACCCCGTTGAATTGGTTTTTAACTATGCAGGCCAGTACCAGCAATTCGAAGGGCCGGGCTCTTTATTTGTTCCGGAAATAGCGGAATATCAAGGATCACTACATGCAGGCAACGGTATCCGGCGGTTTGGCATCTTCGAGGTGTTTGCCAGCGTGCTGCGTGGCCGCTTGCAATTTCGATTCATGTATAATCGATTTATGAACCATTCGAGGGAGATCCAAATGTGGATCGAGGCCTGCCGTCGGACGCTCATCGAGGAATGTAAGGAGCTGACAACAGTCAAGCCCAGTCGTACATTATCAGATTTTCCTCTACTACAGTTGACGTACCCCAGCCTGGAGCAACTTCTCGGTGCCACGCTGCCTCGCGTGGGCGTGTCTATCGATAATATCGAGGACATCTACCCCTCCTCGCCCAGCCAGCGCGGCATGCTCATCGCACAGGCGAAAGCCTCACACAACTACTGTGCGAGTGTGACGTGGATACTTCGATCATGCAACGACCTCAGGCCAGACGTCGGACGCCTCGAGGCCGCATGGCATGAGGTGGTCAGACGACACGCGATTCTACGCACTGTTTTTGTTGAGAGTGCCTGCGCAGAGTCGTACATGGACCAGGTCGTGTTGCGGAGTGTTTCACCCGAACTCGAGCTCGGCAAGTCCTCTGGATCTTGGGAGTCGGAATCGGCACTGGGCGAAACGAATTGGCTCAAGGGCCAGTGCCAGCATATAATGCGGCTCTTGCAAAGGAGCAGCGGGGAGATCATCTGCCGTCTTGACCTGAGCCATGCCATCATGGACAGGACCACACTTACCATACTTCAAAATGATCTGTCATTAGCATACGACGGGTGTCTTCCGCCGGGCCCAGCACCTCTGTACAGCGATTACATCTCTTACATCTACAGCCAAGACTCTGATAGTGCAGCAGCATACTGGCAAGATTATCTCCAAGATGTCGAGCCATGTGAATTTCCAAGCATACACCACGCAAATCTACCCACCGCGATTGAATGGGGTAACATGTACAGCACATTCCAAGGCAGAGCCAGCGTGGACGAGTTCTGTCGCACATATAATGTCACCACATGGAATGTGGCAGGTGTCGCCTGGGCACTGGTGCTTCAAAGCTTCACCAGGGCTGATAGTGTGTGTTTTGGCTATGTCAAGTCCGGGCGCGATCTCCCAATTGATGGCATCGCTGATACCGCTGGGCCTGTCTTCAATCCTCTCCCTTGTCGGGTGCATTTGAGCGAAACTTTGACGGTCAAAGAGGCAGTCGGGAAGCTCAATGAAACATATTTGCAGAGTCTGCCTCACCAGTGGTACCCATTATCTGATATTCATCGTCTGGCAGGAGTCACAAACGGCGCTCTCTTCAACACGTCAGTGGCGGTGCAGGCGGAGGCATCACCGAGAGCCGATGTCAAGAGAGGCCTAGAGTTTACCGTAATGGCCATGGAAGACGGCACAGAGGTAGACTTCGTTATATAATGTCTTGATAGACCACGCTAACTTGCCCAGGACGATATAGTAATCACTCTTACCCCAGGTGACCAAGTAATTGAGCTACACCTGCGGTATAAATCATCTACCCTGCCGACAGAACAAGCAAAGACGGTGCTTGCCACATTTGAAAAGGCGATGCGCGCCATAATAGAGAATCCTGGATCTCCCGTGGCATCCATTGACATATTCAGTGATCACGATAAGGCGATCGTTTGGTCCCGTAATAGCATAGTCTATAGTCCGGTTTCCGCGTGCGTGCATGAGCTCATCCAGAGACATGCTGTCCTGCGCCCAGAAGCCCCTGCGGTGAACGCATGGGATGGCGCGTTTACATATGGAGAGCTGGATGACTTGTCCTCGCGGGTTGCAGTCCAGCTATCCGCCCAAGGCGTTGGCCCCAATGTTGTTGTTCCACTTTGTTTCGAAAAGACAAAGTGGACACCAATTGCCATAATGGCCGTGTTGAAGGCTGGCGGGGCATTTCTGCTTCTCGATACTTCGTGGCCACTGCGGCGCCTCAAGGAAATTTGCGTCGAGGTCGATTGTCGTTTGGTAGTTTCGTCCACGGCGCATGAGGCCATGAGCAGGGAGCTCGCCCCGGTGGTGGTGACCATTGGCGAGGGATGTCATGTGGACGACAAGTGTCAGGCCATTACCAGACCCAAGGCCCAGCCAGCCTATGCTCTGTATGTGGTGTTCACCTCTGGCTCTACCGGGAAGCCGAAAGGAATCGTCATTGAGCATCGGTCCTACTGCGCCGGGGCCCTTGATCATATCCGAGCGTACAACCTTACCCCTCAGTCTCGCGTCCTGCAGTTTTCATCATACGCTTTCGATATCAGTATCGTGGAGCAGCTGAGCGTGCTTATCGCGGGGGGCTGTGTCTGCGTTGTGTCGGACTCACAGCGGAGGGATAATCTGGCCCAAGCCGTCTCTGCCCTGCAGGCGAACCACGCTATGCTCATTCCCTCTGTGGCGCGCTTGTATCGCCATGAGGATCTACATACCATTAAGAGCCTTTCCCTGGCTGGCGAATGCATGCAGGAGACGGACGTCGCCTACTGGGCAGAGCATGTGCATCTGATGAATGGGTACGGCCCGGCCGAATGCTCTGGCTTATCCCTCGTCCAGCCCTGCGTTCTGCCGAACTCTGACCCACAGAATATTGGCTATCCTGTCGGATGTGTTGCTTGGGTGGTAGACCCGCGAGACCATAATAAATTGGTTCCGGTAGGCGCCGTCGGTGAATTGCTTATTGAAGGCCCCATTGTAGCGCGGGGGTACATCAACAATCCTGAACGAACAGCTGAAGCCTTTATCAATCCCCCGCCTTGGCTATATGGCCTTCGAGCCAAGTGTGATTCTCGTTTATATAAAACCGGGGATTTGGTACGCGCAAACGTAGACGGTTCTCTCAGCATTCTTGGGCGCAAGGATCGGCAGGTCAAACTGCGAGGCCAAAGGTTAGAGCTTGGAGAAGTGGAAACTAATGTCCAGAATTCTTTCGTTGGCGCCTGGGATGTGGTGGCAGAGGTGATAACGCCTGCTGGGAGCAGCAAGCCATACTTGGTCGCCATGATACTACTCCGCGGTGATACAGCAGACCACAGCAATGCCAAATCCAGTGACAAGCTGCTCGCAGAACCGTCAGTGAAATTTGCCCAAGATGCCACGGAAGCAGAGGAAAAGCTCCGCCAGACAGTGCCGAACTTCATGGTGCCGTCCATTTTCCTACCGCTCACTCGAATTCCTCGAACTCATTCGGACAAGGTTGATCGGAACCGTGTTCGGGATATCATGGCTTCCATGTCTCTCGGAGAGCTGCAAGCGTATACAGGGCCAGTGGGGATTGCTCACAAGCCTACACAAGTACCATCGACCGAAGAAGAGTTGAAGCTCGCGGAGATCTGGGCTAGTATACTCAAGGTTCCAGTGGAGAGTATCAGTGCTGGTGATAATTTCCTGCTACGAGGTGGTGACTCTATCGATGCCATGAGAGCGGCGGCCTCATGTCGCGCGGCTGGCATGACTCTCAGCGTTGCAGATATCTTCGCCCATCCCATCCTGTCAGATCTGGCCAAGGTATTGGTCCCCCAATGTCCTGAGGACTCTCTGGCGTTGCATCAACCATTCTCATTGAGTCTGATGGAGAATCCCGAGGAATTGTACGCCGCTGGGATCGTACAAGGAGTCATTCCATCTAAATCCGCACTTATAGACCTTCTACCGGCCACCCAGGCCCAGAGCTTCTTCATTGATCGTGGGACATTCCACTCCTACAACTTCTCCATCAGAGGACATGTTGACCAAAGTCAGTTGCGAGAAGCCTGCAAAACGATCACGGCTCGGCACAGTATCCTGCGCACAAAGTTCCTTTATTATGAAGGGCAGCTGATGCAAATGGTCCTGGGGGATCTTGACCCCCCTTTCACTACATTAACCACCAACAAGGATCCGCTGAAGCTGTGCGAGTCCCTCTGGAAGGTTGGCCTGGCGTCACTAAATGTCGTGGGACCACTGCCCGCCCGGTTTACTCTTGTGTCCCGCTCAGCGGAGGACCATGTTTTCACGATTCAAATCTCGCATGCTCAATGGGACGGCGTATCTGTTCCGCACCTGTTCGGCGATATTGCCGCTGTATATAACCAGAGACAGCTGCCCCCAACCACCGACTTCTCCGATTATGTTTATTATCGTGCCTCAAAAGACAAGACGTCCGCGCTCCAATTCTGGACACAATACCTGGAACACTCAACAATGCCCACTCCGTTCCCCCCGGCAATCGGCCGGCAAGATGAGCACCGGACGCACTGGACTTTCTTAGGCATCAAGACCCCTAAGCTACCGGCGGGTGTCACAATGGCCTCACTCGTCAAGGCTGCATGCGCCTTTTACCTGTCCCAGCTGTTATCCCAGAGCGATATTGTCTTCGGGCACACGGTGAATGGCCGGAACCTGGCGCTTAACCATGTCGAGACCTTGCTAGGATGTTGCCTTAACTTCATCCCGTTACGGGTCGTGCTCAACCCATCGTGGACCGTCATGGATTTGCTCTCCCATGTGCAGGCACAATACACCAGAACCCTCCCTTACGAACACCTGGAGCTCTCAGATATTGTGGGAAATGCCACCTCCTGGGGTGCCGACACCCAACTCAGTTTTATTGTTCAGCATCAGAATATTGAGCTCACCCACAATATGCCTTTGGATGGTCTACAAGTGCAGTACTCCAAATTCGCGCAGTTCGATCCGTTGAAGGAAGTTTGGGTCTTTTCTGAGCCTCACCCGGATAGACTTGAGATTCAGGTATGCGCTAATACAGCAGTGTTATCTGAAAATATGGCCACGTCGATGTGCCAACGTCTCTGTGATTTGATTGAGAGCTTCGCAGAGTCTCCAGGCTGCCAGCTCAGCAATTTCAGCGTGGAGTAAAAAGCAAATATGCCTCCTCCACCATTGGCTCATGGACTATATATATAGTAAGGCTATACTCTGGATATAGATTAACAAATTAGAGTTATTGCCCTAGAAACAACCAATATAATGGATCTTATGCACCATTGGAATTCACAGACCGAACGGGAAGTTGCAGATTGACTTATAACTTATGGGAATTCCTCAAGGTTCGAGATACTAGGCAGTCAAGTATAGTGGCGGCGTCAGCCCACGACTAGAAATTGCACCACCTCGTTTTCTTTTCATAGTAACCTTTGGCGGAGTTATGCATAGAATGTTCAAATCAAGTCAATCACAATGCTAGAGTCTCTAGACTTTTTGTACACTACGATTTTCTGCTTGTCTAAGGGCGAATGCGTGTATGTAACGGAATAGCTATGAATAGACCATGTAGCCCAGTAGTAATGGCATCAAAACTCGTACCCGAGTAGGTGTAGACCGCAGTCTAGTTAAGATAACCGTACGACAACCCGAATACTGAAGGTATGTCTCGGTTGTGCACGGGCAGGGGGCAACCTTCTCCGCTTCAGCACTGGCATAAATGAAAAGAATGTCAGATTCGCGGATAGTGAGATGTTGATGAAACATGTCAGCAATTGTCCCTTACTGATGCTCCGCTGGCAGATGTTGTGCTAGGACGTACGTCAAGGCGAACACGGTGGGCTGGAAGATGTCACAGTAAGCCCATCATCCTTGTTCTATGCATTCCCAGTTCATTCTGCAAGGGGGCTTTAATACGCCGAAAAGAAATTTTACTCGGTGTAAGAATGGGTTTCGTTATTTCTGAGGGCTAGACTGCAAAACATGAAGCATTCCTGTGGCCAAAGGAAAGTGACAGATGGAAGTTTTCTCGTCAAGGTCCAGTAAGCGTGTTTTACCCCTTGCTATCGGTGAAACCTCCTTGTATACGGATAGGGGGTCATGGTGTTGATTCCACTGACCTTCAGCATTATAAAACTTGGTTTGCCTAGTTGCATTTCCCACCTATGACCCTCGAGTCAATCAGACGTGCAGCATTGGCAGCTCGGTCCCATAAGATCTGTGAGGTCACGTCCGGTGCCTATATTACATTCTCATTACTAGACGCAGGGACGTAGGAGACTAGACTGTCATTTGAGAAGGCTTCATATTCAGCATAGTCGCTCCTAACCGTGATCTAACTCTCTCTTCCTTTCCAAGTTCTCTCCTGAATCTTTTCAATGGCCATCGAGGCTCCGGACCAACCCCACTCGGTGCAATCGGGGATCAACATCATTGTCGTAGGATTGGGCCTTGGAGGCCTAGCCACTGCAATCGAGAGTCATCGAAGGGGGCATTCAGTAGTCCTCCTGGAGAAGGTGACAAAACTAAAGGAAGACGGTATGGTGAACCTCCTCGTATGCCTATTCTGCGCACTATTTGTACCATGTCCTAAGGACGTCTCTTTAACACAGCGGGCGATGCAATCGTCATTGGGCCCAACGCGGCCCGCCTGATCAGTGGCTGGGGGACGCAACTGATTGAGAAGGTCTTCCCTCATCTGTCCAACGCTACACATGCGGACATGCTGGATCATCATGATCGATTTATTGTGCGACATGAATTGGCAGGGAGGGGAGAGGCTTGGATGATAAATCGCGGTAGGCTGATCAGCATTCTGTACGAGTACGCGAGAGAGTTAAAGATTGATATTCGACTCGGACATTGTGTCACAAAATACTGGGAAGATGACCCTATGGCAGGGGTAGTCGTGAATGGCTCCGAAGCACTGGCTGCTGACTGCGTGATCTGTGCGGATGGAGTCCATAGTGACGCCAGGCGGTGGGTGACCGGGCTGGAAGATGCTCAGCAGAGCTCGGGATGGGCGGCCTTCCGTGGTCATCTAACAACGGAGGAGATCGCAAAGGACCCCGAAGCCAGCTGGGTACTGCAAGGTACACATGAGAAAGACCAGGTGTACGTGTGGTTCGGCAATGGGATCAACTTGGCTATTACCACAATGAGAAAAGGCAAAGAGCTTGCCTGGGTCCTTATACACAAGGTACGCCTCTTTCCACGATGGACGATTGGTCTCATAGGCATGAAGGGCCATTGACAGTTACCACTACCGATGCAGGACTACTTCAACGCCCATGAAAGTTGGGCGGGAGGGCGAGCCACTATTGAGGACGCGTTGGCAACCCTCGGCGGTTGGCCTGGGCATAGTAGGCCCTCCTCAGTCATTCGCCATACACTACCCGAGAGACTTGTCGACCATCCGCTGATCTATCGGCCGCCACTCAAGACATGGGTGTCGTCCGGGGGCCGTGCAATTCTCATTGGTGATGCAGCCCACCCCTACCTCCCAGTTGTTGGTCAGGGGGGAGGACAGGCAATTGAGGATGGTGTTGTCGTCGCCACAGCGCTTAGCTTAGCAGGGAAAGCAGATACTCCCCTTGCCCTGTGCGTGGCAGAGAAGATCCGGTATTTATTTCCCCTCCGACCTAGAATCTAAGGAACCATTATCCTAACCTACGTGGAAATCCTCAAAGGTATCCGCGCGCCACAGTAATCCAGCTTGGGAGTTCGACCTTACAGGACGCGCTGTTCTGGCCAGATTGGGAGGCAGTCGCGAAGGATCCGAACATTTTTGCATTCCCCAACCCTGAATGGATCTTGGGTCATGATTGCCGGGAGTATACGCATCAGGTTTTCGATCAGGTAGTGCAGGCCGTCCGTGGTCAAGCCGAGTACATCCCTCGAAATATTCCTCCAGATGGTGTGTACCGGATCGAGGACACATATATCCCTGAGTCCTAGCCTTGGCGTTACGCCATGAAGCCAGACGTTCATCTCCATTCTTGCTGTGTTGATAGAATCCCAACTCACCCTCGACTTCAATATATTAGATGTTGAGTTAGGACCAGTTAATGATACTACGTACATGTGTCTCCACCCGAGTAGCCCAAGCTCTCGGCGGGTATTCTCTACGATGGTATGGGTAGAAAAACGAGATAAGCAATAACGTGAAAATTAAAAGGTCAGTCAAAGGTTGGCCTGTGTCTTATAATTTACTGTTAATATGGTATCTAAAAAGTAAGTGGTTGGTATGTTTAGTATATATATATTGTAGCGGTGTGGTCATGGATATACTCCGGCAGAAGGATGTATAGAGGCGGGTCTACAGCCCACTGACTGGTGTCAAGACTGCTGAAGGCGGTGATGCAGGGCCAGAACGAGGTTCAAGCTTTAGGATATTAAATAAAATTGGTACGGCTTAATTGCGCAAGGCACGAAGCTCGAGGAGATCTGAGATCGTGGGAACGAAATGAACACCTGCATCCACAAAACCCGAACATAAGCTGTGCGAGCTCGGGCCGTGCTGTTCATGTCCAAGCCCTGCACTGTACAGAGGAAGGTAAAAAATATTTTGAACGTGCCCGAATTGCTAGCGTATCTCATTCTGATCGTATCTAGTGTATGGATATGCTACTAATACAGGTTCTGCAGGCTATAACCGGAACAGTCCAACTACTCTAGCAAAGCGCGTTTTCAGATGAGACCATACTGAACGCTCGGAAACCCCGTATCGGGCCAGTAAGTGACTCCGATCAGCATCGTTCAAGTCACAACTACAGATGAAGGGGAATTGGAGCCCCAGCTCCAAATTGGGAATTTGGGTCCCATCGCCGCTTCAGCTCACTAAGCCTGGCAAGGTTATGCTCACCGTACCATGCGGCAGGGCCCTCATCACCGAATGCCTCATTGACATATGTATGAATCGTATCATAGCCCATTGATTCCTGGAACTCCTCTCTGACTGGCCGAAGGAAGCCGTCGACCGCCCCATCGTATTCTGAAGACGGTGTCTTGACCACAAAATTCCTGGCGTATGCAGTCAGCCAAACAGTTTGCTACAATTCACATCGCTTTAAATGCTGTGCCACCACTGGGATAGGTAGTATACGTGGGCTTACACGTTCAACTTGCTGTCTCGCCAGGGCCAGACCCCCCTCTGCCTTTCGGGCAGCGCCAATGCGGCGTCCCTGGCTTGCCTCTCAAACATCAATGTGCAGTCAAACCATGGGTTGCTGGCAGCGAAGTCCGCTGCTTGTTCAAAATACGAACCCAGGGTGGCCGAATCTGTCAGCGCCAGGTTCAAGTTGTACATGATCCACTGCTGTTTTCTTGTACAAAAGGGTGAGTCAGGCAGGTCTCTACCATGCCAATGCACAGTCTGGACGTCTGCATCGATCGGTCCCAAGCTCGTTAGTTTGTCGAGCCAAGGCTGAGCAGTTTCCAATGGCCCTGTGAACAAAAGGTGCCATGCAAGCGTTGGCTATAACTTCCGTCAGCAGGAATGAAATCAACACTAATCATGTTTCGAAGGATGCATACCTGCCCAGAGGTGTGATTGTAACTGACCGCAATTCCGCCCGTCATCTCTGGAGGGTAATCCTCATTCATGTATTCCATTAGCTCAAATACCGAGCGGTTAGCGACTGGGGAGAAGGAAAACCTGGCCAACACAGCCTCGCCATTGTTGATGGGTGGGTAGATGCGGTAGGTGGCGGAGGTGACTATGCCAAAGTTCGCTCCGGCACCACGAATGGCCCAGAAAAGATCGCTGTTTTCGCTCTCGGACACGTCCACAATATCTCCCGACGCAGTGACCAAGCGAGCGGAAACAAGGGAGTCTATAAGCGGACCGCGGAGCCCATATTGTGGCCCCAGGCCTGCACCTAGTGTTGGCCCAATGGTATTAAGGCAGCGCTCACTCGTCAAAGCTACCATTGTGTGTCAGTGGCCTGTGGACACTTTGATGGGATCACGAAAGGGTTTGACTACCTGTCTCTTGACCGACAGAGGAGAGAATATCATAAACTTGGGAATTCTCCACTCCAGCTCCAACAGTGACCGTATTGTTGTCAAGATTCAAGTCAATAGAGTTGAGATTGGACAGGTCGACGTTTATAGCGTGTTGGACCTTGCTGAACCCCAACTTGACTCCATGTCCACCTCCTGTTGCAAGAAACGATATGTTGTGGGAAGCTGCAATAGAAACCTAACGTTATATTTCGATGAAACAGTTAAGACGGGCCTTCTCGATTCTCTGCCATAATGGAACTTACAATTGATTGCACATCTTCCTCGGATGCTGGCTTGATCGCTGCAATGTAGGATGGGTCTTTGAATGTGGACCAACGAGGGGTAACCTCTGTATTGTACACCTCGTCGGCAGAGAGAAATATCCCAGACTCTGGAGATAAGGCAGGACGAAACAAATTGATTAGATAATCACCATTGTAGCACTTGCAAAGCTGGGCCACGCTCAGCATGAGGCAGAGGTTATATCGCATGGCTCACTTTGAGGTAAGGGGTTTCAAGGTTGATGAACAAAGGCACTCCTAAGATGAGAAACGGGACATGTATTTAATTAGTTTAGACCTTGCTCTCTGTTGTCGTCTGCATACCGTTCAATAACAGTGCAAATTCCTTCAGAAGGACGCTTGAAGTCAGCATGCCAGGGACATGATAATGTCTCCGCCGCACTGGAATGATATGGATTGTCAACCAGCAAGCGTCAACACTACGGCGTGATCTATCGCTAATTCAGGGCTGTAGTAGAAATGTGAATCCGTCTAATCGGTAAATGCAGCTGCTAACCTCATTCCTTTCAAAAACCCCGTATTTGGAACTCCTACAACCATAATTCCGACCTCTTCTGACCGTACGGTCTGCGAGCGGATTCATATAAGCGACGAGGATGTGGCACGCTGTACAAGACCGCCTGGAATTGGTCTTACTTCCTTGAGGGGGGTCGGTGCGCTATGACCCAGGACTATGTCCGCCAGAAATGCCGAGATTTCCCATCCTTCTGTGTTGCCATGTAAAGATTACCCACAACTGAAATTAAATTTAAAGAACAATCAGATTAATTTATTGGAAAAAGGGAAATAACCTGGACAGGTCTGGCCCGCGACCATCGAAAAAAGAAACCGTATTCCTTCTTCGTATGCACAGCAAAAGTTGGTACAATTCGCACTTTAATTGTATGTAATCCTCCAGAATCCAGTAATCCTTCAATGTGAAACTAAGTAAGATCAAATCTCGCCAACCTTTGGCTGTGCTTTGTTTGTCTTGTAAACCTCGGAGGTTGCTGGCCGACCAACAAACCCTAAACGCCCCTGAAAGCCACCGTGCGGAAAAGAAGGAAAAAGACGGTCTACGGTGGATTATGGACTGTTATCTCAGCCATAACCCCCGGAGGACAGTTCGTAATACGTATAGACTTAAACCACATTGTTCAGCATCAATAAGTCTCTGGCGGTCTTTTCTTCGCGACAAGGTCGAGATACGCACTTGATCTTCTCCTAACGCGTTGCGTCTTGGGCACAGACTCAACTACCGAACCATTCTCTATCGTACCTACCTGCAACCTGCCAATAAAAGAGGAATTGACACAACAAGACCGAGCGGTCTTAAATTGCCACATCCGACAGGGGAGCTTCTGGCCGGGTGATGAAGTGCCTGAATGCAGCCTCCAGCTTGTCAACAAGCAGGGTGGCGATGCTTTTGGATAGGCGGATAGCTGGACCAGAAATTCCGATCCGTAATTTCTCATGGCCAGGAAACAACTGGACGTGCACGTCCTCGAGTCGTCCGTGAAAAGCCCACCTGTGTTGGCAGAGCTGCCCATCCAGGACCACCGGGGGAACAACATCCGTATTCTCTAGGATCAGAATATGGCTGAAGGCCGTGTCAATTGGCCACGACGTGCAGCGAGGAATGATATCTTCCAATTCGCATGTTTCGTATGGGATACGTGAAACATGTTGCTTCTGGGAATGATGGAGAAGGTCAAGAACAGATGCACCAGAGGGAATGGTGATACGCATTGGAGCCTCCGCCGCCGTACACCCTGTGACTTTATCCACATCCCTTATCGGGAGGCTCCGACCCTCCACAAACTCGCCAAAGACAACGTCGTGCTGTTTAGTATACTGGGATAGGACGAATGCCCAGGCGGCGCGGAATACCGCTGCCAGGGTGATGCCAGCCGGCGGGGTCATGGCTGTCATCTCCCTGGACACATATACCATTGCTTCAGACTCCGGATCCACCACCGAGGACGGGTCCAGGAGAATTGGCCTAGTAATTTCCGAGCTATAAAGAAACTTTGACCAGAAGGCGATGGCTGCAGTGGATGTGTTGTGCGTTAGACGTGATTGCATGTATCTGGGGAATTCCAACGCTTTCTGGGATAGTTCCTGGCCCTCAAATGCTGCCATGAAGTCTTTTAAGATGACATCAAGAGTCATCGCATCGATTTGGGCGTGGGTAGTTCGGAGAACCAGACTGCTCTCGGTGTGGCTATCGACTCTGCTCAAACTCCACCAGGGGCGCCCATCCACGATATTCCTAGTATCGTGATCGCAGAACCTTGCAACATAGTCACTAACTGGCTCCTCGCACCTGAAAATGGGTATAGAGGCTGAGCCTGGCCGACGGAGAAAAGCTTGGTATATATCTCCATTTTGCATCACATAGATAGACCGGAGGCTGATATGGTTCTGTTGCACGATAGTCCAGGCAGCCTCTAGTCGAGCGTGATCTATGCCCGAGATATCTATCGTCAGGTGCATGGGCTTCAGCAGGCAACTTTTTCTTTGGAACGGAGTGACGGGCAAAAAGCCACATTCCAGATCATCGGGCGAGATCCCCACTTTGGGCAAGAGCTCGGCCGCCAACAAGGAGTCCAGCTCGAAGGACGCCAATGGTGAAGTGCTCTGGGGCTGGGTGGATGCTTTCATAACCTTTAACGTATCTGCCATCTCCCTAATGGTGGGGTTGTTGAACACAATGGCTGAGGACAGCTCGGAAAACCCCATTTTGCGTATCCCAGCTGCTAGTTGAATAGCATCCAGCGAGCTGCCGCCTAGGTGAAAAAAATTGTCCTTGACCCCAACCTGCGTGGCAGTAAGGCTGAGAGAGGTGGCCCAGAGTACTAGTAATAAGTGCTCCAGTTCGTCTCTGGGTTCGTCGCGGTGGTGTCTCAACACGCTGCTATACCCTCTCCTTTCTGCCGGATTCAGACCGGCCGCAAGCGTGCGAACACTCCCACGGTCTGTTTTCCCAGACGGTAGCAGAGGCAGATGAGAGATCAGGAGAAGGTCAGATGGAACCATATAGGACGGCAGTGTATTCCCCATAGCTGTCAGCGCCGCCTGAGCCTCCGCACAGAACTTAGCATCAGGCACAAGGAACAGATCGCGCTCATTGCTGTGCGGTGCAACAGGCATCGGCTGGCGTTGGCCTTGCCTAGAAACGAACGCCAGCAAGGACGGCTCTCTGCCATCCGTCACAATCAGCTCAGCCAGGACGGAATACGGCGAGGGGAAGCATTGTTGCAACGCAAATTCGACCTCCGCGAGCTCGAGTCGCTGGCCACGAACTTTGACCTGCAGATCCTTGCGGCCGACGTAATGCAAAGAACCGTCTTCAACATCAAACCTTACAAGATCCCCCGTCTTGTACATGCTTCCGTAAGATTCACAGGCCAGCTTCCGCGCCCAGGTAGGAGTGTCAATGAACGCCGCTGCACTTCGTTCGGGAGGTCCGAAGTAGCCTCGTGCCAGTGTGTGTCCCTGTATCACCAGCTCGCCTACGTCCCCGGCACGCATCAATCGATTATGATTATCGGGGTCCACCACCCAGGGAGTGATCGTGAGAGGAAAGCCAATATTATTAGGACTGGCCTGCGTTGGACCAGGGTTGACGAGACTGACACATCCGGCTTCTGCGGGACTATAGCCGTTGAGAAGCTGCACATAAGGAGTCCAACGCCGGACATCCTCCTGGGTAGCCGCCTCACCACCTAGTAACAACGTCCGCAAGGTTGTGAGTTGCTTAGGATCAATTAATCGGCTAACCGAAGGAGTCAGAATTGCGTGCGTAATTCCATAACTGTCCAGGGCGTGGTTTAGGTCACTCTTTCTCTCACTCTCAGATGGGATACAGAGACAAGCGCCGAAAAGAAACGGAAGAAGGTGCTCGAACGTCGCAAGGTCAAATGAGTTGGAAGAAAACTGAATCAACCGAGAGTTCTCCGTAATTCCCATTAGACTCCCAAAGGCCAAGGCGCAGGTGCAGACTGCTTTGTGTTCGATCAAGAAGCCTTTCGGCTTGCCTGTCGATCCAGAGGTGTAGACGGAGTACAGGGCGTTCTCTGGCCGGTTGCCGGGATCCAATGGAGCCGTATCCAGGGGATGGATCTCGTCTACTACAATGACGTTTTCACTTATCTCAGATGCCATCTGGGAGTTTCCTGCAGAGGCCAGTACCAGGTGCGCCCCTGATTCGGCAAACATCCCCCGGAGGCGTGCCACAGGAAAGGATGGATCCCACATCATGAAGGCACCCCCGGCCTTGATCACAGCATGCATGGCAACGACCATGAATTTCGATTTCTCGAAAAGAAGGGCAACCAAATTCTCAGCCTTCACGCCCTGGCGACGGAGTTTGTTCGCTAGGACAGAAGAACAGCTGTTTAGCTCACGGTATGTCAAGCTGCCATCCCAGGCGCAAACCGCAGGGGCATCTGGACGGGCTTGAAATTGGGCTTCATAGATTTCGTTCACGCATGAGTGGACTGGATCTCGTCTGGTATTTTGCAGGGCTTTCTTTGGGATATACGTCGCCAGGTCTAGATATGACTCATCTCCAGTATCAACTTCAGCGTTCAGAACAAATGCGCCAGCCTTTTGCACCTGACAGGCGACGGCGGTTGGGCTCGTGGTCTCCATTATTCTGGTACAGACTTGGACACGCAGGGCTGCAGGAGAGTATATGCGACTCGGGCAGATTTTGCTGAAGAAACTGACAGCAGATAGAAAAGAGAAAGTCAATGGGCGTCGCTCATTGCGGTGTAAGTTGCCAGCCGATGAACCTGCTATATAAGTATGGGATATGTTTGTTAATTATCCTTCTCACTTTTCCGGATCTGCACACTGACCTTAGATGACATTTCTGACATAACTCCTTGGGGAAATAAATGTAAGGGCTTTCTCTCGATCACAGTAGCGGTACATAACGGCGCAGTAGGCTCAGCTTCTCCACTTGTCCTGGGACCAAAATAAGCTGGCTGGCCAGTCGAAAGCCTTGCTAGGCCTGTCTAGACCTTGACGAGGAGAATGTTGTGACACTCGACGCAAGGTCCTCTTGCACAGACACCTTCAGCATTGGCAATATTCTCATCTCCTTGTGCAACAAAACCACATATGGCACGTCGAGGTCCCTTGCTTGCTCAAGCGACAGTTCGATCGAGCCCTGCGCCTTGGAAGATACCTCAGCCATACAGTCATACCAACTTGAGAAATGCAACTAGTACGTATGGCGGGTGCCCATGTGATAAATCTCACTTTGCCATGTACATTTCCTTGGTGGACGTAATTTTCTTTTGCATTTCGTGTAGCTGGGAATCAAAACGTAGTCTTGCATCCTTTGACGGGGCTTTCGACGATATGGCTCCTTTTTCTACTACAAATCTTTGGCATGTAAATCTAATGGATGGGGATGATAGCAACCAGCCCACCACTATCAAGGACATTCCTGTTCCAGTCACCCTTCTCCTTACCCCGTTTCTTTTACCTCCGAGCTTTACCACCGTGGATAAGGCCGTCACCGACCGAAGAATCAACTCGTCGCCATTTCCCCCGCTATAGGTGGGCTTCTCTGATGTGCTTGAGAGATCCTCTGTCAGCAGTAGTCCTAAGTCACACAGGGAATGAGTAGCTTCTCCAAGAACCGCAAAAGTGGAGTGTACATGATTGTGCCAGCACTTAAAGACCCCCCTTCGAAGCTAGGGTCTCAAGTCTCGCTGGAATATACCGAATCGAATAGTGTGTTGCTATGCGCGCTCCGTGCCCTTCGTACCGTGCATGTCACTAGCAACCTGCTGCTTCGGGGTCACCAATGTGCATGAAGACAGCCTGGCCCGGAGGTGTTTGCCAGGTATTTGTGCCACGATCAGGGAGAATAAATCGCTCTCACTGACTATAAAACCTTTGAGCCGAGGGACCACTTTCCCTTGTCGCCATATTATCACACGTATTCCACGTTCAGGCAACCTGCGCTATTCATATCGGTCAAACGTAGGGATAATCAAGATCGAAACACTGTTCCGGAGAACTCATTGCACCGGAATGCTACGCGGATAGTGGTTACGAAAGGTATGAGTATATAAGTACATCCTACCAGTGATCCTGTGGCCTACACACAAGGAAATGCAAACCTTGACATGCTTCTGGCAGTGTTCATAATCGAAGAAATGTCCTTAGCTGCCTTTCCCGACAGCCTTCGTATCTGGCTATAGACCTAAATCTTTCACGACGTCGTACCTTTCATAAGCATCCCCAAGATCTCGAGGTCTTGTCTAGCATCGGACGCAGTCGTTTTCGGAAGGATGCGCTGCGAGACCCATTGGTACACATCTTTTAGCTCGAGTATAAAATGATCTTCATATGTGCGCCTGGTGGGGGAGTCCCTATACGGCCCCTCCGGTAGAGTCTCCGTAACAACCATCGTTGTTGGCAACCCTTTGTCGATGCACACCTTGACGGACTTTGTGTCACTAAAGATCTCAATCGAGGCATCGAATCTTGCGACCTGATCGACAGCGGACTCGCATGCGAGCGCGAAGATTTCGTACTGGAAAATTGCACTGTCATCATTAGCCTGGCTGAAGGACCCGACAGTGGCACAAGGTGAGAAACCTACGACACCTTGGGGTATACCGATAATCTCCCGCACAGCGCTCAAATCATGCGAGCTAAGGATAGAGAGCATCTCCCACATCATAGCCGTCTCCTTTGTGATGGTGATTCCAAGCTCAACTTGGAGGGCTTGCTCCATGTCAGCAACTGTCTTCGCTTCACAATCCGACTCGCGATAATCGTGAAATGTCCTTGGATACGTTCCGCATTGTCCGACGAAAACAGGATTTGGTACAATAATACGACTCGTATCTTGCAAATTCAAATTCAAAGCCATTGGCTTCTCAATAAACACGTACTTGTTGGCTTGCGGCGCGAGTTCTGCGTCGTATGCGTGCAAGGCATGATTACTTGCTATCAAGACTAGTTCCATTTCTGGCGCACTGCATAGTTCTTCGACGTTTGACGTCGTATTAGGCCTAGAGTTACCTGCGACCTTGACCTGGCTGTGTTTCATAGCTTCCTAGGCGACATCGCAACGGTATGTGATCTGAAAGAGGTGGGATAAGGAGTTGAGTGAGTGAACATGGACGACTTGCGTGACCATGCCACATCTACGAACAATTAGCAGGCGTTCGGAGTGCGAAGGGTTAATCATTCCAACGACCCTATGGTGCTAACGTTAATAGTACGGCCATCTGGTGCAACTGGGGTAGGCTTCATGCGGAATATTTTAAAGGTTAAGGAATGCCTTGAGGAAGGGTTGAAGCCTGCCTCTGCGGGTATAAATCGACGTTGGACACAAATGAAGCATCTACCAAATCGGCTATGAAAGGGCGATTTATATAGTTATGCTATATGCTGCGGGGGAACAAGGTGTACTTTCCGGCTGCGATTGGATGCCATTCAGAGCGCGTCGGGTGAGGTCGATGGCCCAAGAATGAGTACGACTCTGAAGTGTATTCACTGGCCTTCACAGCTAGATAGAATATATAGGGCTGCTCTTTGCTGCCTCGAAGACTCTCACCTTTATTCCAGAATATATACACTGGTTATACTTGTACAATGAGCAGCTCAAGTCCTCAAGACAAACTCGCTTCGATCTCCCACCACTATCTGCATGTAGGCCCGGCCGTTGCCATCCGCCTTGATGCCAGTAACAACCTCTTCCCATTGATTATCATTTGCTGCAGCAAGATGATACTCAACACCTTCCTGTAGGGCGCTGAAGGCGATCGTTACATTCTTGGGCTTCTTTGGGCCCCGGAGAACAAATCCCACGCGTACACCCTCTGGGCTACGCACAGGATGACAACGCGCCACCATGACTTCTGGGAAGGGAACACTGTCCAGCTTGGGTGCTGCACGAACCTGCTCATCGACAGGACCGGTGATTAAGTTAGCCCAGTCCTTCCGCCTCCCTATTCGGGCACGGAAGAGAAAGGTCGTTGCGAGCAAGGATAGGCCACGATTCGTAAGGGCACCACTTTTGGCCGAGGTCTCAACGAGGGGATGTAGCTTCTCGTCAACTTCAGCAATGAGATCATGAGAAATGTCGGACTCGCCAAACTCAGTGGCGCAGTTGCTATAGGCACAGTGTGCGAAGCCAGGGCCTGCATGGTAATTGCCTACATCCATCTTATCGGCACCCACTAAATAATTGCTATTAGTTTGGCCCAGACTCTGGTGTGTTTTAAATAAAAAAAAATAAAATAGAAGAAGCTTTAACTTACCCAGGTTTTCAAGACGGTATTTCCCGCCCTTGTTCTTTCGAACATTGCTCTCTCTTGACAGCAGCCATAGTCGACGCCCGACCTCTGGCATCCCGGGGGAGCAGTCAAACGCTCCTGAAACGTCACCGAGTACACCTGTAAGACCTATTATAGGGAATCCCGCTGGATGAAGATTAGCTCCGCTTCTCGTTCCCATAAAATGCGCAAGATACATACTGATCGCAGATCTCAGGGCGACAATGCTCCCATCTGGATTCATAAAGTCTTCCTGGAGACCTTGTTGGAACCGATTATGGAGGAGTTTTGCGGCCCTGCCAGTTTTCATATACGAGTCATAGGCAAGGGCGCCTTCCATGCCAATCAAGTTACATGAGGAATAAATCCAGTTTGGCTGCCAACATTAACACGGCTCAGAGTATCAGGTTCGTGATTAGGCCTAGCTCACCTCACAGGGAAAGAGACAGTACGAGCAACTCTCCCAATTTTTCATCAGTGCATCGAAGATGCTCTCCGTGGTGTGATGGTAATTCGCTTTGTCTGTGATTCGGAAGTTAAGGGCATTTGGCTGACGGTACCGATCATCGCCATTGAGTTTCTCATAAAGAGACAGGCAGAGCACAATGTAGCCTGTCACCATGATATTATCGCGGACCACTGGATCCCAGTCCTACCACTCGTCATTATATATTTACCTTTAACATCAGGACTCAACTAACCATGGTGAACTTTCCCCATAAAGACTCCCACTTCCAGTAATTCATGACATCTTTCGTGGTGCTCCTCTCGATCAACCTTTCCTGGCCTGTTTTGATGTATCCCTGGAAGCTGGGCATGTAGTATTTCTGCACCACTGCCAGGGTGTATTGCAGGAAGTAAAGCTGGTATCTCAGTGCTGAAGTCTGGAACTGATCAATAACTGTAAAGTTGGACCAGTCGTCAGCAGCCTGATGGGCCACCTCGACAAAATGTTGCAGCATTCTAAGTTCCTCCATAGAGAGCTCGCGTTTCTCATCGGGGTCTGGAAGAGACTGAACGCGCGCACTCCATTTCGATTCTGCATCCAGGAGGAGGCCATTTCGACTCTCTCGCATGCCCAGGGCCCTATAATGTCGCGAGCGACCGGCAATAATACCGTAAGCTGCTACTCCAGCAACAAATGTGAATACTATTGGGGCTGCTGGCTCCCAAAGCCCATCACCAGTGACTGCTGTCGCAACGAGACCAGGGATAATCCAATTTGCTAGAACGAATGCAAGGCCACCTGCTCCGAACCAGGCGAATAGTGAGAGTGGAATGAGGGCGACAGAAATAATAACCCCAATAGCGCCCCATATACCGCCGACGGCAAGGAAGCCGGCTCCTGGAAAAGCGCAGCTGAGTGCAGCAACTCGGATTTGAGGGTCTTCGAATTTGTAAAAGCCGGTCACAGCCAGAGCAATGAGAAATGCATATTGGAGCTGAGTTCGCCGCTGATAGCTGGAGGTCACCTTTTGCGCACCGGTAAACACAGGAATGAGCAGTCCTGATGGCACGGGTTGAGGTCCTTTGCTGTATTTTAGCTTCATTAATTGACGTGGAGATCGGATGAAGGACTTACCTTCGTTTTGCATCATGTTAGTATTCTACAAGCAGTGACGGCTTTAAATACTGGCTGCGAAGGTGTATACCAGGTGGTTAGACGACCTTATAGTCAGCTCCTCATGGCATCATGGCCCCGCTGGATCACCGAGGATAATCGGTTCTCCACTGTTGATCCAGTACTTGGAAAACAGGATAGCGCTGACTCGCGCAAGACCTGTGCTGCTGTGCTGACTCGTGCGAGTCAGTGTCAGAAGTACGGGTGGGCATCTTATGTAGAGCTTTGCGTCTGTTTTACACTCCAATGCTTGAGGAGACGCTTAGTGCCTGTAATTTACTGATTGAATTACAGCGGCTAGCTACTGGTCTAAATCTGAATTGTTGTTTGTAACTTGGCCTGGTGCCACTACCATGGACAAGCGTATTTTGCATCTTTTCGTGGAGAGATGGGGTTACAAAGACGCAAGCATGACAGACAAATAAGTCATATTATTCCTATTACAGAGCGGGAATCTACGATGGCAATAAATATTCTGGGGACAGCATGACTGCCGGATCCATACCATGCACCAGCTCTGGGTATTCGGTCCAGAACTTCTCTAACAACCCCCACTGGCTAGAGTCCATAAATCGCCCGTAAAAGTCTGGATGAACCTTGGGATCACCGTCGTCTTTTCGAACGAAAAGCTCCTTGTTGAAACCACCACGGACCCGGCAGGTACAGGCAAGCAGGCCAAACACCGATCCGAGGTCGTATTTAGAGCCATGAAGTATTAGATTATCCCTCATCTGGGGCCATAGAACCACATCGACGGCAAGTGGATGCTCCTGCACGAGCTGAAGAGCTGTGGGCCGAAGATGAGCCGGCAAACGGTTGAACGATTCTGATGATGGCCAGATGAGCCACTAAGGATCATGAGCAAAGATGGCAGTAATATAAAAGTTTTGAAGTACATACCCAGCAATACAGATAGGAAAGCCAGCTAGTAGCGAATTTCTCTGGCGGCAGGATTGGCAGGTCCCGTAGTTCGCCGGCGATGGTGTTAGCCAGCGGATTGCTGGATCCCCCAAACACAAGATCAATTGTTTTTGGGATCTCAAGGCAAGAGGCAGCCAGGTCTGAGGAAGCTCGCAACTGGGCAATCAGTGGTGCCAGCGATGCCCCATTCAGGAGATAGTTTGGATTTTGCTGCTTGACGGAGAACAGCGGGAGACGCAGCCAGGCAGGGGCTTCAAGGAGCGTTTCAAGCAGGGTAGATGGAACTACCAGGGTTGTGCTTCGCCGGGCCGTTAGGGTAGAGCTCCATGAAGACAAGGAGGGTGCTGCACAGGGATGGACAAGACTGCCTGAGGAGTCCACTGCATCAAGTCGCGCTTCTAGCTGGCGGATCTTTTGCTCGAGACTCGCGATGTGCTCTTGTGTACGGAGTCGCTTCCGGCGTTGACTCTCCTTGTCCCGCTCCCTTTTGCGCTCTGCAGCCTCTTGCAACCTTTCCTTGCTGTCCATGGGTACTTTGTTGCTCTTGCGGTAGAGGACTGCAGCCCCTCATAATAGGAGGTGGGGATGGTCGCGTGTCTTGGCCGGACCAGCATCGTCGTGCTGATCTACAAGATGCGGGGAAACGGCGAGTCAGACGAGTCAGTGCGGGCTATTGCCTTTCTATCTCCGTGGTTTGCCGGATTAGATGTGGTGGGCTCAGACAAAACATTCCGAATTCCGTTCTTGGCTCGATGCCGCAGAGGTTGATAGACATCCTCCACCTCCTCTTGGGCAGGAAGACAGAAAGAGAACTGCAACCTCAGGTTCTGTTCCAATATGGCAGCATGCTGTGCTCTCGGTGCCTACATCATCTATAGACTGATCTCGTTCCATTCGAGCCTGTCGTTTCCAACCAACACACCGACGGAAGAGCATGACGTTCGGAAATCGAAAACAACTAAAACCAGCCACTGTCTGATTGCACTACAAGGGCTAACCTGCTCGAGCTGTGTCGACGATGTGGAAAACGCATGCCTTTCAGTACCCGGAGTATCTGCGGCGCATGTAAGTCTGCAGTCCTTGACTGCACGAATTGTGTACGATCCGGAACAGGTTAATCCTGGAATATTGGCCACTGAAATTGAGCAAATCGGCTTCGGCGCAGTACCACAGGTGGAAGACGAGGAGTGGATATCCCAATGGCTCACGGCAGCTAGATCCAAAGACGATACGGTGCGAGAATGGTCTCGGGCGTTCACCTTGTCCGCAGCTCTCAGTGGGCTTGTTTTCATAGTCGAAGCAGTTGGTGGTAGGATATTATCGCCGGCATCACTATTTCTGATCAGACCCATCATCGTTGTTCCGAGTATCTGGCTGGGTGCAGCCATCCACAAGGAGGCCTGGAGGGCCACGATGCGTGGTCGCCCGAACGCGTCGCTTCTATCATCCTGTGGTCTCATTGCCACCCTAGTAGCCGGCTTGTATGCAGACCTAGATGCTATGACCCGGAATAACAACTCTGCCTCGATGCAGTTCTGCATGACGTCCGCCTGCCTGCTCATGACGGTCATAATAGGGGGCCGCGTTACGAAATGCCACTTCTCGCAACGCAGCAGCCAGTATCCGGCCGCATTAGCATCTGCCTTGCCGCAGTCCGCGAATTTAATGAGGAATGCAGGTTGCATGGATGAGCACCCTGTCTCAGTTCCTATTGATATGCTGCGCCGTGGTGATGTTATCCGAGTTGACCCGCAAGAGAACTTCCCTGTAGATGGGAATGTCGTCAAAGGTCACACCTCGGTCCGCGAGACAGTCATTAATGGTGAACTGACACCAAGGTCAATTGGCCCTGGTGCCTCCATTTATGCCGGCTCATCGAATGGCCTTGGAGTGGTGTTCATAGAGGTCTGCGCAGTGAAGAGTGAGACCTGGCTGGGTCAAACACTCAAAGCAATGGCGCAGTCGGGCGAAGCAAAATCCAACATGTGCCATTTTGCTGATCGTTTACTTGGTCGATTCTCCGTTATAGTCATCATTATATCTACAGTAGCTGGAGTTTATCATTGGTCTCAGGGTGCTTCTATCCAAATGGTCCTGACTCGGATTGCGACGGTGCTGCTGTGCGCGTGCCCTTGTACTTTGGACGTGGGCATGTCCGCTTGTCTGATGTCTGCTGTTTGTACGTTCGCTCTTCCATCAGCTATACATTAGACAGTTCTGACGACGAATACAGCTGCTGCCTCCAAAGCCGGTATTCTGCTTAATCCTGGATTTCATATCGACAACAGCGCAAACGCTAGAGCCATTGTATTCGACAAGACAGGGACTCTGACAACAGGAGAGCTCCAAATTCAAGGCTCATATATGGAGAATGATTGGGCGGATGGTGCTCAGTGCCAGCTTTTCTGGAACCTGGTGGGAGTCCTCTCACGACCGTCGGAGCATCCTGTATCTCGTCTACTCTGTGCACAACTTCAAAGAGAAGACAAGGAAGATTTTGGAGATATCGAACTCCTGTCCCATGAGGAATGCCCCGGCCTCGGTATGACTGGCATTGTCTCACACGAAGGGGCAAAGTTCAATGTCATTGTGGGCAACCAGCGCCTTCTACAGATGAATAACATCTACATTACCACTGAGCTTCCAGACCGGCCCAAGTCCTCTTTACCAGTAGGTAATGTATACATCACCATCGATAATGCTCTTGCTGGCCGGATTGCGTATACCGACACGATTGCTAAAGGTGCGAGTCACCTAATCCATACACTCCACAGCCGTGGTTTCAGTACTTTCATCATGACAGGCGACACCAAAGCCCCAGCTACCGCCGTTGCAGAGTGCATTGGTATTCCAGCCTCCAATGTCTATGCCTCGTTGCTTCCACACCAAAAAGCAGAGCAGATCAAGCGTCTGGAAGGGCAGTGCGGCCATACAGTCATGGTAGGAGACAACGCAAACGACATCCCGGGTTTACTTGCTGCGACGTTTGGTTTTTTCTTATTCCACCGTCCACCTTGTCGTAACAATATACTCTCCCAGCTGCAATCAGAGGCAGATGCTATCCTCTTACCCAATACTGAGAATGGGTCCGAAATACATGATATGGAGCGGGTCAGCTACGCCCTCGTGCTCATACGGGCTACCAGCCGCCGCATGCACCAGATTCTGTGGTTCTCGCTCATCTACAATGCTGTCGCTCTGTGCTTGGCGTCTGGCCTTATCTCTGGTGTGATACCCGAAGGAAAGCAATCATGGCCTAGCCTAGAGCCGTAAGTAACCCCTACTGTGATTATTGGTGTCTATGCAATATCGTTGCTTACTGTATGTGTATGACAGATCGTCTGCTAGTCTTGCAATGTCTATTAATAGTATATTAACCCTATGGTTCTCACTTCAGCTACAGAAGTGAAGGCCCAGGTATGTGACGGTGGCAAATACCCTGACTGGCGCCCTGTATTTGTGGAAAGCACCCGCACACTGGCAACATGATTGCCACGGCAGCGAAATACTACCCTGATGTATCAATACCGAGTTTTGGGTTATTTATGAGGGGTCTCCTGAAATGCCTGCTAGTATAATCCATGCTAACCATATATTTCCATCAAAGGATATCCGTAGTGTCTGATATATAGCCTGAATACATGGAGTGCGTGCTTCACAATCACTGCCTTCAGTAATTTCACAAGATCATTGTTGATTTCTTAAAACGCGTTGCTCACAGTCAATGGGTCTCTCCCCAGAACGTAAGTAGCCGTGCGGGGGATGTTGTACATTCCCAAGCATGTTATTGCGTATCATAATACCATAGGCCCGTGTAGATCCATCCGCTGTTTATTTGCTTTTCGCGCCGTCCCGCACCCAAGTAACCGGAATAGAAAACAGAGGACGGTTGGTAAACCACGTAGTACAACATACCCGAATGGGGTTTTGCATACCAGGGAGCCCCATGGGTGTCACAGTGTGGATCCAGGTGCTCTTCAGCATTTTGCCATGCTGCAGACTCGGCATTTCCCTGGTTCAACAGTGCCCTGTTTCTCTCCCCCAAGGTCGCATTAGGATTCTTGACCACCCTTGGACGATGGGTATGCACGGATGGGCTGTGAGATCGACCGGCAGTGTCTTGTGGGTAGCTTACATGTCTGGCGAAAGGGGGAGATAATACTCAGAATAATAACAATAATCTGTCAACAAAGAGTTCTCCATCCAATAGATATTCGACTTTGCTGGTAATACATGACGCGATTCAGGGCCAACAATGAGAAATTCCCTTTCAGACGACCGCACTGCGTGGCAATCTCCTTATAATTGCCAGGCATTTTCAAAAAGAGGCAACCGGTTAAAGTGGAGATTAGTTGATAGTCTGCCGACTATGTGGCTTTTTCAGCACAAGCTGACGGAATGGATGATATGTGCCTCCCATAATTGACGACCAGATCAACATAGCATAGTTGCTGCTGGTAATGGGTGATCATCCTACTTAAACCCTGCATATCCTTGCAGTCAATCTAGGGAAAGAGCTATCTTCATCAATCCTAGCCAACAATCATGAAGTACTCCGTCCTGGCTCTTGCGGCATGGCTTTGCTGTGCTACAGCCATCGAACACAATGCAATCGACTACATATCCCCTCGGGGTCAAATAGCTATCGATGACAACAAGGGATGGGAGTCACTCAGCCAGAATGTTCTTTCCAAGCCCTACGAGCCAAAAAGATTCCCGGATGGGATGTATGTTTCCAACGTCGTGCTCCAAAAATATATTCTAAGCAGATTGTCATAGCATCAATCTAGGCCTTGCCGAAAACTGGCTGATCCAAGACGAACTGGCCGCGTATCTGAAGGAAAAGGTAAGCGAATACCCTATTGAGATCGTGATCTTTGTGCTAACCGGTCTCGAACAAGTTCACCATTGATCCTCTTTACCACCTAACCTACGGACAAGGAGCAGCTGCCTCCCCCAAGCTTCGTGAGGCTCTTGCTACGTACTTCAATGAATACTTCCATCCGTTTACCCGCGTAAACAAGAGCGAGATCATTGTTGCTTCTGGCGTGACATCATTGATCGATTCTATAGCCTGGAATACCTGCAGCGATAATGAAAGTATCATTGTTCCTCAGCCTTTATATAACGGGTTTCCAACAGATATACACCTTCGTGGCCACGCTAAGCTGCTGAAGGCATCTTTTGTTCGGGAGGGCCATGAGTACTCCTTTGACGATGTCTTCGATCCAGCTAAGATTAAAGATGCACTGCAGATGGCCTGGACTGACTATAAAAGCCAAAACATTACCATGCGCGGTGTTATCATTGCCAAGTATGCTTCTCCGTCCTTCGAGTTTTGTAACTGAAGCTCACTTTGACAACAGTCCCCATAACCCCTTAGGACGCTGCTATGTTCGTGAAACCCCTTGGCACTACCAAGAAGACCTCACTGGTTGCTGACTTCTGTCTAGTCCAAAGAAGCATTGACAGAAATCGCCCGATTCTGTGGTGACCACAAAATCCACTTCATTTCAGACGAAATATACGCCAACTCCGTCTTTGAAAACAAAAACGCGACAAATGCCACTTCATTTACCTCGGTGCTTTCACTTGATTTGAAAGATACCATAGACCCCGATCTTGTTCACGTCATGTATGGGATGAGCAAGGATTTCGGGGCAAGTGGCCTTCGACTTGGTGTGCTACATTCGCGCAATGAAGAGATGATCAAAGCAGCTTTTGGTGTGAAGTAAGTAGATGGCCACTATACAGAGACTGTCAGAGCCATGGCTAAGAGAATCCATAGTCTATTCTCGTGGCCGTCCTATCTTGCCCAGGACATGTGGGCGCGCCTCCTTGAAGACAAGGCAGCCACTAAGGACTTCCTGAACAAGAACAGTGACCGGCTTGCAACGAGTTACGAATATGTCACCAAGTGGCTGGACGACCTAAACATTGAGTATTATCGTGGAGGGTGAGTACTGCACTGCCTTCTCCTGTACTTGGATCCGCCTGACTGATACATAACAACAGAAACGCCGGACTCTTTATCTGGGTTCGGATCCTTCGCGAAGGGAGTACTGTTACACCGGCAAAGCTTATAGAAGAATGTCGCAAGCGCGGTGTCAATATTGGGGACGGACAGAACTTTCTTCCCGAAGGAAGCGCCGGATGGTTCCGTATTACGTTTTCGTATCCCCGTCCTATGTTGGAACTTGGCCTCTGGCGGTTGAAAGAGACTCTCGAGGCGCTAAAAGTGGTTCCCGTGTGAGGTCCAGACGTGGCTTAGGAGTCTTGTCTTTCAATCCGTAGCCGGTTGTTAACTTGTGGACATACGTCCTTTTTAAAGAGGCCTGGCATGTTTACAAATATTATAGCTTTTCAGTACTAAATAAATCATTCTATCGTTCTCTCCAGGTCGTCTCCAATAAATACAAATTAATTTATTGTTATTTCCGGGGAATGTGTATACTCCGGACTAGGATGTTCAGTGGGGGCTCACTGCAATAGTGGCGGTGCAGTGCGTAGGACTGATATTTTCGGGGTACGAGCCACCATTTCATCATTGGAAATCTTCACGCCGTTGACGATATAGTGGTCTCTCGTGGTAGCTTTTGGAGCAGCGATGAGGCTCATGTCAAGGCCAGTGTGTTTATCGAGGGTTGATCCGTAAATAGGTACTGTGGCTGTGCACCAATACGAGGCAGAGACTGAGTGGTCCGCTATGACCCGCTATACTGCAGATCGAAACCTGATGTTCATTGCATAATCCCCAATTAGGCAGTCCTTCGCTTGGGCCCTCGTATTCTGTGGTGGCTCTTGAGCGTTCACATAAAGGCTCGAGCCCGCCCTGATATTTCCCTTATTGTATTCACCACAACTACAATGTCTTATCTCATAGAAAAATCAGATTCAGCCACACCAATTCCTGGCAAGGATGATCCGTCCATCATGGCCCAGGTTGAGGAAGATGCCGGGGCACTCGACAAAGCCATGAACGGGTGGCGCAAGGACACCGACACCATCATGCGAATCGTACTATCGACCTCCCTAATTCCAGGACGGTCAGAACTGCTTCAAGAAACCTCACAACAGAATCACCAGTACGACCTTGTGAGAATGCTTAAATGGACGACCTCGGGAATATTCAAAAAGGCCATAGAAGGGTTAATGCTAGGGCCAGTGTGGCACGATATCGCCCGTCTGCGCAGCACTACATCCTACAGCGGTACACCATTTTACCAATTACGTGCTGAGGTCATATTCTATGGAACGACTGCACATCTTGCAAAGATTAAGGCGACGCACCAGGATAAGTACCGCCATCCTATCGATGACTTCGTCACCTGCCCTCAAAAAAGGACCCGTCAGCTCCTTCGACTATATATGGAAACTGAGAGGCCTGATGATGGGTCTGATGCTCGGGATACCGAAGGAATTGAGGCCGATGCTCGCACACTGCACGATACCATTCCACAGATGGGCAAGGAAGCTGAATTTTCTGCTCTGCTTGCGCGGTGCTCGCATCAACGACTTGTGGCAATTAGCGATGAGTTCAGGTCCATCTACGCTATGGCACTGGAGGACTACATCACAGAGAATATAAAAGGAGACTTTCAACAGGCGCTCAAATGGTTATTTACCTGGGCTAGAGATCCCGCAGAGTACGGCGCCTGTGTCCTGCGGAAGCTATTTCCATGGCAGTATAAAGATCGGATGAGCCATGAGGACCTAGTGTTTCATACCTTTCTATGGTGTCACTGGAATCGACGAGTCTTTGAGGCCGGGAAAGAAAGGCTGGATACAGAAGGCTTCAACCTCCGTGCGAAATTGGAAAAACGCCTGCCAAAAGGCCCATTCCGTGATCTCGTCTTCAGGATTTATGATGGTCTGATTTAACCTGCCTTCGCCTCTCAATTTTACGAGAACGTGGGAGGGCCTTGGGATATTCTCTGCTTTGTCAATACCTGTTTTTTAATACTAGCCTGTATTCCGTTTTTCTGATTCTCTGTATGAAAGGCAAGATTATATGAAAGTACTGTAAATATAATATATTGTTAGGGATATATATGGAGCCTTCAGGAATTAGTAAATCACGGGGTTAGTGGTAAAAATTAAAGGATTGATGTTGAAATTAATACAATATTCTCTACCTTACTATAGTATTGCTCTACGATATATAATTTACAGCACCTTCCCCCGTTCAAGACCACTGCCAATTCGACATGAGTGCAGCATGGTTCTTAATAGCCAATGAATCTATTTATCGTTCCCCCCATCGCCTTTGCATCAGGTAAAAAAAAAAAAAATATTGTGGCGTCACTGCGAAAGTGTATTTGGGATAGGGCAGCCTTCCAGCGATGACTTGCACCAACGGGAGCTGTGTGGAATGCAGCTGGCTTACCACAGGCATATGTTTTGTTTTGTAATGGTGGAGATTGATACAAGGACCCCAGGTCGCATAACCAATGCCACCAGGGAACTGGCAGCAAGTCTCCAATTGCCGTTCTGATTCCCGAGCATTGCCGACGGTACCGACGTCTCGCCAGCGTGCACGATACGGATGGCTGACAGAAGCGCCGCACAACAAGTTAAAAGAGAACAAAGCCAACAGCTGCTTGGTAGAATGAGCAGTCTGCTGAATTCCTTGCTGGTCTGGATATTGCACTATGCGGGGGCCCTTGTTCATAGTATGGGGTTATCTCTGGATATCCGGTTTTGTGCTTACAATGGGGTACAAGGGCCCGCTAACAAATACAGAAACGCATTGTTGAAAATTTTTGTTTCCACTCAGCCAGTTCTGCTAACCTCGCTCTCTGCATGTTGACAGCCTCTTCAACTGACCGGATTTGCTTCAAACTGGCTGCGACAAGCAAATGAAACCTTTCAGCCGCGATCGCAGAATACCAAAGAAGAGGACCGACAAAAGGCCGATTCCCTCATGGAAGCTTGTTCTAGACCAGGGGGCTGTCACTCAGTCAGTCTTAAGCCATGAATATGTTGGGTCTGGCACTGAAGAAAGCCCATATGTTGTCGCCTGGCTCGACAACGACTTTCGCGACCCCATGCTGCTCAGTATGACCCGCAAAATCATTATCACACTGATCGTGTCCTTTGCAACATTGGTTGTTGCGCTCGCATCGTCCGCATACACCGGGTGCATGAAGGAGCTTATTGAAGACTTGGACGTTGGCCGAGAGGTTGCGACTTTAGGGCTGTCGCTGTTTGTGCTTGGATTTGCACTGGGCCCTGTCTTCTGGGCGCCTCTCAGCGAAGTCGTGGGACGACAGTATCCATTCATTCTGTCCTTCGGTGCAATGGCTGTCCTGCTCGCTGGCTGTGCTGCATCCCCCAATATCGAGTGCTTGATTGTCCTGCGCTTCTTCGCCGGCGCCTTTGGGTCGGCACCTTTAACCAACGCCGGTGGTGTCATTGGCGATATGTTCCCAGCTCGCCAGCGTGCACTCGCTCTGAGCTTGTTTGCCGCTGGTCCATTTATGGGACCTGCACTGGGCCCGATTATCGGTGGTTTCCTCGGAATGAATGCAGGCTGGCGCTGGGTGGAAGGGTTCCTTGCAGCGCTGGCCGGCTTCTCGTGGCTCACCATGGCCCTATTCGTGCCTGAGACATATGCCCCAATTCTGCTACGCCGGAGAGCAGAACGACTTTCGCGATTTACTGGAAAGGTCTACCGGACACGGTTCGATATGGGCTATCGTCCGAGCCTCGGGGAAATACTGCGCAAGTCGTTGTCGCGGCCATGGGTTCTGCTATTCCGAGAGCCTATCGTGCTGCTGCTGTCTGTTTACATTGCACTTATATATGGAGCCCTCTTTATGACGTTTGGTGCCTTTCCTATCGTCTACCAAGAAGGAAGGGGGTGGAATGAAGGCGTAGCAGGTCTTTCATTCTTGGGAATTCTGGTTGGCATGGTCCTCGCAAGCATCTACACTATATATGACAATCAGCGATACCTGAAAGTCTTCGACAAGCACAACGGCTCCGCTCCTCCTGAGGCTCGCCTACCTCCAGTTATCCTAGCGTCGATTACTATTCCTGCTGGCCTCTTTTGGTTTGCATGGACGAACTCTCCTTCTGTTCATTGGATGGCTAGTATCGCCGCCTGCGTGCCATTTGGCTTCGGAGTTATCCTGGTGTATCTCGGAATCCTGAGCTATTTGATAGACTCATATACCATCTTCGCAGCCTCAGTTCTTGCTGCTAATTCGGTTATGCGCTCTGGCTTTGGCGCCATCTTCCCACTATTTACGACGTACATGTACGACGGCCTTGGGATCCACTGGGCTTCGTCAATACCTGCTTTGCTCACACTAGCCTGCATCCCTTTCCCTCTTGTTCTGTATAAGAAAGGCAAGGTTATTCGAAAGCGCTGCAAATATGCTGCACAGTCGGAGGCGTATATGCAGAGTCTCCGGGAGTCAGCAAACCAATAGAGCAACAGTGTAGATTAGTCGATTCCAGCCCCAGGGCCTCGATCGTTCGATAGTATAGATAATAGTATTTATGAAGGTTCATACTTCGAATACGACTGCTTTCATTCCTTTGCCGGATATTACTCAATGCACCAATGGCTTCGTGGTACTTCAGTGGGACGCATAAGGGAACTAAACAAGGCTCTATTTTAATTGGCTGTCCAAGACCCAACTTGATTCAGGGAGCCGGATGTCAAGCGGACCGAGCCAACTAGGTAAGCTAGTAGTCGACTGGCCGGAAGCACACCAAAAAGTGGGTATAGGATCACGGATGTGAGGCATCCCGAGCATGACTCGCTCCCGTTTCTATGTGAGGAAACGCCACATGAATCCGTTCAGCCAAACTATATAAAACACCTAGGACCGCTCAGCCCTAGTGAGATTTAACATCCCAGAAAAGTCAAAAGTTCCCTCCAACATGGTCAAAATCGCTGTTGCTGGTGGCTCGCAGGGCCTCGGGAGCGCCCTCGTGCAAGCTCTCGAATCGCACGGCTCCCATGAGGTCAGGATTCTTAGCCGCAAAGCCCTTGACGGTGATTGGCGGTACCTTGCTGTCGACTATAGCAGCATTGAGGACTTGCAAACGGTGCTCGAGTCTAACAACATCCATACCGTCATCTCAGCTCTATCCATGGAGAATGGTGGTGGCCAGTCCCAAATGAATCTCATTGAAGCGGCCGAGCGGTCCAAATCCACCCGCAGATTTATGCCCAGTGAGTTCGGCGTGGTGTATAAGGAGAAGTAAGTACTCTTACTGCTACGTGGTTATATTATGGTCAAAACTAGCGTTTTTCCAATTAAAGACATATCGCCGCTCTACCTTCGTACGGCTGGAAGCTGAAGGCTAGCGAACGCCTCGCTAATAGCTCGCTGGAGTACACGCTCTTCTCCAACGGCCTGTTCCTCGATTATCTTACTTCTCCCTTGGTCTCAACGCCCCTTGTCTATGCCCTTCCTGTTTTCATCGACCTCGAAAATAACTTCGCCGCGCTACCGGGAGACGGTAATGCCACTATTTCAATGGCTCATACAGTCGATATTTCTCGCTATGTCGCTGCTATCCAGGATTTGCCGAAATGGGAGACACGCTACCACCTTATTGGTGACCGTTTGTCCCTTAACGACGCCGTGAGAATTGCCGAAGAAATCAAAGGCACTACGTTCGAAAGGCACCATGATAGCGAGGAGGAACTACTCAAGAATACGTGTACTCTATTACCGATATATAACAGCCTTTTGCCTGCTGGGATGGATCGGTCATATATAATGGGAATGATAGCTGCGACTGGTGTGAGAGTTATCGATCGCGAGATGGATTTGGATGTTGGCCTGGCTGTGAATAGGCTCTTCCCAGATATGCAGACGCACACCGTCCGTGATGCCGTACAGATGTGGAACGAGGCTTCGGGAAAGAAAAAGTAACGGTGTCTTCTTTAACAAGATATAAGTGGAATATATGGCTATCACGAGGAAAGTCACCCGCTCGTGGGTACCTCAAATGCGTCTATACGGCATAATCTTACGCAAGGTCATATAGTTACTGACTATATATATATACTGCACCAGCTCCATTGAGTAGGTGCTCCTTGACTACACATTCCCGCCGCTCTCAGTAGTAATGGGCCCTTTTGTCCCCTTGTCCGAGTTGTTATCTGAAGAATCCCCAGTATCCTTACCTTGAACCTGAATCTGCTCCGCGGTAGTTTCAATGGGACGGCCTGTTGCATCATGCGTTGCATCCCACTCTTCAACCTCAGCATTAGGCACCTTCTTAAGCCGGTTGCTCTGAGCTCCGCCTTCCAGGCTGATGAGCTCCTGTCTCAAGGTGTAGCCCTTCATCCTAGGGATAATATACGCCCAGAGCACGTAGTATATGGCGCACGCCACGAGACTGTCGCAGTTAACAAAAATAAACTTGGCCGCAGTGGGAACTTTTACTTACACTCCAATTCCTGTCACCACGTACGTGGCGTACCAAAAGCTGACATCCCCAGCATACTGGCCACCAGCGGGAGGGTACCACGGCATCACCAGTAGGTAGAGCTGGACAAGGATATTAAAGATAACCACCACATGCCAGGCTCTGAATTCGGGTTCAGGGAGGTTGGCTTTCTTACGCTTCCAGCGAATAACGTAGACGCCGACGGCCATGGCGAGGTTGAATACAGCGCTAGGGAAGATTTTCAAGTCGTTCACTATCTCAGTCAGCTTATATGTGTCGCTTAGTTATTGCTTGTGGAATCTGACCGAAAGTGAAGGCGTCTCCTGCCGGAATGGCGAGGATCATCAGGATAGTTATAAACCAAATCACAACGTACGGTCCCAGTGGCGTGCCAAATGGCTTGGTCGATACCCAGAATTTAGTCCATGGCAAGACTCCCTGTCGGCCACATTCCCTAATTTGCCTGGAGAGCCCAACTATCACAGAAATCATGTTCCCAAAAGAAGCCAGGGCAATCAAGAAGTTCAGGCCCCGGACTGCGGCGCCGTCTCCGAACACCTTGGAGAAAAAAAGGCTTGCAGTGGTGAGCTCGGAGTTTGCCAGTTCATCTTTGGGGACTAGTATTGTATTAGTTTGTTAATTGCCCGATGCCACGACTGGAGAACTCACCAGCAGCGAAGAAGGCGACATTTGCGAACATGTATAGCACGTAGACCGTGGTAAGTGCAACAGTCGCGTAAATCTTCAGTGATCTCACGGGGTTCTACCAAGCGTCAGTGAAGCTTTCGTACACCATACACCGCAGTAGTCGTACCTTGATTTCATTAGCAACATTGAAAGCATTGTAGTAGCCCCCATACGAAAAGATGATACGGTACAAGGCAGTCGTCATCCCGTAGGCAGAGGCTGAAGCACTCCCCGACCATGCATCCTGGAAGTTGGCCTTTGGGTTCTCAACTCTGGTATTGCCTCCCAGAACTACAAACCCAGTGAGGATAACGAAGATCAGGGTACAGATCTTGACAATCCCAACGCCATTCGAGAACCAGTATGCGTACTTCGTGTTGAACACCAGGGCTGGTCTCATCAGTACCCAGAGTCGAAATATTTAGGTTGCTGGCTTACCCAATGTAGCGAGAGTGTAGCATGCTAGGGCTGTCCCTTTGACCTGCCAGTCGGTCCCTTCGTGGCCGGAGATGGCGATAAGGTAGTTGGCCATGACTAGACAACTGTTAATATCCTCCATTGGATAATAGCGTTGACTCACCAGTGGCATTGGCACTTCCAAACGAAAGAATCACACTCTGAACTGCGAACGTGGTTGGAAACAGCCACATTGGACGGGGATATGTCTGTTCAAGGAAGACGACTTCTGAGCCCGATCGACTGGGGAAGTATGCTGTAAACTCGAGATAGACGGCGCCGGAGGAGAGACATAACTGTCCAATTAACACGTCAGTCAGCGTAACCTTTTTATTAGAAGTAAAACATACCAAGTAACCAATGGTCCAGTAAACAAAGCTAACACCAACCGACCCAGTACCAGACAGAATAGAGGACGCTGTCCATATCAGCTCACATCCAAGTATAGGCGGGCCTTACTCACGCGTAGAATAGATACCCGCGCCAATCATCATCGTGATATTCAGCAAGGTAATTGTAGCAGGGCCGACAGCGTATCCCAATGGGGATTTGTTCTCAACCGGAGCACCGGAGGCATCTTGATATGTCGGCGGCGCATCGTTTCCTCCCCTTTCGCCGATATAATGAGCGCGTCCATGGTCTATCTGGGTTTCAATCACAGTGCCCGGCTCACCAGCGCGGTCGCTAAACGGTTTTCGCCAGGACATTGGGATTGGTGGTCGGAGAAAAGAGATAGGAGTAGGCACATTAAAGGAATAGAAGATGCGCCGCACGAGCCTGCTATATACCACACCACGTTTCCTGTTGGTCTTCTTTTTTCTTTTTGTCTCGTCCCACGTTATGCTTTCCTTGTCCAGGAAAAGTGTAATCTCAAGAGGAGTCGTTGTGGATCGCCGGCGATTTCAACATCGGAGGGGCGAATGGTACAACTGGCGCCACAATTGTCTTGCAAAACCTTCGCTGGGATGTAACAAGTAACTCACGTCGGTCTAACAAATATGCCCAGGAATGCGTCAATGTCTGCCCATTCTTTGGTTAAACCATGAAGGTTGCAGCTATGTCGAGTGCATCATGCTGCCATTTGCCCTTTTTTAAGGAATCAAATGTGGGAATTGTCAATAAATAATTGGACACGACAGTTCAGGAACTCGAAATAAATCCACTCCACATAAAGCAATGGCTGCCCAGAGTGCGTGATGCGATTGCAATGCCCCGAATGGCATCAGTTCAGGGATGCTATTGCGCGAGTCCGAACTCAAAATCCTCCACGCGGTGCAGTCGGAAATTTCTTACCTTTCTCGGCTTCTATACCGACAACAGAGGTAGTCACTTTTGGGTCAAAAACATCTTGTCGAGGTCTCAATACGCTTGTTCTATTAAAGGTATCTGATGCGCATAGCGCTGCTGCACCCCGTATCCTTATACCGTGGCGTTTACTGCTAATAAAGAGTGCTCAGCACGCAATAGCCAGTGATATGGCGAAAGGATACCTCGTTACGTGAAGCTGTCGTGCTCGCCGCGGTATCCGCCATCTCCTTCCTATAACAGTGGTCCTTCACGATCGCCTTTTCCACCTGGTCTGATCGAGTTACGCCATTTGGAGTCTATATTTGCCAACCGCGTTGGATGATATGCAACCTCGAGAGTTGCCATAGAGCTAAGCAGCAGCTGTCTACTTAAGGCCAGTGGGGCTGGCAGCTGGCTAATATGACAATCCAGTTCTTACACTATATTAATATACATTCCACATGACTCGCTGGCTTCATAACACGGCCCGATCCGTCCATCAGATCAAAACAAAAATCGGCCATCCTACCGACACGGCTTCGAACATCTGGGCGGACTATATATGCACGTTCGGGGACGGTTCCTTCTATGATCATGTTGTTCATTCTCGATTCATCGCGTTATTGCAACTGGCAGTGTCCACAGATCTCCAGGCCATGTCAAGCTCATATACTTGTACCTTGACGCCCAACATGGGGACAGGCTTCGCCAGCTCGGATGTGAGTCTGGAGATGTAAGTGTCAAATGGGGAGGCTCTACATCTACTGCATCGGCAGACTCCGCGGAGTCAGACCGGACTTGATGGATTTATGCACTGACACGGACCATGTCGATCGGGACTATTGCCTACTAGCGAGGGCCCATACCGCTTGAGAGTCAGGGGGTGCCAGGAACAGTCATGTACTGTCGGCGACTGTCGGTGACTGTCAGCTCCGGTCGGTTTTGCCCGGCCCGAGTTGTTTGTGCACAAAATCTGCTGGAGTTGTGGGCAATCCCTGAATAAGATGTGGGTTTATGCACAGCACAGCGCTGAGTCACGCATAATTTGCCTGCATAACGTTGCGTATGCAGATCCCAATGTTGCATCTCCAGTTCCACGTTCTGATCGTTCTGATCTCCATCCATCTCCAGATTCTGCTTCTGCTTCTTTTGTTTCCTTGTCGTTTTGTTTCCTGCCATCTGCAAGTATTCTCGCGATGTCCAATCGCGTTGATGGCAGTCCCCCCAAACAGCGGCGCCTGCCAGCATTCCTGGACCATTTCACCACGCGCGACCTGAAGATCTTCTTTCGCTGCTGGGCCGCCGCTTGGGTCGCTGCTCTGTTGATTTTTATCGGCCCTGTCGCTGACAATTTCGGCTCTGCAACGTTTTTTGCCTGGTAAGTCTCTCTATGCTTCAATTTTAGCTGTGCTAACGGCCCCAGTCTGGTGTTGTTTATGCTGCCCCCTTCTGGTGTACTGTTTGTCTTCATTCTCGGATCGCTCAGTCTGTACATTGGAATTGGCCTTGCATGGGCATGGGGCGTCATCACTATGAAGGCCGCTCTGGCCGCCAGACCAGAGGCAGACACTCAGGCTCGAGTAGCAGCCCTGCAACAGGCTGCTGCGACCGAGGCGCAATCGACTGGATCCTCGGCCGCAGGGATTGCTCAGCGCATGATCTACGATGGCTGGATGTTGGATGCGCGGGTGACTGCTGTTGTGTACTGCATGTTATGCGTTTTCATCTACTTTCTTGTATATCCCATCCCTTGCGCAGCTGCATATACTCCTGCATCAACTAACCAATTATAGTCACGCCTGAGGGCTTCTAATCCGAAGACGGCCTTTACTGCGATCTTTGGTATCATCATCACCGATCTGTTCCTGTGTTATGGGCCTCTGCTGCCCTCTTTCAATGGTACTCTGCCTCTGGCCCTGGTGAAACCTGCTGCTGCAGGCACTGGACTTGGATTCGCGTGTTCAATTCTCTTTTTCCCGCAATCCACGTCCGATATTGTCCTCGAAGGCATTGGAGATTTACTGCGACTAATGGAAGACTCATTGCAGTACTCTGCTTCCGCTCTCAGCAAAGAATCTGAACCACTGGATCCTCAACAGCTCCAGAAACGACGGACTAAAATAATAGGGCAGTATAGGAAGCTCGACCCATCGTTTGGGTTTCTACCACTTGATTTTTCCATTGGAAGCTGGGGGGCTGAGACAGTTGCCACCTTCAAAGAGCCGATGCGACAGCTGTCGGCGGTGATCCTGTCGCTCGCAGAGTTCCATAAAAGCGCCATTGAAAGTCGCCTCAAGACCCAGGAGGTGAACAAACCACCAAGTGACACTAAGAAACTGGTTGAGAAGGACCAGGAGAAAAAGCATAAGAAAGAAAAGAAAGAGAACAAACAATGGAAAGTGGGCGCACACCATCTTGCACAGGTCGCCGATTTGGTCAAAGGGCTGCAATATACGGAAGACCACTCTGTCGATCCCGATGTGGCGAATGAATTCACTCGCCATAGCACCGCCGCCATGGATGCTTGCTTGGAAGGAATTCGTGCTACAGGCGAATGTGTCCGGTTTGTTGAGCGGCAGCATTGGTATCACAAAGCTTCTCCTACAGCACATGAAGAGCTGTATGAGCGGACGAAGACCGTGCTCGAGAAACTGCGACAAACCAGAACATCCTTTCTACATGACATGACAGAGTCTCTTATTACCGGGTATGCCCAGCTGTTTGAAAATGATAGCCCAGACGAAAATACTCGAGCAGATCAGGTGGCAGGCATAATATTATGTATGAACTTCCAAGAGCATATGGCAAATGCACTGGACAAGACAGAGGGTCTTCTAGCCCGCATGTCAGACGTCTTTCCTGAAGCCACTCGAATACGCCTTTGGTGGCCGACGAGTCTGAAATACGCAGCTCGATGGATGCTCGGAAAGAAGGACAAGGCCCCTACACTCGCACCAGCCAGCGACGACGACCCCGATCAAGCCTCCGCTGGCGATGCTACACAGTCTGCGCAGGAGAAACTACGAATTCGTCGTGGATACCGACCTCGAACCCGTCATCCTCTAGGTAAAGCTGTCATTGGGACATATCACTGGTTGACCTGCGATGAAGGACTGTATGCTCTGCGGATGGTCGTTGTTACCATTGCAGTGTCCATAGCTGCCGTTCTGCCACACACTGCTGGTTTCTTTTATCGTGAGAAGGGGTTTTGGGGTTTGATCATGGCTCAGACGGGTCTTTTGGTCTACATGGCAGACTTTACATTCTCTGTTCTCGCTCGACTTGCTGGTACCATCGGAGGAGGTGTCCTGGGCTTACTGGCCTGGTATATTGGCTCTGGAAATGGCCCAGGCAATCCGTATGGCTTGTCGGCTGTCCTCGCTGTGATGCTGATAATCTTCCTCTGGATTCGCCTCTACCTTCCTCCCAATCTCCTTGCTGGAGGCATCATGGGTGCCGCAACTTTCCTGTTAGTAGTCGCCTACAGCTATGTTGATACGTAAGTCATCCTGCAATAACCGGGCGCCGAATATAACTGACAATTCAGGCACAATCCTACATACGGAGACCCAGGTGTTGGCTACAACGTCTTCTGGCGGCGATTACTCCTCGTCCTGATCGGAATCGGCGCAGCAACAATCGTCCAGATGCTCCCCCGTCCCCCCTCTGCCTCACGCCACGTCTGTAAATCTCTTTCTCGCTCTCTACGCACTTTATCCGACCACTACGCCCTCCTCCTCTCCTGCTGGGGCCGCGCAGGCAACGAAGGCAAAACCATCACGGAACCAATCTGGCTCGAGCTCACCGAGTCCCTCGTCCTCCTCGAGCCCATGATCTACAACCTCCGCTTCGAGTTCTCCAGCTCGCAATTTGACTCTAAGAGTCTCGGGCAGGTTAAACAGCTCTGCCACGCCCTAAATGGCTTCCTCGCTCGCCTTATCGCGGCATCAGCCACCCTGCCACAGGAATACAAAGACCGTCTCGCACAGCAAATGGGCATCCTGGACCACCGCTGCATCGGCGAGATAATGGCCGTTCTCGGGGTCTGCGAGCAAGCGCTACGAACAGGCGATGCACCCCCAGAAATCCTCCCCACTCCGCTTGTGCGGCGCGCGCTGGATTTCTGGCAGACGCATCAGACGGAGTATCTGCTCAGTGCGGATATGGTGCGCGACGAGGACTACCGTAGGTATTGTGTTGCGTTGGGATCGTACATTCGGTTCCTGGGGAAGATTGATGAGCTGGTGCTTGTTATCAAGGGTGTCCTGGGTGAGGCGCATTTGGTGTCGAAGGATTTGATAGACTTGGTCTAATTTGGATTGCATAGAGGTGGACACGGGAATAAAACTGTATAAACTGGGATATAATACTCTACAACTACACTATCCGATAACATGATCATGGACTATTTAATATTCATAATCCACTCTTATAATAAGCTCGACTAGCCTCATGGCTGTTTGTGGCGTATTGTCACAATTGTCAACGGTCGTGGTTCATTTATCATATATGCCCATCTACTTGAATGGTAAGATATGCATGGGTTTTCTTCTCGCCAGGTCCTGGCTCCATTATATATTTCATGTGGGTTCCCCATGTACGCCGACCACAATTGCCAGCCTCAACTCAAAAATACCTCTTGCCAGTAAAGACACGAATAACTGACGTTATAGGCTTATCTGATCTAAGTGCGACCGAGTGTAAATAATTAGCATTGGTGTGTATTGGCTGGTATGGCGAACCTGAATGTCGAGTCAGGTGACATCCAATTCGGCCCGACTTTGTGAATCTTCGGTGCAGCTTCAGCTTCATCTTCTCCGAACCTCCGAATCTCCATCAACTTTATCAACAGCGCGCGACCGTTGGAGCCATGACTTCGCAGTCACCGGCCCAGAACACTGCTCATTCCGTAACTGCGTGCCAGCGATGTCGTGATCAAAAGGTAGAGCCGCAATTTCCACAGAACGCCCACTGCCTCTTGCTGACCATCGACTAGCTCAAATGTAGCCGTGAACGCCCAGTATGCACGCGATGTAGGCGGCTCCAAGCCAACTGTGCCTATCCGAGTCCTCCCAGTCGCCGGGGTCGGAAGCTGCAGCGCAGTTCGAGACGCGTAAATCCGGGTGGCGGCCTAGTCCGAAATCAGTCCCATCCACCTTCTATTCAAACACGCGATGAAGCCTCCGAATTTGATAGGACAACCCCCGTCCTGACACCCGTAAACGGGCTCGAATCAATAAATGACTCTTCCAATTCGTATCAAACACAGCTACGCAAGACCTGCCCAGCTAGGACAGAGTTGATTTCTACTTCCGACCCGCCACTACCACCCCGGGCCATTGGGTTGTCCCTGCTTGAAGTATATTTTACGCGTATCTACAATGCTTCGCTGATGTTTCACAAACCCCTACTATTTAGAGACTATCTTGATGGGAGGCTCCATGATGTTCTACTGAAGGCCATCTTTGCCTTGGCCACACTGTATGTCTCGACCCATTAATTCGTGGTTCACTACTGAGAAGATACGAGCTTCTTATCCACGCCGAACGAAGGCGGGCGGGAAGGCTCGCTAGAGCAGTCCGAGTTGCGGATTCTAAGCCCCTACTACCCCTGTGGCGTCCAATGGGCAAAGGCTGCTCTGAGAGATGCTATGCCATTGGCAGCACAAGAGCAATCCCTGATGGCTACCCAGGCACTTCAATGCCTGCAGAACTATTGGTTTGGAGTTGGTGACCCATATTCAGCAAATCTATGTCTCAGTAAGCTGTTCTTGCAATTATTTGACGAATATTATTAATGCAACTAGCATTGGCACACCGTTCGTGCCAACTCCTTGGATACAACAAATTGACCGCTGACGCCGAGTTACAATCCGAACTCAAACGTCGATGCTTCTGGGCCTGCTGGGTGTCGACCTGCATAGTAGGAGCGCCTGAACCGTACATCCGGTCAGCCTGGCAGGAGGTTGAGATGCTGCCACTCCCTGCTTGCATACAAGACACGGGATTTGGATACGAGATCATAGTAGACCAGCGGATGGACAATCAGTGGCATTCGCGCCCTGTGGATTCTCATGAGTTTGTTCAATCACCAGTCGCTGCAGCGTTGCTGGTTAAAATTGTTGGCGTATGGTATGTCCTCTGGTTGCTTCGACATCCCGCTTTCTTTTTATACTAATCTATCTATCAATGTTCCAGGACGAAAGTTCAACTCCTGATAGCTGATTCGAACTCCATAACCATAACCGAGCAACTGCATTGCGTGGAGCAACTGTCCAACCTAGCGACATCGGTTTTTGACACGGTGCTTCCTGAAGTTGACATTTCCTCGGAAAGCGGACGACTCATGCTCCTTTGCAATGCTCTATACCACCAATGCCAGGTCACTCTGCACTCCATGATCGTCCCTCTGTTTTCAGGCACGTCTCTCGAAGGAATAAGCCGTGAGACTGTTAAACGCAGCGCCGAAAGTGTCATATGTCATGCGCATCTATTTGAGAGATTATTAACACCATACTTGGACGAAAAAGCTGATATCACCCACCTGGCTCCCCTTGTAGGCCACGGTGCTTTTATAACGGCTATGGTTTTATTGGCTACGGAAATTCCTCATCGGGTCACACATAACGGTAGACAAACGGAGCGCCGCAGTTTAATTGCAGTGCGAGCGATCCTGAAGCTCCTAGATATTTTTCGGAGACATTGGCAACCGTTACAACATCATGTAAGTCGGGTAACTTTTGAACCTCGGTCTTCTATTTCTAACGATTGGCATACAGTGGGAGAGACTTCACGCTGCCTTGGAAGCGAACTTTCCGACTGGCAATTCCCATTTCGAGGCAGAAGCTTACGGAAGAGATGGACCGACTGGTGCTTCTATTCGAGATTCGGCCCGAACACAATCAAACTATGCGAATACTAATTGGGATAGTGGAAATGAAAGTCGGATCCAGTCTCCATGCCCGTTAAATAACATACCCCAGTCTCTGGCAAGGAGCCAATTCCCAGCGGAAATGGGTATATCGCCTGGAAATTCAGTCGAGGAAACCGAAAACCCCTTTAACCCTGTAGACTCCAGGTGTGCTGACGGTTCAATCCTAACACAGTTCGCTGTCACAGAAGAGGATGCGTGGTTTAGCTTGTCTTTTGCGGAAGCCGGAATCGAGCAATTCGCAGGTTACGAACATCTGCCTTTATTTCAACAGAGATGGATGAATTTCGGTTGAAGGTGATTATATTCAGGTGTTAGGGATAGAAATCGAGAAACAATGTAACAGCACTGCTCTTGAAAGATCTTTTGCTAACATACAATGTCCGCCCCTCAAAGTTCGTCACTTGCCCTAAACCAGGACTGTTGGCGAGCTGGCAGTTTATACCCTCCACGCCACAGCGTTTCTAGACTGCGCTTCGGATCATACGCATCTCTCACAGCCATCATCCTAGTCACGTCTTCAGGAGTAAGCGACTGCTGGTACACGTCTTGCTCCTTATTTGCGTAGTTCAAATAGACAAAATCGGTCCAGACGCCGCGCTTACGAGCCTCCTTTTCGGCCAGTTTACTCAGTTTGTCTGTGGCACGTTTCATGGCTTCGTCGTCTGCCGGATCGGTCCATGTGGCCATTATAAGGTTTACTACGTCCAATTAGACAAAAGAGTAAAGGGAGTAAAGGGAGTGACTCACATGTCAAATCCTCGCTGCTCTGGCGCAGACCATTGTATACTGGGCTATCACAAGTCGCTTCGATAAAGCTCCTTTGAAACGCCTGCGAGTTAACACACACAGAGACACCCTCCTTATCCAAAAGTGACCCGTAGACCTTGTCGACCAGCCCAAACATATCTAAAGCAATATTCGTGGCGGCCTTCGTGGTAAAAGGGACCCAGGCTCCACGGGTTTCACCGGGGACAACTGCTGCAATCACATCTTTCACCACATCATGCGTGCTGCCAGTATTCTCTAGATGATGCAAGGGCTCAGCATTGGTAACAGGGTCTACTGGAGTGCCATCGTCACTGCTAATGCATGTAAGGAGCATTTTCTGGCGGCCCTGATGAGCTAAAACAACCGCCTTGGAGATATTCGTGTTACTGTTGTCATGGGAATATGCCTGATAGTCGGAAAACGCTTCGGTCACGACCTGATCGGTAAATGGGTATATGTTGACCGAGCCCCATATAGCGGGAGAGTGGTAAGTGCGCATGTCGAACCTGGTGATAATGCCATAGTTCGAGCCCGCGAGTTTGAGCGCCCAAAAGAGATCCGGATGGGATTTCGTATTAGCATTAACGACGGTCCCGTTTGCCAGAACAACCTCGTAGTTGAGCACGGTGTTTGACCCAAACCCGACAGCTTGGGACTTGAATGCGAATCCCCCTTTATCTCTGTCAGAGAAGTGCGGACTGTATGGTAAAGCAGAGCTTACCTCCTGCAAGAAAACCACCAACACCAACGTCCCTGATCCGCGCACCAGCAACTGTCAGGTTATAAGGCTCCATTTCCTTGTAAACAGTCTGCCAAGTTGAGCCAGGGCCAAGCTTTGCGGTATATTCGCTGGGCAAAATTTCAATCTTGTTTAGTCCCCGGAGGTCGATGACAAACCCATCGTCAATATTCGAGGCGCCCTTCCATGTCATATGTCCACCAGAAGCAACCGCAAACTGACACTGACTTGTTTCTGCAACTTGAAGAATACGAGAGACATCCTCAGTGGATGTAGGCTTTACCGTGCAGGCTGGGAAGAGCTCCCGTTGGTGGAGGGAGTAATATGTGGAATGGCGGTCCTGATAGTCGGGAGAAGAAGGAAAGTGGACGAGAGATGGCAGACTCTCATAGAGCTTATTACACTATGCAGTGTTAGCAAGCTTGCCAAGATGTAGATGCCGAGTGACCTACGCAGTCCTGCGGCTGGCTTAAACAATTTACACAGGGTACTAAAGCCGCAGACAGAAGGCACAGGCTGGATATGATCCGCATGTTGAAAGACAAATAAATGGATACAATATGTGTAGGAGAATAGTGCCCTCGTCTGTCGAGCAGGAAATACGGCCACTGTGTGTATCCTGGGGTTACCACCTTTGATGTTATATTCTTGATGGCGGTATTTATTCCCCAGCAATGGAAGTAAGCAGCCTGACGGATAATATAGGAATTTGCTAGTAAGCCATGACAAAGTTACACTGCAGAGCCATGGAACCCAGTCCATTGCCGCTCCAGACTGGCCCATCTCTCTGCTTACTGCTTTACACTCCTCGGAACAAGTTACGGCGAAACGAAATTATTAGGTTCAGAAAATAATCATAATAAAAGAATATAATGACAAATCAAACCGAGCGAACGGACTTCTGCTCCCCCGTGTTCGACACCAGCCAGAGCAAATCAGGACGACTACAATGCCCGCAGCAGTCCAGCAGGCTTTTCTCCTTTATTTGATCGTCAAAATCTAGGGCAGCATAGACAATGCCCTCTTCAGTCAGCGGCAAATTATTTGTCAGTTTTCGTCCATCGGGGGCAAATATCGCACTCGCGCCACCTCCAGGGGTGTTGAAGACTATCCCATGTGCTGTTCCCAACTTCTCAATCCCTTTCTTGCTGATAACGGTGGTAGAATGCAAGGTAAAGGCTTGAGATTCCATTGAATATACACGTGAAGCCGCTTCAACCGCTTTACCAATATTAGCTGGAAACGAGACTACGAGATTGGGAGTAGGGCTACTGACCTTCCTGGGACATGGAATATGAATGTTTACCGCCAGGATGAGGCATGACAGGAGGCCAAGCAGCAACGTGGATTTCCTCACCTTGCGCGAACGTATGGTATTTCAGCAGTGGATTGTAGTGTTCCTAAACGCTCAGTATCGTCCACGTAGAGGGATTTGTGCTTACACCGCAGGACAGCGCACCAACCCGACCGACTGGAGTCTGGGATACGTTGCACAATGACGGACCATGACCATCGCCAAATACTGTACGCTCCATATGGATCGGCTTCAGCTTGCGTCGGGCCACCAGGAGAGATCCATCGCTGTTGATCGTGGACTGCGCGATAAACACCGTGCCACCACTTCGCTCGGAGAAACCCAGACAGACAACCATCTCGTTCTCTGCTGCGCACTTGCGAATAGCGTCCATTTCAGGAGAATCGACCACAAGCGAGTTCTTGACGAACTCGACATTGAGGACCGGGTCCATTGGTCTGCTCCTGGTGAAGTTAGGAAGGCCTGCAATGGCGCAGTTTGAAAGTCATACCATATCCACCCAGGATAGCCAGGCACCCAGAGTTCTGGAAATGCGATTATCTGGGCTCCATGACTGGCAGCATCTCCTATAAAACGACAAGTCTTTTGAACGGAAGCTTGAAGGTAAAGCCACTCTGGCTCGGCCTGGACGACTGCAGCTTTCACCACCATGTTGCAGCCCTTGAGGTGTAGTCAAACATTGAATAGATACTGCACCATTTCGTTTCTTAAATATGTAATATAGCCAGTACTTATTTTCCCCAGGGTCTAGACTCGTCTGTTGTAATACATCGACCCACGTCATCATGCCTACCCAGTTGGTATTATTAATTAGCCACCAACCAAAGTTGCTTCGTTCGATCTTTTACAGTATTTTTATTCCATTCACAGTAACTCGAGAGCGCTCTATGGTCTCCGTATGCAGCATAGGTCGGACCGAATTGAATCGGGCCGACTCGGTACATCGAATGCACATGTCGAGGGAAGACTTTAAATCAACCATCCACCATCCACCCCAGGTTTCCAGTAGAAACAAGCACAATGCTCATAAACCACTTCTTCCCATCCAACGAGTGCTTCAGCTACGAAGTGCTGCGCGCGGCCGGGTACGCAAACTACGGTGGCGCCGATCTCGGCGAAATCATCGCCATCACGTCCCGAATCCGCGCTGGGAACGAGGACGACTGGATACGCGAATGGAAACGCGCAGCAGAACGAGCAGTCGCCAATGCAGAAATATCAGAGTCAGCGGGGAATAGAGTCAGTGCTCACGAGGCGTATCTGCGCGCATCGAACTACTACCGCACGGCGGAGTTCTTTCGCAGAGAGAATGTCGACGAGGATGAGATTGCACGTCTGATGTATCAGCGGTCGGAAAATGCATTCGACAAGGCTATGAAATTGTCTGCGTATGAGTACCAGTTGATTCGGATTCCTTACGAAGGCACGACGCTCCCTGGGTATTTCGTCGCCCTTGACAATTCAAAGAAACCGCGACGCACTGTCATTTTCAACGGTGGATATGACTCGACCATGAGCGAAGCATGGTTTGCCATTGGAGCGGCAGCCCTGTTACGGGGCTATAACTTTCTGGCCTTTGATGGTCCAGGGCAGGGTGCTGCAGTCAGATTGCAGCGTCTGTTCTTCCGTCCGGACTGGGAGAAGGTATTGACGCCGGTCATCGACTACGCCTTGAGCCGGCAGGATGTTGATGGAAATGCCATCGCTGTCTTTGGATGGAGTATGGGCGGGTACCTCGTTGCCCGTGGTGCCACTGAGGAGCATCGCATTCAAGCCCTGATACTGGACGACGGGGTTTACGACTTTGGAGCTGCGTTTCGGGCCAACCAGCCATGGTTCGTGCAGAGGCTGGTCGAGAACAAATACGACTTGATGAGCAATTTCATTTTTGGATGTGTGCAGTCTCTATCGACTGGTCTTCGCTGGGGGCTGCGTAATGGGCAGTGGACGCTTGGCATGTCATCCGCGGCGGATCTGATGCGTGCAGTCAACGAGTATACTTTAGAAGGGAGAAGCCAACAGATTACAGCCCCATGTTTGATTCTTGATGCGGAAAATGATCATTTCTTAAAAGGACAGCCCGAGTTGTTGCGCGAGCACCTCTCCTGTGAACACGAATTCGTCAGCTTGAGAGAGGATGAGGGTGGTGACACGCATTGCCACCAGGGCACCTTCTTCAGGCTCCATCAGGTTGTATTTGACTTTCTGGAAAAACGATTAGGGGACGGGAAGAGGTGTGCTGCTTGAGGTTGCTGAATGTCAGTGTTTTAGCACTGGCCCTGACTATCTTGATATCCAAGTGAACCTGTTAATCAATAATAGATTGTTTAGCTCAAGTCCTTCTAGTAGCCCCTAGAACACACTTTATGGCGGGCTGATAACGAAAACAATGAACAATTCTGGTCGTGTTATGCATTGTATGGTCGATTTTGACGGACAACGATGCGAAAACATTTCAATATTAGTCAACAACCTGAATCGCCCCTAACAACGTGGTCTTGGTGTGCAAGTGCCGACTCGGAGTCCGTGCAACAGCTCTCCAACAAGGTTAATAAGTTACTGGCGAATAGGAACTTGTAAAGGTCCACAGCCAAGCCCGCCGCTGCACCATAAGCAGGAGCCGGCGGAGATATCGGCGATGATGACAACGACGTCATGACGATGCACATATAAAAGCAGCCCGTCCACATCTCGACTGTAGATTCGACAACTACGAATCCATGACTTCTATTCAGAAAAACACCGACTCTTCGCTCTTCCGCCACCGCCAGCTGGCACCGACCGCCGCCGTCCGGGTCTCCCCACTATGCCTGGGCACCATGACCTTCGGCGGCCAGCAAGAGGCCAAATACGGAGAATGCTCTAATAAAGAAGCCTTTGCAATGCTCGACTACTTCTACAGCAAGGGCGGCAACTTCCTCGACACCGCCAGCGGGTACCAGGAAGGGCACTCTGAGATGCTGGTCGGGGAATGGATGGCCGCACGCAAGAACCGCGACCAGATGGTGCTTGCGACCAAGTACACAACCGCATACATGACACAGCATAAAGACCGTATCCAGTCCAACTATGGCGGAAACAACGCCAAGTCGCTGAAGGTCAGTGTTGACGAGTCCCTGCGCAAGCTGCAGACGTCGTACATTGACCTGCTATATGTCCACTGGTGGGACTACACGACCTCCATCCCGGAACTGATGCATTCCCTGAATGACCTGGTTGTCGCGGGGAAAGTGATTTACCTGGGTATTTCGGACACGCCGGCTTGGATCGTCACCAAGGCGAACCAGTATGCGCGCGACCACGGGCTGCGCCAGTTCGCGGTGTACCAGGGGATGTGGAACGCGGCCATGCGGGACTTTGAACGAGACATCATCCCCATGGCGCGCGAGGAGGGAATGGCGCTTTGTCCGTATGGTGTGCTGAACCAGGGCAGGTTTCAGACCAAGGAAGGATTCAAAGAGCGCGAGAAGGATAACCCTGGCCGCAAGTTCATTCCCACGTCCGAGCATGACAAGAAGGTCTCTGCTGTGCTTGAGGATGTAAGCAAGGCTAAAGGCGTGGAGCTGCTCAATGTCGCCCTCGCCTACGTGATGCAAAAGACTCCTTATGTTTTTCCAATTGTCGGCGGTCGGAAGGTCGACCACATCAAGGGCAGCATTGCCGGTCTTGATATTACCCTCGACGAGGAGGAACTGGAGAAGGTCGAGGGAGCCTATCCGTTCGATTTCGGATTCCCGCATACTTTCCTGAGCGGGTCGATGTTTGACAATTCCACGCCGAAGATGGCAGACAAGCCGGGCGATGTCTGGTTGACAAAACAACTGGGCAAGTTCGACTGGGTGGACCAGACTAGGGCTATACGGCCATCGCAGTAGGGCACAAATTCGCTGGCATAAACAACATCACATGCGGTTAACATTAGGAGGCTTCTCTCCAATTCGCGAACAGATTGGTTAGAAAAGCTGTCATGTAGCAAAGTGGGTCAATCGATCTCAACAGACTTTAAGCTGCGCCTCGTGTAACCTGGCTGGCTGAACCCTGCTATTCCTTCCCCCAGGACAGCTGATACATCGACTGTGCTTCGTGCCCAGAGCGGGGGAGCCAGTTTATGTATAGCTCTGCGACGGTCCCACCTCACGGCCCTTCCACTTCTCTTGTTCGTCTGATATAACATACTGTAGCCAAGGATCCAACACTAAGCAATATCAACGAAGGAAAAGAGCACTCCTTCAACTCATCGGAACTTTTGACCGGGAACTGAACGAACTGGCCAAGATATCAGGGAACTACATATCAAGGGTCCTTTACTCCGGAGGTAGAGTAGCGGTGGCCCAGTGCCTCAGCTGATCAGCCAACGATGCACTTGATGCAGTTTCTTGCGCAGGTCCTTCCTAAATAGGAATATGTGTTACATGGCACCTGCAGAGAATCGAGATCCATCGATTTGAAGACGGGAAATGCAGTGGCCACCGATATTGTGGCGGGGTTGAATACGAAGGAGAATATTCTCCGGCGGTGGAAGGTTGAGTGTCTAGGGCCGAGCTGCATTACAAGTATAATAGCATTACGAGTATAATACGACATATCTATGAAGTAGACGATGTGTGTTTGTCAGAGCTAGAGGCTATCAATCTATCTGGCTATAAATTCACACTTTTATTTCCCATCGCCACGGGTCGTAGCCCACGTCACGTATGTAGTCAGTGTATTTGATCTCTCCTGATCAGCCTCACATGTAGTGGCCCCTTGTCCCACACTATAAACGCCCTCTGGCTCACCCCCCAGTCGCGACTTTCCCCGGCCAGTACCAAATCGAATTCCCATACTAGCCGGCAGAGGATCAAGCTCGCTTCAGCAAAGGCCAAGCTAGAATATGTCACTACATGTATTCAAATGAAAAAGGATCTGGCTTACCTCCGTCCAGGACATCCATGCGGTCCAACCGAGAAAGGCTGCAAGACGGTCTTTTTATCATCACCTCCTTCAGGGTTGTCTTCCAACCACCGCTGAGGTAGGAATGTAGTTGGGTTCGCAAAGTTGCGAGGAGATTGATAGGCGCTCCACGAGGAGACAGAGACGGCTGTCTAGATACGTAAGTTAGAATATATATGAACAACTCGAATAGTAACCATCTCGCACTTTCTCTGGCACGTAGCTCCCACAGATCAGGGCACCACCCGCTGGTACAACGCGGGGCATTCCAAGCGGTAGAGGGGGGTACATGCGCAGGGATTCCTGCAAAGCAGCACGTAGATAGGGTATCTTTGCGGTAGCGGCAAATGTCATTTGAGACGGCGAGTGGAACAGCCCTCTAACTTGGGTGGCAAGCTCGGTATACGCCGCAGGGTTTGTAAGAAGATGATATGTACACCCGGATAACAGGGTAGCTGTTGTCTCGCTCCCGGCCATCATAAGAAAACTCGTGTTTGCAAATAGCTCCTCTGGTGAAAGTGTAGCCTTCTCGCCTGTGGCATTGGTAATGTACGAGATAAAGTCGGGAATATCTGGGGCGACGTCGCTCCGCTGAGGCGTTTTCGCGGCGATGGAGTTGAGTTTTGCATCGCGGTGGCGGAGGAGGTCGCGGCAGTAGAATAGAACGAGTGGTTTTAGGATAATGGTCAACGAAGGAAAGTATTTGATCACGCTGAGGAAAGCCCATGCTTTGATAGACCCGAAGAGCATGTCCACCCAGGGGTGGTAGGTAGCCTTCCTCAGACACTCCAGCGTCTCGCCGAAGAGCTCCTTGGCCATGAAGTCGAACATGACGTAGTTGTACCATTGTTCGAAGTCAACTATTCCATCATCCCTCTGCGCCGAGATGGTGCTGAGCTGGTCGATGAACTCGTCAACGAGCGGCTGCAAGACTCGCTCGTGGTGTCGCAACGCCGGCTCGGAGAACGCGCGCAAGATGGCCCGCTTCTGGCGACTATGGATATCGTCTGGCGCGGTGAGAACACTTGGCGCTTTCTTCGTCGACGCATTGTAGAAGCGCGGGTCCTTGGGAAAATTCTTCGAGGCGCCGTAGATGTCCTTCCATGCTTGTTCGTCGATGTAGCTGAGTTCATCAGGGGCGATGCGGACTACATGGCCGTATTTGCGGTGAAGAGCCTGCGCGTGCAAGTGCAGTGCTCCTCTGGTATAGGCGATTGCATACGGGAGTCTGGTTACTGTTGCCAGGAAGGGCCCGGGGTAGTGCCGCAGGGGATGCAGGTGGCGGTTGTAGATGGCCCTCCAGGCGATATACACCGCGGGCTAGACAGGACTCAGTTGCGAAGAAGAGCTGGGGAGCTGACCTACCAAGACAGCAAGACTCGAGAGGGAAAGGCCATCTTGGTAAACAGTGCGGGACACCTACGTTTGATCTGGTTTTGGGTTCTTTTATGACACAGACCGGTGTCAGAGTTTGACTCGGCCAGCTGAGCCCATGCAGCAGCAAGCAAGGACCGACTCCACCGTTGCACAATCTGACATGTCGCTGCAGCTGTGAGCCACTCAGAGCCGGGAGAGCCGATCGTGCTCTTTGCATGCATGTTACACCTCAGCTGACACTGTTCCATCTTGTGCAGTCTCCGCGATATCCCAGGCGAAGCATCCTTCCGGCCTGGAGCCTGGTTGTCCCCGTCGAAGTATAATAGCAAACAACCCATTCCTCCGATATTTCCTTTCCATGAGAAGGAAATTCCCTACTTTACCTACAGCATGACTCTGACCAGCAAGATTCCTGCCCCAATGTGTCCTCCAGGCGGCCCCTCCTACCCAAAGGGCAGCAGACCAAAGACAGCGACGCTGCTAGTCGATTTAGGAGGAGTCCTTTTCAATCCAGAGGTGGAAGCAAAGCTGGCCACTGCGACTTCTTCTGTCTCACTGCGCAGACTGATGAGCACTTCCATTTGGATGGACTACGAAGCCGGCAAACTCAGTCAAGACGAATGCTTTGCGCAGTTAGCCAACCTCTATAATTTTGCATCCAACGATCTCCTAAACCTGATCACCAAGCTTCGCGGAACCATCGACTATGACCACGCCCTGGCCGCCGCTTTGCAAGCCCTAAAGCGGACCTCGCAAGTCCGGATCTTCCTGGTCTCCAACATCGCGAGCGACGACTACAAAACTCTCCGCAAACGCTGGGGCGACGAGTTCTGGTCCGTATTTGACGACGTCTTCACCTCGTCTATGTTGGGAGTCCGGAAGCCGAGCCCTAGGTTCTACAGACATGTTCTCCGGGCAACACGCTCGAACCCCCAGACCACTTTCACCGTCGACAATAATCCTGAAAATGTCCTAATGGCAATCTCACTTGGCATGCAGGGGACATCTTCGGTGATCGATCTCCCACGGACGCTGACAAACATCACAGGCGACCCAGTGGAGCGAGGCATTTCGTTCCTCAAGAGGCAAGCAGGCAGATTTCCCTCTGTGACACAGGACGGGTCGGAGATCGAAGAAAACTATGCCCCACTGCTCATTTTGGAAGCGTTGCAGCAGCGGTATGTGCTAGAGGAAGCTTCACGAATCTGTCTCTGGGACTGGAACTGACTGTCGAGTAGAGACTTGGTGGATCTGAAATTCCCCCCGCGGCTGTGGAACTTCTTCAGTGGTTAATCTCTACGAATATACACCCTTATACAAATTCCCCGCTAAACCATGATTATCAGGAAAACCTCGGTATACAACCGAGACCTACCCCGAAGACCTCGACCCCGCATCGACTGCGTCATCTCCCTCAACGTCCTAATCGCCTTCACCCTGTACAACCGCACCTACGAGCTCCCCGAGACGCTCGACTGGGTCACCTCGATCCTGCTGACGCGCGCCTACATCAAAGGTACGCGCTACTATGCCAACGCCGAGTGGTTCCTGTACTACGTCACACGGTTGCTCGCCGCAGCGGAGGGTCGTGATACAGCGCTGGACGAGCGCCTGTTTGCACCGCTGCGGGTTCGTGTCGCTGAGCGAGTCGGGGCACCGGGGGACGCATTTGCGCTGGGAATGCGTATCGCTGCGTGTGAGTATGTCGGTGTCAAGTGTGCGGTGGATCGGGAGACGCTGGCGGCTATGCAGATGGAGGATGGAGGGTGGCCGGCCAGCTGTATGTATCTGTTCCCTGGGGCGAGGAGGGAGGTGGGCAATCGCGGGGCCAGTACGGCGTTTGCGATTAGGGCTTTGGGGTGTCGAGTGTCGCAGTTGGGCTGATGGTGTTCAGGGTCTGGCAGCGGCGGGCATGAAAAGATTCCTTGGGCGGCAGCACTGTCTATGTTCGTTAGGTATACTCTATTGGGTTAATCGTGTCTAGGTAAATGCGTATAGTAGCAGTACTCCCAGCTTTTCTTCCGTAATATTCCCCTTATTAGTTAAATAGTTCAATGATAAATATTTAAGAACGTGAACTGGTTCACGCTACACCAGCCTAATAAGAGCAAGCATCTTATGTACGATATCTCTAAGGACGAATTGGAAACCACTTGTTGAAGATGTTTCCAGGGTCATACGCCCTCTTTACTTCTGTCAAACGCTCGAGATTGGTTCCAAAGATGTCCCTTGCATCTTCATCGCCAGTTGCGTAGTTGGAGCTTGAAGAAGCACATTAGCGTTCCAAGTACAAGCAAATAGAACGAGCCTGAGGAACATACTAAACCTTCACTCCTGCTCCATCTTCTGAGCCCCTGTCCCAACCCTCGAGAGTCTGTATGATCTTCTTTGCACACTTCAGAGCGACAGCGTCCAGGGCTGCATTTTTAAATTTCACCTCGACCATGGCGAGACGGTGGTATCCACGATTCGCGAAGGCCGTTGCATTAATCGGAATAGAAGCTATCTTAGCAGGATGATCGAACTGAAAGAGCACCGCCGACCCTGCTGTCTCGGGATAAAGTTCCAGCATCGCACTATATTCTCCGATCACCTCGTCCAGCTGTTCAAGGAGCAAGGGCGGCTCCCAGACTGCCCCTGCTTGAAATTTCCGGCCGCCGTGCTCTGCCCCGTCCAGGAGCAGGGAGTTTACCTTTGCGTAGGGTAGCATCGATGTTCCGTTGGCGATAGGGCTAATAGATAGGAGTTTTTCAAATCGCTTGCGGGCTGCGTCCTCAGGGCCGTCGTAGAATGGGACAACAGCGATCGCAGGCTGTATTCTACATTAACTTGCAGACTTTGTGGAATATTCAATATTCTACTTGCCTGGCCGTTTGGCGGTGGAGATACAACAGCAAGCAAGACACTTTCATTCGGCTGTTGCTCGCTGCTCCATTCATTCAGAAGCTGGACGATCTCCGGCACTTTGTCTAGATTATAGACAAGCATTCCACTATCACGAAATCAGCACCAGACATTCGTATCCTCAGTTGGGTGTGAGTCTGACGCAAATACTTCACTCTGCTTTTCGTATGCCTGAAATACAAACTCCACCTAGCGGTCGCGACATTAGCCTACCGTTGGTATAGGAGAGAGGAACCGTACAGCAACGCCAAAATTACCACCGCCTCCGCGAATCGCCCAGAAAAGGTCAGTATGAGATGTAGCTGACGCTTCAACAATTCGGCCATCTTCAAGCGCAATTCGTGCACTGAGCAGGTTGTCCAGGGCTAACCCATATTGCCCGGAGAGCCAGCCATACCCTCCTCCTAGAGTCAATCCGCCGACCCCTGGATGTGATTTAAGTCAGTAAGAACCAATTCAGCATAGCTGTAGTTAAAGCCCATACCCGTATGATTCACAGTACTATATATCAAGTCAGCGTCAGCTACAGTAAATCATGAGTGACAAACATACCCCCCGACAGCCGCAAGCCCTTTTCCACCGAGCGCCTCGTCCACATCCGACCAGAGAGCTCCACCTTCAACCGTGACGGTCTTCACTCCGTCGTTCACAGTGACTTTATTCATATTGCGCAAGTCAATCACGATACCTCCTTCAGTAGACGACGCCGCAAAGTGCGAGTGGCCGCCGCCACGAATAGCGAGATCAAGACTGAAATCGACAGCGAGAGTTATTGCCATACATACATCTCTTTCGGAACCTGCTAGTACAATGCCACCCTGATAGGATAAAGGTAAGTGGAAGGTTGGGTTGGGTAGATTATGCTTGGGGTTGCAGGTCTCTTACAGCACGCCTTTCGCCGACATCATTCCATCTTTTGATGACATTTGCGTATTCTGCGTCTTGTGGAGTAACAAAGATGCTCTCGGTGAGCTTGTCTTTGAATTGTTGAACTTGCGATTCGGTAAGCATGATTTCTGGTATGGCGGCTATGACAGAAGACTTTGTTCATGATTAACTACAAATGACACGACGGCACTTCTTATATACGCAGACATGTCGCTTGATAATACAGTAGACCTCGCGTGTTTGCTATAGCCTGCGTAAACCAGCAGTAAATATATCAGTGACATACCGGGCTATCGGTGACATACCGGTGGCGCTCTTGGCCTCCACCAGAGCCACTCGGGAGCGCTTCCAAGATTTCCACGCAAGATTAGGACTTTTTAACCTTTTATTGGCTCCACTCGGGGCATAGGCAGTCATTATCTGATTACAAATTACCACGAACACGAGGCAGGCCTCTCCCCATGTCTACTCTCTAGATCCATGGTCATCCTTAAATAAGGCGCAATCTGATCATCAACTAAGTCCGGTGTCATTCCGATATGTCATCGACTGAGCCAGACAAGAAATCCAAGGCAGGCATTCCTCGTCCTAAATGCCCGGGCATAACTAATCTCCGGACAGAGCTACCAGCTGGAGCGGACTCGCAACAACCAGCGTCGCAGTCGTGCCAGGAGGCGCGATTATATCGCGACGCTGGAAGCCAGAATCCAGGATTGCGAACAGTCACAGCGAGAGACTGTACGTGGGCCCGATGAAGATAGAGACACGGTAGACAAGCTTCAGAAAGAGAATGCTCGTCTTAGCCTGTTGCTCGAGGCTCTTGGGATTGACAAGGAGTTTCAAAACTCTTACTTAGCAACAGGAAGGCTATCACCGCTTGAACACATTGTTGGCGAAGAGACTATCGGCACTCTACAGGGAGAATCTTCCACAAGCACATTGCCTGTAAATCTCCGATATCATCGATTTGCGGCAAGGATTGGCTGATAGTGAGTCATGTAGGTCCCTGTTCAACAGCAGCAGTCAATAGAATGGCCACAACCTGTTGCGGCATCGGGGGAAATCCCTTTGGTACATTCAACATTCTCATTTTCTACACCTGTACCACCACAGATGATGCTTAATCCCCAGCAACTGCCACATAGCGTACATAGCATGGCGCTCAGCCCCGATCCCATATCACTGGTCACACAGCTCCAAACTGCATCCCCGGAGGGATTGACACCGTGCTCAGTAGCCTACTCCCTCGCCTATCAATACAACCGCAAGGGACACGAACCTGCCTATTTGGACTTTAGGCTTTATGTCGGGTATCGGGAATGTGCAGTTGTCGGTGATGGATGTGCGGTAGAGAATAAGATACTATTCGGAGTTTTAGCGGATATCTCCTAAATTCGGATTAATAAACAATATTATTATGCTCGTGGCGTCATTTGAAATCCGGCGTTTCTTTTGCCGCGCTCTCAGATCCATGGATGCGCCGATCTGTCACCAGTGGCACATGGAATGTCACCACCGCACAAATAGTAAATCAGCGGGCTAATAAGGTTTAGTGGCTGATAGTATTCTGGTTTTTCTCGGCACGTCATTAAATGATTTGTATGAAGATATTACCAAGCAACGCTGGTCGTGATGTTTGCACGGTATGTCACCGGATATAAGCATATGGCCTAGACCTGGCAAGACGTATTATCAAGCAAGAAGAATGTTCCATCATAGCTAGATCTAAGTATATGAACCACGACCGGTCCAGACACTTGAATGCCAGCAACACCAGACAGCAGACAACATGGCGGACATCATTCGTGATGCCCCCATCGGGCAAGTACTGCGTTTCATTTCTAGGAACCGCTTGCTCCAGTACCCAGAAGAAAAGGCAGACTTTAAGCTTCCTCCGCAATGGGCACATCTTATTGATACCTCGACCCTATCCTCCCCTAGCCCAGCTGACTCTGCCACTCCTACCCTACAAGGTAGTAACGGCCCCAGCGATGTGGAAGACGGCCAACTACACCGTGGTCAATCCGCCAATACACCTAGCCCTGACGGCAATGCCGATTCCACCCCAATCGTACCGACAGTGACGAAGGAAGGTGTCATCCTTGTCGACTGGTACTCTTCCAAAGACGACCAAAACCCCCAGAACTGGTCGAGAAGCAAGCGGGCTGCCATTTCAACTATAATCTGCCTTTATACCTTTGTGGTTTACACCACCTCCGCCATCTACACTGCTTCCGAGCAGGGCGTTATGGAGGCCTTTGGTGTTAGCAGGATTGTGGCCACTCTGGGTCTGGCTCTGTATGTTCTTGGGTACGGTGTTGGTCCTCTTGTATTTTCTCCATTGAGCGAGATCCCACTCATTGGGAGGAGCCCTGTTTATGCCGTGACAATGTTTCTATTCGTCATCATCTCCATCCCTACAGCTTTTGCGCCCAATTTCCCTGGCCTCATGGTCCTGCGCTTCCTACAGGGCTTCTTCGGCTCGCCCTGCCTGGCGTCAGGAGGTGCTTCGCTTGGAGATATTTACAGCTTCACTGCAATGCCTTATGCATTGACAGCCTGGGTCGCCGCAGCATACTGCGGACGTAAGTCTTTCTTTCTCCAATATTGATCCCCTGCTTACTTTAAATAGCGGCACTTGGACCACTTCTCAGCGGCTTCTCCGTCCCAGCCATTTCATGGCGATGGTCCCTCTTCGAATCTATCTGGGCATCTGCCCCTGTCTTCCTGGTCATGTTCGTCTTTCTTCCCGAGACCAGCAGTCCGAATATCCTACTGCGTCGCGCCCGGCGTCTTCGGAAGCTCACGGGCGACGAACGTCTTGTATCGCAAAGCGAAATCGACCAGAAGCACCTGAAACCGTCAAGCATGATGCTCGACGCTCTTATCAAGCCGATGGAGATTACCATCAAGGACCCGGCAGTGCTCTTTGTACAGGTATACACGGCCATTATCTACGGCATCTACTACATGTGTAAGTACACCCGTCTCTACTCAGGCTCCAGCCACTGACCCCTTCCAGTCTTCGAGGCATTCCCTCTGGTCTACCCAGTCTACTATCACATGAACCTGGGCCAAGTCGGCCTCATCTTCCTATGCATCCTAGTCTCCTGCCTACTCGCCGTACTTGCCTACTGTATCTACATCTACACCTACGTGAATCCTCACATCCTCAAATCAGGCCTTGGAGCCAACGAAGACCGACTGGTCCCTGCTCTCGCGGTCTCCGTATTCCCAACCATCGGCCTCTTCATATTCGCATTTACCTCCCGCTCGGATATTCACTGGATCGTGCCCACAATCGGCATCACGATCTACGCGGGCACCTGCTTCATCATCATGCAGTGCATCTTTGTGTATATCCCGCTAAGCTACCCGCCGTATGCGGCCAGTCTGTTCGCGGCGAATGATTTCTTCCGCAGTGCGTTTGCTTGTGGGGCTGTGGTGTTTTCGCAGCCGATGTTTGCTAACCTAGGTATTGCGCGGGGCGTTAGCCTTCTTGGGGGATTGAGTGGGATTGGGATTATTGGGATTTGGCTACTGTATTTCTTTGGAGCGAATTTGCGTGCCAGGAGTCGGTTTGCTGTTAGTGGGTAGTTTATAGCTAGAATGTGAGGCCCTGTGAAATTGACGGTGAAAATGACTGGCAGAAATCCAAATATTCTCCGTTTCATGTAATTCCTCTTACCGAAACAAAGTAATCCATTAAGTGCAAGGTCAGCTACCGATATCGACATCCTTAGAACGAGCCTTCCTTCCCATAGCTTCGTGGCTTCTCTCAACCAAAACATAAGCAGGTCATGTATTTATTAATGCCAGATGGTCGCGATATGTTCAGGCCAATCGCCCAATTAACCAATGTTTTAAAGCACGCCCCTGTTCAGTCTCATGGTTGTCACCAAACATGGGCCAGATAAGAGGTGCAACATGGCATTCGTTTTCACCAAGGATGAGGGTAGTGTCCTGGTTTGACTTCTGTACAATTGAATCGTCAGTCATTTGGTTTGCAGATTGCTCTTTCACTCCATGTACATACTTTGAACTTCGAAACAAAAGTCCCGATTGGATCCAGCAGAACCTCGTCCGCACCAGCAAGTACCAAAGTTTGTTCCACTTGGATACCATTCCACCACTCTTCTGGTGCATTGACTGCCTCAATGTAGTAGTTAGACGGTTGCCCGTCCAGATATAACTTAGACCAGCGCTCAGTGACCTCCGCTGAATCAATATCCTTGTGTTTGTTTAGTTTCATGCTTGGCCACTCATGGCTGTAGGATACCCAGGGAGATAGCAGAATAGCCCCTTTGAGCGGTCCCTCAACCGTGAGCTCAGGCACGTCCACTGAGCGATGCTTCAAGTGTGACAGAATTGCTAAGCATAAGCTTGCGCCGGCCGAGTCGCCCGCTATAATGACCTCTTTAGGTGACCGTCCAAGATCCTCCAATACGTATCGCAAAGTCTCGACTGCTTCCACAAATTGAAAAGGGTACGCCTTGTTCGGGGTGAGCGTATATGTGCTATAGAACCACGCTGTGTCGATACCAGAATCTGCAAGAGCTTTCTGGATATTTGGCCAGAAATAGAGATACGGCTCCGTCGCATCCATGGCGAACCCTCCACCTGTTCATGTCACTTAGCTCAGTCTGTGGGGAAAAGATTCCAAACCAACTACCATGGAAATTAATGATAATATACTTGGCTGACGGATTTCCCATCCAGAACCCCTTTACCCCGCGGTCGGTGGATACAAAATGGGGCTGGATTCCATTTTTCTGGCAATAGTCCAGATAGATTTGGTTGTATGATTTGAACAGATATCTATATTTTGGTTACCTCCGGCAATGGTGAGCATTCGGGGCTCGTACTGTAGCTGCAGTGGACTGAATCTTGTAGTGAGCTGGTCCAGATCGGCCATTTGTATTTGCCCCCGCACTGGCGATACAATACCTTCTTAGTAGCCGCTTGGATGATGTGATGGTGATAGGTATCTGCTCCTGAGCGGCCGCGAAAGGGGCCGGCGATGGCAGCATAAATAACTCCTGCGCCTGCTGGATATCAGGAAGAAATACACACTTCTACCTACTAGAATTCTTACCAACGGAGATCCAGCCCAGAAAAGCATCCACCGTCTCCCAAAATGAGAGTTTGTGCGGCATTTTGACAAGCTTGAGAGAAATCTGACTATGGTGGCAAGGAAAACCTGTCATTATATCTCAGTATAGTTGCGTTGGTTTTTTGGCCAAGGCTTGATTAGTATTCAGTTTTGCAGCCGAGGCTGGAGTCTAGCCGTACCAGCTTGCCAATGTACTCCGTAATCATCTCATGGCCTATTCCTTTTCCCTAGGTTTGGCATAATCAAGAGTAATCTGAACTGGACTCTTCCATCGATCAATATTGCAGTGGCCGAGCCGAGGACCCGCTGCATGCACCCGAAGACAAAGAAAGTTCTACTTTCGTACAGTAACATCCAATCACCTTTACCTTTAGATTGTTCTTATTATTCTCTCAAGGCCTTGGGGTAAGCCTAAAAACGGACGTCTTGGGTGGTAGGAGCAACAAAAGTAAGAGGTTTACATTACCAAGTAGCGCATAGGGTATTGTCACAAACACAGCCGCCAGGATCCTTATAAGAAGTATACTAGTCTCTACTAGATTAATTATTTATATACGTCCACGTATTAAAGTACGTTCTGGGCCGAAATACAGGTCCTCTAACTTATGATATACCAAAGGGCTGCAGGATGCTTAGCTCGGCTTTGCAGTCGACTCGACTGAATGGCCTGCGTTTTCGGCAGCATACCACCCCCGGATCCCGTGGCCAGCCGATGGATATTGGTTGCTACCAACAGAATATTCCAAAATTCATACTATTGCCTTCCACTAATGCCCCTTCTGTCGCAAGGAGGACCCATATTTGAACAGCAGCCAAGGGATCGGCAAGAGAAAGAGCGACAGAAAAGAAAACACACTGCCAGCCCAGTGAACCCCAAGGTTTTGGTACATTTGAACGGTAAACAGAGGGAACGTTGCCCCTAGAATATATCGAATGACTCCATTTGCAGCCAGTGCTAGAAGGGTGGTCAATTAACAGAAACAAGGTCCCGAGCCAGAAGAAGTGGAATTGCTTACCGGAAGCTGCAGCTCTGGCTTGATAGACATCAACAAGATAGGCGATCGTCGATAGCTGTGTGGGGCTGTTAATAATTCCGTACTGGGACTCTGAGCAAAGGGGAGCTTACGAAAAGAGAAAATGCGCCGATTCCAAACGGAATTCCTGCACACACCAGGGCAGCCCATCGACCTCCATAGTGGGCCTCCCACGAATACCTGCATGAAAGGTTAACTGGCGCCTTTAAGCACAGGATCGGTCATCTGTGCCTTACCAAAATAATCCAACAGGTAAGAGGACACTACCTGCCATCGCTGAGTAGAGACGGTGCTCTGGGGCGGCGAATCCACCACCGGCTTCGCGTGCCTTTGCGTACAGTGTCTTATCAAAGACACCAAACATAAAGGCAGCAATAAGATACCCGATAATGACGCTGATGAAGCTCAATCCAATTTGCTGCCAGTCGAACCCGTAGTATAAAGCCAGGACATAGGATGAGCTTGCAAAGTAGCTGAAGATCATCGCGTAGGCAAATCCAGTATACAGGGTCAATGAGAGAACCACGACCTGTGTGCACAGCATTTTAACGGGCGTTCCCAGCCCATCGGCGAGAATCTGGGCCAGTGTCGACTTTTTCTCCAGCGGCTGCCCCTCTTTCCCTTGATTGAGACCGGCCAAAATCTTATCCTTTGAGGTTTCCTTCATCAGGAGTGTTCCCACCCACACTGGTGCACAGAGAATCACCAACACCCACTGTGTCCACCTCCAGTCGTTGTCATGGCCCTTGAGGATATAGGCACCTACAAGGGGCCCCATCGTAGGGCCCAAAAAGGGACCCAGGATGAAAACCACCGATGCAGGGCCACCTTCCTTCTCCAAACACCAGATATCAGCTAATGTTCCTGCCCCAATTGCGACCCCAGCAGACCCGAAGAATCCGGCTAGTCCGCGGCATACGAGAAGAGTGCCGAGATTCTCCGCAGCCCCGGCCCCTGCACTGAATGCGAGCAGGAGAGATGAGCTGATCACATAGATCCAGCGACGGCCAAGCACTTCCGACAGTGGTGCGGTACACGCCGGCCCGAAAGCCAGACCAAGAGTGTATAGTGTCAGCGTGAGCATGGAGATCGTTCGAGATACTCCGAACCGCTCCGCAATGAGCTCCAACGCTGCTTCATTGACGGACGTGCCCAGGGTGCTTTGATAGGGGAGCATCGCATTAGTCCTAACTCTTCCCTCTGCGCTGTGCTTAAAAATCACTCACATCACAAAAGCCAGAATACATGGCACGGCGGTATGGAATAGCTTCTTCCAGATCGGCCAGTTTTGCGGGTTTCGTCTCTCTCGAACATCGTCCCATTCCATTTTGATCTCTGCATCGTGCTGCGAGAGCTGTGAATCCGGAGCCGAGCCCATTTCCGCCCGGTGCTCTCAACCGATATTGGGTAGTTGGCAGTTGAAATTTCGTAGAACCACCGCTTCCACTTGGGAACGAGAAGCCTTTTAACAGGCGTGATGGATTTCACAGCTTCATCAAATATCCAGCTAGTTCACTTCGTAATACCCACCATAATGCATCAAACCCCCTTTCCGGGTTCCTTTCAGGGCCACCGGGCTGTCGAATGTTTGTATTTTGACCCCGAGTCGGGACGTTCCCGGTGGCAGAAGCCATGCACAGTCCTGCGAGTCGGACAGATGAGGTGATCAGCCCGTTCACTCTGTCTCGGGGCATTCATCACATGGTAGGGGCCTACCGAACATCCAAATGCAGGCTTCGGCCCGTATCACTAATCATACATTGGATCTGACCGGTCGTTAGTAGACCTCACGACGGCCCATGAGCCGAGATTGTGGGCCAGCGCTTGCCCAGGTCTACGGTGTAGTCCAGATACTAATAGTTTGTGGGAACAGCAGTGAGGGCAAAGGAGATTTTGTTCAAAATGGGTACTGGTTTTCCCTCCCCAGTACTTGTTACGTCACAGTACGGCCATAGACCAGGTCATTTAGTATATCAATATTGTAATTAAGATATTAGTAAATACGATGAAATTTGGTTTAAGATATATCTATTAAAAATAGTTATGCAAAGTCTATATATTCATTGTATTCAATTTAAGAAGGATTGTTATTGTTACACCCAGTTGACTAGTATTCACGCTGTCTGCCGAGGTTTGGGCAGTTAATACGCCTACTACCGACTGAGCAGCAGTTGTCCACGCTTTATATTGTTCGATTATATCATACTAAGTTCCTAGCGTCGTTCCGAGCGTTTCGCGCATGGTACTGGTATCCAACATCACCCCGGAACAGACATCCACCTACAGTCCCATCCTAGCAAGCCTCTCCTGCCCCCCATCGGTAAACAGTAGCAGCCCATTCGCATATCCAACCGCCCAAATCATCGGGTACCGCCAATGAAACCACATCGGATGGTCCTTCGCGCCAAACCAGCCGAAATGCGTATCCAGAGTATAGCAGAGGTAATTGCACGTGCTGAGGACCAGCAGGGAGAGAACGCCCGTGAAATGCGCCGCCTTCTTGCCGTAGTGGTGGTCGACGATGAAAGTATTGATCAGGCCGCCCATTGCCCCGCCCATCCCCAGCGGGCAGAAGACAAGCGTCCACATGACTTTGTAGAAGAGGTCGCGCGTGCCGGTCATGATAAAGATGCCCACGGCGAGGAAGATGGTTTCGGCGAAGAACGAGGCCAGCCAGAACAGGAGGAAGGGGCGGATGTAGATTCTGCGCCTTTTCTGGGCTGCCTTTATGTCGGCTGAGCCGGTTATTATGGGTTGGAAGGTGTTTGCTGCCATGGTCGTGGATGTGATGGGAGAATACCGATCTTGGTGATGGATGGCTGAATTTCAACTAAAGGTAATCGATCCTTTTATAGGATCAACGATCATGGATTTACCTGGCTACACGACCATGTGAACCTACTGGATTCCATTTGAATGTGGTAGAACTACGCAGCCGAGGCCATTGTTGTTTCTGATGCTATATACGTGCCAAATTGGGACAGAGGATGAGTGATCCGCCGATGAACGATCGTTCCGAGTACCGAGATACTACCCTTGTCGTCTGATTAGTCTTCAGAGTATGGGGTACCTCTGGTATCGAAATAATGTCGCACAACATCCCATCTCGCAGCCCGTTTCTCCCACTCGATCCAGCGATGCCACGATGATAGAGCTACCGGTTTTTGTCGACTACCTGAGGATAATATCTCTAGAAAACGGTGAATCTAGCCCAGATCGGGAATCCTCATATCCTTGTGTACTGGATGGATTTATAAGGCATGCGAACCCAGATATATCGTGACATTGGAAAGATGTTTATAACAGGAAAGGCCCAGGGAAATGTTTATACAGGCATATAAATTTTGTGAACTCAGATACACCGGCGCGGTTTATGGTAAAATTCGAAAATGTCCATTTCAGTTACAGCACGTCTCATAGCTACAAAAGTATACGTCTAGTTGACTTCACCAGCACGAATAACTGTTCCAAACGCATCCGCAACTTCCTTCAACGCCACCGAGACCAGAGTATCCGCTGCAACACCAGGAATATGTCTATCGCCAACCCCATCCTGCGCAACAAGCACATCATAGCCACGCTCAGCACCAGCTCTCGCAGTCGTAGAGACACAAACATGTGCCATATATCCGACAAGAACAATCTTCTTCCCACTATCCCCTAGAGTCTTCAAATACTCATCCAAATCGGTCTGCGCAAACGAAGAAGGAAAGTTCTTGACAACAACCTTTTCTCCACCCTCAGGAGTTAATTCCTCAAACTCCTTCGCCAGTTCCGTTCCCGGCGTGAAGACCGGAGCACCCTGGGGTACTTCATGGACGACATGGACGATGTTCTTCTGCTTGCCGGCCGCGCGATACCGCTTAAGCAGGTCGGCGATGACCTTGCGGGTCTCAGCGACATTCTCGACCTTGAGCTGGCCCGAGGCGTACTCGTTCTGGGCGTCGATGATGATCAGGGTGGAGTCAGAGACAGAGGCAGTGGATGGGGGGACGCCGATGAGTTGGCGGAAGGATTTTGCGTCGGCCATTTTAAAGTATACAAGTAAATTGGTCTGAGTGTGTTTTGTGAGAAGAGTTTCTTTAGTTGGTTACATGTTTAAGCGCGGGGGGTATATATAGGCAGTGGCGGGGGATACGCCAAGTCGCCGAAAACGAGAATCGTCGGGCGCTTTCCAATCAGGATGCGCAGGATCAATAATCAACGAGGCGATCTCGGGGGGAATTGGTGGAGATGGTGGGATTCCGGTGGGATTCCAAATGAACATTAGAGAAGCGTTGAGAGGGATGCCGGTATTAGACTACCACAATCTTTATGCTAATGGTGCAATTCGCTGGGTGTATTCTCAATAATCCTTTGTATTAATTGCAAACCAGGTGTACGCTGTAAAGACTGGAGGGGACATGTATTTATGGTGAGCCACGATGATATATAATACCGCTGCCACCTACTCGTCGGGCTAATCGTGTAAAAAGTCTCGGATGATGGCAATAGAAGTTAAATGCTACTTACTATTTTCATACGAATGACAGAAGAAAGTAATAGCTGAGTAACAGGTTTATATCCACTGGACCTCCATACTACTGGCCAACCACTCCCCATAAGTTGATATCCAATTACCCTCTTGACTCCCATCCAGCCTCTTTCCCCGATCGGCTTCAATCTGAAGAAGACGCGAGAGCTCCGGGTTAGACTGTGCATTCCACAGATGTCTGCTGTCGGGGATAGGGAACCGAAGATCAGGTAGTCCTATTAGGCGATCACCGCATAGCCGAGAGACCTTGTACAATGCTAGTCCCAGCCGTTTTATTTCTTCCACGCCCACCCAGATACAGGTGATCGAGTCGAGGTCTCGATATCGTTCGAGCATGCGAGGGTAGTAGAAGATATTATTCCGGAGACATGTTTCACAGAGCGCGGAGAGGATATCGCGATCGGACGGTACCATGGATAGTGTCAAGTCGAGGGAATTACACCTCGCCTCTGACGAGATTAGAGAAAATATAAGATACAGAAGAATACCCTGGTATGTTGCAATGGGCCAGCGAGAAGCAGGGGTATCATCCTCGCTTTGCTCTTCTTCAAATGTCTTGTCCCAGTTGGTCTAGTCGGCCTGTTAGAATCGGTATCCGATGGACAGAACTGTACGTACTCGCTGCTCCTGTATAGAAGGTCCTAATCTAGAGTGAAGCTCGAGGGCTGCTCGTTTCGCCGAAGCACTACCACTGGCCCAGAGTCCGACCATCATGACGGCCTGGACTAGAAACGGAGGCTCATGCACAACATCAAATGTCCCTTGATGTAGAATAGGCCAGTGACGGTGAAAATGGGCAAAGTAGAGATGTACACAGTGCTGGACCTTGTCTCCAGCATTCGCATCTGGAAGGAGAGGTTCTAGGGCTATATTGTCGCCATATTCGTTATGCTGGCCAGCGACTTGCTGTGTCGGTGCAGGGTTACTGAAGATGCACTGACGCCCTTTTGCCTCGCACTGTGTACAGGGATGCCCTCCCTGACACCGAATCTTAGCGACGCGACAACTCTCGCAAGCCTGTGCTGTCCGAGTAGAGGCGAGCTGGGAGTTGGCGTGGTCACGACCTACATGACGTCGCAGAGTGTCACTACAAAGGGAGAATATTTAGATGGTAGTTAGACAATATTCAGACAAGTAAGGAACCATACTTTCGAGCAAATGTGCGCCGACAGAACGGGCACGGGTGGGCAGGGCCTCGATGCTGGGCTTCATGGCGATGGAGATGCTCTTTCCGCTGGTAGCTCAGATCACAGCCAGGGAATTGGCATTTAAAGCGTTTGGAGTGTGTTTCTGACATGATTGCCTTGTGGTGATATCTAAAGCAGTGTGTTCTCAAGGGCATCGAGATATCCCACCGGATGTGCTCGGGATCCCACCAGCTGCACTCTGCCAATCACCAGTTACGGCAGATGCAATAATAAAAATTTCATGTAAGCACTAGTAATAAGACCGGCAGAAAACTATATATATATAATAGCCTGCTTAGTTTTACTACTACTAACTAGTAGCTACTTATCCTGAGTACTATAAAGAGGTATAAGTCTTACTTAGGATATTATATATAGAATCTATATAACTAGAGATACTAGTGTGGAATTGACCTGGTTGTCATGTATAGACCACTGCCAGGGTGCCTACTAATAGCTACTAAGCTAGTAATTACCAACTAATTAACTACTAATCCCTGAGTATCTCTAATAACTAGTGGTTGTTATTCCCTTTCTAGGCTAGCCTCGGGAGCACGTCTTTTAGCGCGTTGAGTCCGAACACTTCCTGGCACTTGACCTCAGGCATAAATACAATTCCTTCATGCTTTTCACCCAATTCTGCTTCCTATGAAAGAGCCCGGTTAGTTCTGTCCCTCATAGACGTCCATAAACTGTCGACACCAAGTATGCATCTCGACCACAAAATTCCGTGGAATCTGGCGTCCGCCCATCTTAATATAATAAAATGCAACCGACAATTCACCCCCCAACGCACAGATCTCTTTGCATGCAACAAAGTATCGGAGTCAAGTGATTTGAATCATTTCTGCCGCGTGTTGACTGCAACTATCCGGGAATTCTCGAAAACCGAGCAGACCAAGGCTCTGTCTCCTATATCGCCAGATAACCTTATCTCTGAAACCCTACGCTCTTATCCTGAACAACACTATGGCCTCGGCCCCCACGAAACAAATTCTGCACTCCATAACCCTCTCTCCTCAAGTCACAAGGATCTCCAATACTGGGCTGATCGCGCTGGTGACCAACACTCAGGCTATAGCAGTGGGGATGGAGATCTTTCCGACGCGGTTAAAATGTTGATTATAACTGTCGCAAGTGCGTACAATGAAGATACCGCCACGAGAGAAGTTGCAAGAGAAGCTGTTTCTGTTCTACTCTTCCTATCTCGTCACCCTCAAGTTCCGATACATAGGTTGGCGAATATCAGCTGGGGCCATGGGTTTGGGGTAGAGCTAGTTGCGGATTTTGCCTTGGAGGCGTACCTCTTGATTAATCTTATGGATGGAGTCCTTTCTCGCAAACGAGGGGAATCTAACGGGTCTTTCGAGGAGGTATCACTGCTGGAAACAGAATCTTTTCGATATTTCACCACCAAGGCTCTCCCTGACTATGATTACCCGGCGCAAAATATTCCCCATCGTGCATTCTGGAATGGATTGGGTGTTACGGATAACTGGGGCTACCAACTGACTGCCGGAGGCTGTGCTGGGAGTGAAGAGTGGGACACGACTGCGTTAGATGGCGTAACGGATCCATTGAAAGATGCGGATAAGGAAACCAGACTGCGCCTCCAACACTATCTCAAGCTGTGTTTCACTATATTATACGTTTATGATATGTTATTGAGGGAATGGTATGGTGAAAAGGAAGCCGATGAGAAGTGGAGGGATTCAATCAATAGTGCTTTCGAATCTTGGGGTTGTAAAATATGAATTAGAGCAGACTAGCTGTAAAGATGCAGACCCAGGAATATATTTAGACGAGATAACAGAAATGGATATTGCTCGGAGATCAGAATCAGGATCGAAGTCGGAGTTCGAGGAATATCGGTCAGGGGTAGTACTTACATTAAAAATTTATTATTGCAGTTTTGCTCTAATAGTCTGCCGCAAATACGATCAAGTTGCCACACTTACTAACGGGATACGGAATGCAGGGGGCCTGTCCAAGACCAGAATGTGCCATGATATTTGGACAAACAGCTGCAGCGGGAGTCTGCGGTGAGAGAGCTTTATAGATGGCTCAGTTAAACCATGAGGGAAGCTATAAATGGGGTATCAAGACCTGTATTATGCCATTCAAGTACCCCAATACGCCATCTATCCTATCAACCCAGCATATTTAATGAGATCCTCCCATAATTCCGATACACAATAGCCGCGATGCCCGCTGCAGCGATTACGGCTCCCATCGTGGGAACTAGACCAACGCCGGTGGAACTCTTTGATTTATTTGCCCGTTGGTGTGCGAGTTCCTTATCTACGTCAGGCAGCGGGAGGTACTCCAGCCACGGTCCTCCATTCGAGAAACCTGCGTATGCATTGGCCTTTGTGGTATCACTGACGAGAGGAATAATATGCTGGGCTGCGAATTTGTACAGCCAGGAATCCTGTGCCTCGTAGCGGGTTATCTGTCCAGACAGGTTGCAGACGGTATGGGCTCGTGGACTTTGACCTGCAAAATACGTATCAAATACTTCTACCAGCTGCTCTGTCGATGGTATGGGGTGTTCCTTGAGCAGAGGAACAAGGCCATTTGTGAGACGCGCAATCCCTTCGTATGCCAAGTTACCCCCTAAACCTGGGTTGATGGTGACCTAAAAAGCAAGGAAAGAAATATGAGCTACAGCCTCGATATATCGAATAGATGGCCTAACCTTATGTACTGCATCACCCATCAACACCACTCGGCCGTGACTCCATTTCTGCAGGACGCCTTCCTCCAGTGGAGCCATTGTGGCCTTGACTTGCGCATCCCAGAGGTCTCGTATCGTGTAGCCTGGACCAAGCTGCGAACCTCCGTACTCGCGAATGAGGGCTTCTGCGTCATCGTTGTCAAATCGTGGACAGTTCGGCGTTCTTGTCTTGGTGGCAGCCTTGACGAACAGAAACCAGAAGACAAGCCCAGGCACTCCGGCAGCTGCAACAGCTGAATACTGCGGATAGTACACATTGTGGACCATTCTGTCGCGAAGAAAAGGACTGGCAGGGTCGTTTCTTGACACCCCGAAGATGCAGTTGTACTCGCTCGTAAAGCCTAGTCCGTCGTCAGTATAAGATAGCAGGCATACTATAATTAATCCCAAAAGCTCACCCTCAACTAAATGTGTGCTTGACGCTGGGTCAGTGTCACGGATCTTTTCTGCCATCAGCTGCCTCACTCTGCTGTGTATCCCATCTGCTCCGACCAGGATATGCCCTCGATGCGTTTGCCCATCCTGTGTGGTGACTGTAACCCCATTGTCGGTATCCTCGTACGCGATAACACCATTAAATGGATGAAGTTTCGATTTATCGCGCACATGGTGATGTAGAATCTCCAAGGCTCTGCATCTTTCCATGAAGATAATCGGTCGGCGAAGTCTACAATACGTTTTGGTTAGTAGAGGAGCTCAACCAGCGTTTAATTATTTTATAGCCAACTTACACTTTGTTGATCACGCCAATAACATGCGACTCCTCAAAGCAATAACCAGTTTCGCTATAATGATTGCGGTCCTCCAGCGGGACAATCTCTCGCTCTATATCCCCCCACACACCCAGCTGGTCCAGAATCCGCAAAGAATGAGGATGCAATCCAATCGAAGCGCCTAACTGAGGCGAAAACTGACCCTTTTCGAAAAGCTCATAATCGATCCCAGCGCGCTCGAGGGCAAGAGCTAACCCAAGGCCAACAAGACTCCCACCGGCGATCAGGACCTTGAAACGGCCTTCATCCGCATTTAATTCCGCCATCAGGAGAGTGGCAGGACGCGGCTGGGCAAAACACGCGACGGCGCATCAGTGCTTAGCTCAGTATTTATATTCCAAGCTTCGAGTGAGCCGTCAGGGGCCGAGGGACAGGAAGCTGGGACAGAGCCGGACGGGAAGGCGCCGTTGTGCCCTAAAGAGTCCGGTGTTTCACCCACCGAATAGGGTCTCGAATACGGCCCCGGGATTCGGATACTGTTATTGTTCAGCGGCGGAGCTAACAGGGCCGGGACTGAGCTGGACTGTTCTTGTGGGTACCTGTCAGACGTTAGCTGCATGCTGCCGGGGTAAACCGCGGCCCAATATCCCACGGGGAATCCTGCACTCGTTCAGTGCCGAGATTTGTTTCAACGGTCAAGAGGGGGACGGTCTCCCTTCAGTCTTGTTTCCCAAGAAAATCTCGTTGTTCGCCATAGCTGGTACACATGAATCATCATGATATCCGGAGTACAGGCCCGTGGCCTGGCCCCAGACGAGCAGTATCAGCAGTCGTTGGCCTACGGCCTGATCATTGGAACTGCAGCCTTGTCGCTGGTCGTATGTGGCTTGAGGGTAAGCCTTCGCCCCTGCACAAGCTGCAGAAAAATTCTGAGAATCCCTGCAGCTCTACACGCGCTCGGTTGTGATCAAAAGCTTCGGAGCTGATGACATCGCCGTCTGCGTTGCTTTGGTAGGTTGCTTGTCTCTACCTTCTATTGACTGACACGACGGTAATTGATGTTGAATTATAGGCCGTTACCCAGGCCTTCAACGGACTCGGAATTGCAGTTGTCTACCACGGACAAGGCCAACATATGCAGAATGTGTCCCCGGAGGACCGGGCAATTTGGCTCAAGGTAGGTCGTTCGTATTCCAAACAGCGACTTTAATGGCTGACTGGAGCTTGCACAGCTCTATTACGCGGCAATGTGCCTATATCTCTACGCATCGATGGCCGTAAAACTCAGTATCCTGACATTCCTTCGCCGGATCTTCGTTAATTGTAGGCCCATTCCTCCCCACCGCGCATTGTGTTGCTCAACTACTGATGTGACCCGACCAGCCTGGATGCAGCGACTCACAGCCGGCCTCATGGTCTTCCAGGTGGCTTTTTCAGTATCTGGATCTTTCGTCCTCGCGTTCCAATGCTCGCCAGCCAGGTAATCCGACCATCCGTTGTCTCTATAATGTCTAACGGTTTGACCTAGGGCCGCCTTCGATATGAGCACCAAGAACCCAAACTGCTACACCCGCTATACCCTGTACCAGATCACACTGTACCAGGCAGTGCTGATCTTCGTCGGCGACCTGATCATGCTCCTCGCCCCGGTCCCGGTCTTGATAAAATTGAAAATGCCAACAAGGAAAATTGTCGCATTGCTGGCGATTTTTGGATCCGGCATCATCGCCTGCATCGCGCCCATTGTCCGCTTCAGCACGTTGGACTATCTGCGCGTGGGCTCCAATGATCTTACCTGTACATTCAATCCATTCCATAAATATCTGACCGCTTCTTCAGTGCTAATAATACTCATAGTTGACGCGACATCCTCACTATACTGGATGGCCATTGAGTTCAATCTCGGGCTGGTGGCTGGTTCGCTCTCGTCACTGAAGCCATTACCATTATTTCGCAAGTTCGGATCATCCAAAGATTCCCAGTATAAAGAATCTTCCAGGAGTAACCCATATGAGCTGCAGAGTTCGCATGAAAGAAACAGTAAGAAGGGGAGGAAAAAACCAAGTTTGGGAATGGGGACCACTATCTTACAGGAAACGGGGAACGAAAGCCAGGAGCATATCTTCCAGCAACCTAAGGGTGATTATTTGCAGCCAAGGTAGTACATGCTTTGTTACTGCCCTGGGTATCATAGTTTATAACATTTGCATTGTCCAAGTGTCAGCGGGTCTGACGCCTTTCAGGACATAAAGTCCCTGAAAAGGACAAAGCATGTAGGAGTACATAGTGGACAATGGTTGACATGACTAAAAGCATATTCAACGCAAGGCTTTATTTCCCTTATCCAATTAATCCTTTCTTGCGTTAATGCCCTTGTTTGACTATGGTTATATAAGTGACTCCAGTCCTGACCATCTGGAGAGAGCAACCATGAACCGAAACACCAATCTATCTGATAAGTCCACATTGCTTTTTCCAAAATGACACAACGAGACATTCCGTTCCACATTATCACCGGCTCCGTCGATCTCGAGAGCAGGAAGACCCCGACCGAAAAAGCGGCCGAGGAAGTGCAGGTTGTCAGATATCCCAAATATGAGAGGCAGATAAGATTCAGGGCAACGCAGAAGATGTCGATAAAACATTTCTCCGACATAGCACGGTATCTCGACCAGTGTGGCATGATGTTATATGTTATCAATTGCGGCTATCACACCGACAAAAGGGAGTGGCAAGTTCTTATTATCTTTGGAAAGGAGGGCTTCACCGACGAGGCCTGCCAGCCTATTCGGAATGAGGTCCTGTCCAGATTTGTGGACACAGGCCCAGAGATCGACTTGCCCGTTAAGGGACCAGGCGACTTTCCCAAGAGACTGATATTGCCTTGGATTGGCGCCGACAAGTTCACGAACATGACAAAGTTGGCATCGTGGGAAGGGCAGCCATATCTGTACCTCAAGGATGGCGAGAAGGATGCCCACGAATTCCGCGAGTTTGGGCAACATGTATGCGAAGTGATCCAGTTTGGCAGTGTCGTCAAGTACTTTTTCAAGATGTTCCCCCCGGAGCGGACATTCCGGCAGGATTTGACATTGGAGCGTGCACTGGAGAAGATGAAACTGCCCAGCTTGCGCGAGGAGATGGAAACACGCGATATCCAATGGGAAGAGACAATGGCGGAGGCCCAAAAGATGCTTGATCAACTCGATAGGAACCGCGAGGAACGCAAGGCTCGCAGCAGCCTGTTTTAGCAATAAGCGCATCTTCTCCGTGTGGCGTTATGGTATTGTTAGATTGTTTAATGAATGTCGTTGATAGAAGACACTAGTACATGTATTCAGAGAGTAAAGGTGTAGCACTTGGGAAAATATTACAACATTTCTCAGACAAATAGAAATATCACAGTTGGTTAAGTCGAGGTTGTGAGTCCGGCGCCGGGGAGTAATAATGCGGCACCGTTGGACTGTCTTTCCCTGATCAGTCGTCTCAACAACCATGTGCGCAACAAGCTCGGGTGGTCTTCTGCTTTTCGTGGCCGAGCTCCAGTTCTCATCAGTTATTTCCAGTGGAGCGGGTTGCTCGGGGTTGGACGCAGATTGAACTTTGGCCGAGCCCTAAACACCCAGAATAATCTGGAGCAAAATCCTCTACAAGGACTGTGCCTAGTAATAAGTCACCGTGTAGTGTTTCTCATTGATGGACCAGTGCCTTCTATAGCGAATGTACTATCTGTCCCCTCAAAGCCTTGTCTTTTTTTTTTTCTCTTTTCTTTAATCATGAAAAGCCAACACGGATTAGATACTGACAGTGACGGGATTTAATTCTGTTAGGAAACCAGCCTTGCAATGCTAGAAGCATAAATCCAATAAAGTGCTAGCAAACCATATGGGCAATTGATAAACATTTGCAATGGTATCTTGAGTACTTCCAAAGCTCGATTATTTACAATATTACAATAGAGTTACAAATATTCCATGACACCCGGCTTGATCTCCTGTACGATATCAGCGAGCTCACTCCAAACTCTCTTCTGTGCCGTCATCCCATCTGAACTGCGCACAAACGCAGAGAGATTATCATTCTCGACCACCCCATCCGTCATATACATCCCATGAGATTCCTTTCCCGCATAGCCCCCAGCAACAAGCGTCCGACTGCCAACTTCCGTAGTACGCGCCAGCACCATCTTGAGAAGATTGACCTGCAGCCTCATCAAACCGCTCGAATTCCTAACAAGCTCCGAGTGGCAAAAGCCTGGATTCACCATGTTAACAACCACAGACCCGTCACCACTCATCCGCGAGACCAATTCACGCAGCGCAAGGATAAGAACCAGTTTAGATGTTGGATAGCGCTCGCTCATTCGCGCAGTCTTTTCATCATCCAAAGCAGGGAATATACCGCGAGGACTCTGCCACTCCGGAAACTTCGACCAGGCGTGGACCTCGCTAACAACGACAGACAGACGCGGCGGGGGAGCAGTAGGGTAATCCCTGGCCGTCTGACGGAGCTTCGGTAATAGGAGGATACCCAGCAGGACAGTTGAAATGACGTTAACAGTAATCGTGCGCTCATGGCCAGCAGCTAATTCGAAGTCCGGCGCTGCCAAGGCCGCGTTTTCAATCACGGCGTCTAGGCGCGGGAGGCTCTGTGCGCGTTCCGCGAACGACACGACGGAGTCGTAGTCGGATAGATCTAGCTGCCATACTTCGACGGCGTTTTGGCGGCCCGTGGATGATTCGATGTCTTGACGGGCTGTTTCACCGGCAGAGACATTGCGCACAGCTAGGATCACCTTGTGGGCCCCAAGGCGGGCGATATGGCGGGCGGCTTCGCGACCTAGACCGACATTAGATCCGGTGATTATGACGACCTGGTCGGCGTAGGACTTGGATGGAAGGGGAGGTGTCACAAAAAGCTGAGAGTAGAGGAAGGAAGGCATAGTGTGATTGTGTGAGTTGGATATGGGTATCTCAGTGTGTGGCTGAGGCGTTGGTAGTTATAAAACGTTCTCGCCGCCTCCACCCTTATTCCCTAACGCCGGGCAGGGTCCGGATCGACCTTAAAGTTTCTTCCATGTTATTAGACTAAATCGTTAACCCAATGGCTGTCTGGTACGAAAAAGTGGGTGTGCTCGGAGTTAACGGACGTACTGCCGTTGTCACATGATGTATATATTGTGGCCATAGCTCCGGTTTATTCCAACTGGTGCATTAAATTGGTTATTTCCGCGGCTTGGGTATTGTATGAAGGCTACTTTACATGACAAAAAGCTGTGGCGCTGCTTAAACTAGGTCAGATGTTCCATCAGCAGCGACGTACCTGCAACCCTGGACCGGATCTCCCTCAGGATCCGTCAATTTGAGATCAAAGCGTCATGAGATGGTTGGAACCAGCTGGCAATGTGGTTAGTACATGACGTTCTTAGCAGAGTAAATGCGTACTTAAAACAGCTCCGCCAAGCTGATGTCTGTTTCTCTCGGTTAGTACATCACTTTACAGGTGTTGTGCTTACTTCTGCCTAGCCACATCCTCGCACCTCAATCAAAGGCGAGAGGAGCCGTTCTACATATCATATTAATATCAGGTCTCAGGCAATTCAGAGACCTGTCCTACGGATATTACCACCCTCATCCTCCACCCATCACTAGCATATTTCCAGCCACGGATTGTGGCCCAGGGGTACAGAGTAGAGTGATTTGGTTGGTGAAAGTGTGGAATTCATATTAGAAGTTTCCTGGACAAGGGGTGGCAAAAGTTAAGTAAACCATCCACATGGCTGCCATGTCCTGTTGGGAGAAGTCACTAGATACACGCATAGGGGTAAAGCAGCAACTACAACATCCTAGCCAGTAGGTATTTCGCATTTGATAGCCCAGTGAGGCCTATTTGAAAGTAATACTGTCCATAGAATTACCTGAGCCCCACTCAATTCCAATATAAGATGGAGCGGAGGTGTACTCGGATCCAGATGAAGCTGATACCTTTAGAACACTGAGGAATGGGTTCACAACGGTGGAAGTATCAAAGGTCGAGATCGTCAGCTGTCAAGTCCTCTAACATGACTAGTTTAACAATGTTTCTTTAGTCTCCGACATCTCAATTTCCTTTCTCTTGGCCCGAACATCCAAGCCATGTTCTCGACATGCTGCGATGATCTCGCGCCTTGTAAGCTCCTCGCCGGTGGGAGGTTCGTCTCTCTGAACACACTGCATCACCCTGTGTGTATAAAGCACCAGGTCAAATGTGCTTAACACCTGATAGAACAGCTCGTTGTTCCCCACTGAGCTCTCCTTAAATGAAATAGGCTCCTCACAGGTCCAGTACACCCGTGCTCTGGTGTTAAATAAGAATTGGACTCGTTTACTGAATAGCAGCAGCTCAAAGAGCCGTTCCATACGGATACCGTCATATCCTGAGTCCCCCATCTTCAAATCCGGCTGAATATCAAATATTAGCTACGGATCCTTTGGAATAAACTTAGTTATAACTCACGAGCATACTGGAGGTTCCAGCCCGATCGCCGGCCATTCCGTGACTAATATGAAATAGTCCTATATTGCGAATCGGGGGCTGTTGGACTAGCATCCTGCGCCAGCTTGCCTCCTTTCGTACAAATCGAGCCATGGTTGAAGCGTCTTTGGTGATGGCCATGTCGGAGAAGTCGAACCGGAACCGGTCTGTTCTACCCCTGGCGGGGAAAATGGAAGGAAATGCCTCTGCCAGGAGCGGGTTCGGCGTCTTCTCATCTGTTCCCCATTCAGACTCTTTGATCGGAGTGAAGAATAAAGCTTTCTGTATTGATGGTGAAGTGTTGATCAAGTTGGCCCAGTGGAGGCAGACCCGTTGGGCGGATGTGAGGAGGGATCGCATGTCCATCTGCACCAGGATCATCTCCAGGAGCTCTGGAGAGTCCAATACCTGGTTCATGCCAGGGTCCATTGCTGAATTCATGATAGTTGCAATGCAGGTAACACGTCAACATCAGCCAGACCATCATAAACAGGCAACAGTTGTGCATCAGTGCGGGGACACGTGTGCACCAGTACGGCATAATTACCATAATTACCATACGCGATTAGTAACACACAGCGATCTGACAATTTCTGGTTGAAGCATAAATTATGCACTTCCCTTAATCAATCCCACACAAGATCATCATGGCGACTAATTCTGCCAAGGTCATCGCCATTACCAACGTTCGGGTCTTCGATGGAAAGACCATTCAAGATCCCAGCACGCTCATCATCAACGGCGATGTAATCGGGCGCCCTGACACAACCCCCGATGAAACCATCGATGCTGGCGGGCTGATACTGCTCCCTGGCTTGATTGATGCACACGTCCATCTAAGCAGCCGAGAGGACCTCATCCAAATGGCCAAACACGGCATCACAACCGCCTTCGACATGGCCACCTGGCCCGCGGAGCACCTCAACTCCCTCCGCAACCAAAACGGCGTCACCGATATTCGCAGCTGTGGTCTCGCCGCTACAGCTCCGGGCAGCATTCACAGCCGCATGCCAACCATACCCCAAGAGGCACTGGTCTCCACTGCTGACGACGCAGAGGAATTCGTCGAAACGCAACTTGCCGAGGGCGCAGACTATATCAAGATCATCGCTGACGTGCCGGGACCAACTCAGGAGTGCCTAGATGCCTTGGTTATAGCAGCTCATTGTCGCAACAGGATTGTCATTGCCCATGCCGTGAGTCTCGAAGCGACTCGTATGGCTCAGGCTGCAAATGTCGATGTCATAACCCATGCCCCTCTCGACGGGGTTATGAGTGATGCCGATGTGCAGAACATGGTCCAGGAAGGCCGTCTCTCTATCCCGACTTTGACCATGATGAAGCGCGTTTCGGTTAAAAGGGGGAAATATGCACATTCCCACGATACAGTCGCTGCTCTGCATCGTGCTGGTGTGCCGATTCTGGCTGGGACGGATTCAAATAGTGCTCCGGGTGCACCTGCGAATGTGACCCATGGTGTCAGTCTGCATGAGGAGTTGGAGTTACTTGTTAACTGTGGGCTGTCAAATTGTGATGCTCTTCGCGCAGCTACGGAGCTCCCGGCCAGTTATTTCAGACTGCATGATCGAGGAGCTATTAAAGTTGGGCGCAGAGCAGATCTTGTCTTGGTCAGGGGGAATCCATTGGAAGACATATGTGCGACTCGAAATATTGAGAGAGTCTGGATTGCTGGGGAGGAGTTGGATATGGAGATATAACTGAATGTCCAATTTTGATATGCAAGGATGAGGTGACGCGAATGTGATTTGTAATATAGGTAGTAAGCTTCTTATGCCGCCCACTTTAAGAAGTCTGATCATACTTGATCTGCATTTTGCGATTGCAGGTGCAATTAAAGTCAAAGTCACGCTGATAAATGCGACCTTGCACCGCTGAACCAGCCCATGCGTTCGTACATCGAGGTTCTCTGGCGATCATTGCTCCACAGTACAGTTTATTTGTGGACGATACGAATCCGGTTATATCCTTTGGAGATCGATTTATGGCACGCAAGGGCTGGACGATCCAATATTGTGTGGACAGTATTAGGAGTATACTGTAGATCAGGGTTTGTTTGGATCTCGGACGACCGGCATGCAACAAGGAGGTAGGAATGTGTTCGTTTTACCCCAGCTTGCACCCGATTCAACGAGGATATTCATTTGGAGCTCCAAGGATATTCATTTGGAGCGCCAAGGATATGCAATCCCTTGCATTTTAATCGTTCGTAGGTGGGAAGATTCTCGCTGTCCTTGGGCTCATGGCCGCTCGTCGTCGGACACATCATTGCATACAAGTCAAGCACGGCAGGAAAGGGGTATTAGCTTATAATCGCTTCTATATTGCTTTCAGTATCCAGTAAACCCAGATTTTTCTTAGCTCTCTGACTGTGATTGAAGATGTCGGCTAGCAACGATGAGAAGGCTACCCCCAGTCCTAAGGTGGATGAGCCACCGTTGAGACCACATACGATCTTCTCTGAGAGGAAGAAGATATTCTGCATCCTCACATGCACTTCTATGACCTTCCTGGGCGCGATGGCGAGTAACATGTACTTTCCAGCTCTCGGCCCACTCGCAGAGTCGTTGAGTGTCTCCAGCAGTGACATCAACTACACCATAACGTCTTTCAAGGTATACATGAACCGACCCGACCTTTTACACTAGATGCTGACTTCTAAACTGAATAGCTCGTCCAAGCACTGGCGCCATTATTGATAGCCCCTGCCACGGACAACCAAGGCCGGAGACCGGCATTTCTGTGGTGCTTGGTGATTTTCCTAGGGAGTAATATCGGTCTCGCTCTTCAAAGTAATTATGTGGCGCTTCTGCTGCTACGCTGCGTGCAGAGTCTTGGCTGTAGCAGTGCGTCCGTTGTTTCTAGTGCAGCAATAGCCGACATCGTTACTCGAGGGGAACGGGGCAAGTATATGATCTATTCCTCTCTCGGGCTGAACGTTGGGATGGCGACTGGCCCTGTTATCGGCGGTATTCTAACCCAGTTCTGGGGGTGGAGGAGTACCTTCTGGTACATGGTTGTCCTTTCCGGCATACTATTGATCATCATAGTATTCTGGCTCCCGGAAACCTGTCGGACGATTGTTGGAGATGGTAGCATCCCTCCTCCCCAGCGGTGGAACAGAAACATCTCGGAGCTGCTTCGACCCACGCACAGCGGACCGATTAACCATGACACGCTGGCGACCTTCAAACGCCGGCCGGGGATGCTCAATACGTTGAAGATTCTACGGGATCGGCATATAGCGCTTCTCGCCACCTGCAGCGCACTTTACGCCTGTGGAATCACTATTGTCTTTGCAACACTTCCAGTCGTTATGGAGAGAAAGTATGGATTCAACCCCCTCCAGGTTGGCCTCTGCTACATTCCATTTGCAGTAGGGGGGTTAACTGCACGGTGGACTGCAGGTAGTCTCGTTGACTGGAACTTTAAACGCCATGCACACCGGGTGGGCCTTGAGACAGAGAAAAATCATCAATCCCCTCTGCGGAAGATTCCACTAGAGAAGGCCCGGTTACAGTTACTTTTGCCGTTCTTATACTTCTCCTCAATTATCATGGTGGCCTATGGGTGGATCATGAAATACCCGATCCATCTCTCAGCCCCGATGATTCTACTTTTCTTTCTGGGCAACACTACGGCTGGGGTCACTAGTATCCTTGCCACGCTGATGATTGATCTTCATGTAAACCAGCCAGGCTCTGTTATAGCTGCCCACAATGCCTTCAAAAATCTGTCTGGGGCTGCTGCTGCTGCCGCCGCCGTGCCTATGGTCGACCATTTGGGTTTTGGATGGTCCGGTGTGATTGTGGCAGGGTTATGGATTCTGGTTTCGCCGGGACTTTGGCTTGTATATTTTCGTGGACATGCCTGGAGACAGACCAGCAGTGAATAGGTATCTTGAGGCTCTAATTAGCATGCAGTGGTTGGTGTATCCTCCAACCGAGTCCCAAACCAGGATATCAGAAGCAACTTTATCCTTGACTAGGCCGACCAATCCCTTATGTGCCGGATCCTCCTTCATAAAGAATCTCCGATCCTCCTCGGTGCTGAATCGAACGATAGAAGCAAGGTTGGATCCTAGACGTTGTACGTCAGCTTGAGTCCACTCTATCGAGCATGGATGGCGAGATCACCTTTATTTGTGACCGGGGGTGATGGCCTGGCTGTCCCGCATTTCACCGACAGGACGTATGGTTCTCTATCACGACGGGCCTTTGCTGGAGTACACTTGATAGTCTGCGCAGAAAACTCCAGGTCGGATGTGTTCTTGAATGGCCAGAGGACGATATGCTCAATTTCAGACATGGCGAATTAATAAATGGAGAGATTGGCGTACCGGGTTAAAAAATGGCAGTTGAGCTTTAGTTAAGATATTTAGTTTTATTAGTCTAAATGTCCCATGAGAGGCTCTAGTAATCTTCCAGTCCGCCTTAACGGAATAACAATGTGGTGGGACTGATTAATCTGTATAAGCGTTCCGCAATATCCCGCTGGTACTCCCCGCCACAAACGGTGCCGCTGGAACGTGGGCACATACGTTAGCTTTACAAGGAATACGAGTGGGCTGAGTACTATACAGTATAGTCCAACGGTAAACCAGGCTCTTTCAAAAACGATCGATCTGTTTATCAGCCCGGGCTTGCGTGAGATGCGGTCCTTTAGCGCAGTGACAAAATCCCAGTCCATCCAGATTGTACTATTACTCTCTGCACTGCAGCCAGGTATCTTAATTCCCGTAACCTCAACCCACACCACAATTGAGCCCCTCGAACCTGCGGCATCAATTGTTGCTCTGGTAGCCCTTCCAGACGTCCCACGTCCTGCCAGGCAGCGGGGCTGACAGTATCCGTTTCACCCAGTATCCGGGCCGGATGGAGACGATCCTCCAGAACGCCTACTATATGTATACCCCAGGAGTAATTGGTCTCGCTGGGCGGGATCACGAAGACACCTCTTGAATCACAGTTTTGACAAAATCTACCTCTGAATGCGATAAGCAACAATTCTCAGTTATGAATATATTAGTCCCGAGGAATCCCGGCCTGGGCGTTGGATGCCCCACCGATAGATAACGGTCGATGGCGTTGACTGGCGCGGTTGGTCTCCGAGATAGCAACGCCTATCGTCTCGGCCAATCCGTTAGTAACTAGGGGACTAATACAGATCTAATCTCGACCCCATGAACTGGAAATAGTAGTATATATCAGCCAGCAATGCTCTTGCAGCAGGTGCTCTCGTTTATACACATTCCGGTTCATCTGGCCTGATGGATAGCGTCAAAACACCAGACGTATCGGCGCCCAAGGCCCTACCAGACAGCGATGCAACTGCCGAGGCCATCCAAGCCGCGATTGGCGATACCATCGACTCTCGTGCAGAGCGGGCGCTGGTGTGGAAATTCGACCTGCGCATCCTCCCGGTCCTGGCAATCATGTATCTCTTCAACAGTCTCGACAAATCCAACCTAGGGAATGCGAAGACCGCGGGCTTGGAAGGTAATCGCTCCATGACCTGTTTGGTATTTGGATATTAACCGGAAATATTAGATACGCTCCGGCTGCAGGGGAACCAGTATAATCTGATTCTCAGCATCTTCTTCATCCCCTACGTCTTGACTGCGCCTTTCCTCGCTGTGTTGGGCAAGAAATACGGCCCAAATATCGTGTTGCCGTGTATGATGCTCACATTCGGCTTATGCACCGTCCTTGTTGTTGCTGTTTTCAACTTTGGAGGACTATTGGCAATCAGATGGTTTCTGGGAATGTCGGAGAGCGCCTTCTTCCCTCTCGTCATCTACTATCTCACGACGTATGAAATCCCTCTCTACCCTAGACTAACATTGCTGACTTGGACCATTAGATTCTATCGTCGAGGAGAGCTGGCTCGCCGTCTTGCAATTTTCTATGCGGCACAAAGCATTGCATCTGCATTCTCTGGCCTGCTGGCCTTTGGCGTCTTCCGCATCGACTCCGGGCCCCTGGCATCATGGCGGTACCTCTTTCTCATCGAGGGAGGCGGGACTGTTCTGTTCGCGATTTTCACGCTCTGGTATCTGCCAAGGTCCTCTACCGAAGCTACATTCCTATCGGACGACGAGAAAACCTTAGCCTTTAGGCGGATGCAGCTTGACAGCTCAGCGGTCGTCAATGAACGCCTGAACATCCGAGACTCTCTTCGGATCTTCAAACATGGTACAAGCTGGGCAATCATTGGCATCCAGATCTGCCTCGGCGTTCCCCTTCAATCAGTCCAGCTGTTTCTACCGGTTATCATCAAACGACTGGGCTACGACACGGTCAAGACCAATCTGTATACCGTTGCACCCAACGTATCCGGTGCCGTCATGCTTCTTATTCTAGCATTCTGCAGCGACTGGACACGGTGGCGATTCCCGTTCGTCGCACTCGGCTTCCTGTTCACGTTCATCGGAATGGTTATCTTCGTTTCCATCGATGCTGAGCGCGACATCAACGTGGCCTACTTCGCCTCGTTCATGATGACCTGGGGCACATCGGCCCCGTCAGTTTTACTAGATGCATGGTACAATAACAACATCGCGAGTGAAGGGAAGAGAGTCGTTCTGACCAGTGTTGCTGTACCCATGGCTAACCTGATGGGCTTGGTGAGCTCCAATATTTTTCGTGACCAGGATGCGCCGAAGTACTTGCCTGCATTGATTACTACAGCAGCGTTTGGGGGAGCTGGTATTTTCTTTACGCTTGGTCTGGGCCTTTGGATGATGTATGATAATGCGAGGAGGAACCGGAGACAGGGTACTGTTCTTACGGCCATGGATGTGCCTACGGAGATGCTACGGGAAGGACCGGCGTCTCCAGATTTTCGATGGTTTTATTAGACTTATCTATCGCTAGTGTATCCTAATCTGAACGGTCAAATTTCAATATGAATAATGTAGCTGTAGCGAGTGTCTAGCCGTGTCCTGGACTTGCCATCGGCGGTATCTAAATACCCCTATATATCAGCTGTCTTGGGTAGAAACACCCAGCATGCATGTTTGAGATACTATCTATACATCTTCGAGCACACAGACCACTAAGCTGAGAGATACTTTTTGCTCTGCGACCGGGCCTGTTACCACGAAACCCAAGACAGGGCTTGGATAACGCAAGTTCTTTCAAGGCACCTCTGTTGGTGCTGCGGACAAGTCCCTTGGGACCTCAAGACCAAGACCATGCGCCATACCTGCGGCACCAGGCGGTGGCAGGGCATGCGCTCACCAAGTGAATTAATCTATTCGATTGGCTCTGGCACATTTAGGAACTCCGACAACTGTGCCGCATATTGTGCCGCAGAGACGTTGTTAGCCTTGAGGTCAGCCATAACAGCCTCAGCCTTGGTTTCAACCAACAGCGAAGCGCCTTGCAACGCCAACGCCGTTCAAGGCTGACTGGAGTGCTATCTAGTCTGTCCTGGAACCTGCGAGAACCACAAGGCCGCTGAGATAGCCTTCTCATGCTTTCCTATAAGAGTGAACATTGTGCCTCTTCAAGTCAAACTCTTCTTGTTCAAATCTCTAACCGGAACGCCAACCACAGAATGAACGGACTAACCGATCGCCTCAGCACCACTCACATCGGCGACGAACCTGAAGAGCACGAGCCTGAGGTGCCAGACCAGTTAATATTCAACCCCCAAGATGATAGCGGACTCGACCCCCAGGCACTCGACAACATACCCCGTTACCTGTTTCGCATTGTCAGTCCCAAGTCAGACGGTCACACGGATTCCACTTGGGTCCATTCGTGGGATGTCTGTGATGAAACTCCGTCCTCTACGGAGGATATTTTCTCTGGTTTGGATGATGACAGGCGAGAGTATATAGCGTGGACTCTCAATCGCCATCTTCGATGGCGGCGAAAGGATGAGAGAGGAGACAACTATGTGTCGTGGACGAGCTCGCTCCTCTTCGCAATACAATATATCTACTATCGACATCAGCACCATCTAGACCAGTCAAGCCTGGAGGATATCAACCTATATGTGATAGACACAGCGCAATTCCCTCGTGGCACTTTTCTTCGAGATTTGGATCTCATCGAGGCCTTCCACCCATACGACACTCACCCCGTGGGAGAGAATCTAGCAAATCTATTGGAACTTCGAGAGAGACCAAACTACTACTTTGGTGAATACCTGTCCCAGGGCTCACTGAAGATTGAGGGAAAGTGCCAAAGGATCTCTGCTGCGACGCTCTTTGAGAATGGCGCATTGTACCGGTTACAACCGGCATTTGGACCTATATCCAACCCACCTAATGCGCAGGTATTCTGGGTGAGGGAGGTTAATCGTCTTCGCGAAGCCCTGTACCAACTGCCAGAGCGTCTGTCAATGCAGGAAATGAGAAATCGTTTGGAGGCCGTTGGGGAGCTTGCAGCTCATTTCCCACCGGGCTGGCAGTTCCCCCTCGCTATATACTTTGCAGGTCTGATAAGTGATGATTCGGTTACTGAAGACGAAGAAACCGGGTCCGATAATGTCTTTTTTGCATACTTTCGCTCTCAAGGTTTCTACGGTTTGTGCACTCCTATCCCTTTCCTGTTGGGGCATTGCTGATACGAATCATGACAATTAGGAGAACACAAGCATTTCGGCCCTAGGAGGTTCAAGGTCGTCGCACCCGCATCAATGCCCGAGTTGCAACGAGTCGAAGAGCTGGTCCGCGAAATAAATAAAGACTCGCGGCTGAGAATGGCCCTAGGTTGGTGTACTCGATGCCCTTTACGTGTTCTAGTAATCTAACACGAGTCTCCAGATCGTCTTCAGCGGGCCGAAATAACCATTCAGAGAATACGCATCAGGATCCCCTTTCCAACCCTGGAAGGCAGTTTTTCGGTCTTGGATTCCAATGCGGTGTTGGCTCGCTCTGGGAACGATGTGCTGTCCAAGGTGGAGAGCATACGGCAGCTGTGTGACCAGCTGGTCCAAACCATCAAACCGAACAATCAACAACAGGCATGATTCTTTTTCAGTTTGCTTTGATCTGTTATTTATTATATTGTTTTCTATCCTGTACTTGACCAATTTGTCGACAGTGCGCTGTAGCCCACTGTCCGTTGTATGTTGTATACGCTCCTTGATATATATCTGCCTCCCAATTAAACAAACTGAATTTTTTTCAACTCTCATGGTTTGAATGAAATATACCAACAGACTAAGCCTCCGTCAGTTTAAGCTTCGGCAGCTTCGCATTGCTCCTTTTTGGGGACTTCATTCTTTCACCTTCAAGGAGCAATAATACGAGAAGCCAAACCAGTGGGGTCAATCGTGACCAAGACTCCCCCGAGTACATCTCCGCATTAATTTCCATAGGTATATTCGTGGGAGAACAAAGTTTGTTTACTCTTGCTCGGAGATATTTGTTGTCGAGAATGATGTTACCACTATATATATTCACGCGCCCCGTTGAAGAGAAACAGCTTCAATAAACTCCAACGACCGTTCAACATGCTGGAAACTATTTTCAAGTGATTTAATTAACATTCACTTTCTTTTATATAAAAACTTGTAAGAGGTATTGCTGCTACCGACAAATGCGTTGGAATGTGAAGGTGATGTCGCCATTTATTTACGAGACACCTGAGGCAGCCAGCCTCTGACTCTCAGAGGTATTGTATCTGGGTACCATATGTCTAAACATTTGGGCACCGCTTCTCATGTTTTCAGTTATATATAAGTCAGACTTTAGAGCCTCGCGCTAAGGTCAAGTACAGCATGAAGAAAATAGCTTAGGGCTAAACTCCCATTCCTCGAGCTGGCAGGGCTGGACCACTGGAATTCAAGAAGAACCGTATCCCTCGTATTGCGCCTCTTCCGACGGTCTAACGACGCCACATGGGTGGCTTCGGCGACGGCCGTTGCCAGTATCGAGTCTATCCCGACAACATATTTTCCTTAATATTGCCCGAAGAACCAACTAGATGTAGTTAGTACGCTTAATTTCCATGTTTGACGGAGGCCAAAGGATGAGCTACAAGAAATTCTCCGTCCTGGCCAACTCGCTAATGTTCGCTGTTATGGCATGCACACAGGACCAGGAATCTCACGACGGGTCAGTATTGGAAAGGATCAACCTCACCTTCTCTGGAACTTTTCACACAGACCTCGTCCTATGAGGGAAACTGACACCCACACGAGCAACAGGATCTGACAGCTTGGTGCTGTCCTTGGCCGGATATCTCGAAGACTGGGCTGGACCCCAATCCCAAAGGATTGCGCTAGAACAGGCATGGAATTCGGGACGGTGGAATTCCTGCGCATGGCCCCCGGACGGTTTTACACCGGAGACCGGTTAAATCCTGAGATTGGCCGTCTTGGCCACGGACGGGACGAAATGGAGTGCACTATGCAGGATGCAGTCTGATGCAGGAACTCACCTACCCTATCGAGTCATCCACACGGAGTCATCTCGTCATCTACAGATCGACCGCGGTGAATCCTTCGAACTCGCCCGAAGCCGTTGGTGAGAATCCCGTCACTCAACTAAACCCGTTTGGAGAGGCCATGCAGTGTCCAGTTCCACTCCTGCATCATGAAGGCTAACCTTTCTGAGAGACCGTAGTTTTGGCCCCCCTCCTGCTCTGGCAGTGGAGCTAGACTTGGCTGGGAACCGGCAAGCGAGTGCTTGAATATGAAACTGTCGCTTATGGTGTCCGCTTGTGGCTGAGTATGGTATGGTGTTAGCGATGATGTTGATGGTGTCGTCTTGGCTGAAGACGCTACTTCTGTGCCAAGGTGGTGCAGAAATTAAATTATAGTAGATCATAGAGAGAAGCAGCGCTATCGGGAGTCTTCTGGGTGCCGTCTATGTTCCTCGTTAGGGTACTTTTGAGTGTGCTCGATGACAATGTTTATGTGGATATACCTGAAGCATATTTTTTATTTTTATATAGGATATAATGTAGACATAGAAAACCGCTATAAATATTTGACAGCCGAATAGTACTTTTCATAAAGAGTCGTAGTTAATATCAACGCTTGAAATAACACTCATCACTTGTACTCAATTCGCCAAAGTCTCCCTCAGCTTAAACTTGAGCGTCTTGCCATTACTGCTCTTGGGAAACTCCTCCACAAAGCGAATATTCTTACGCAGCCAGTGCGGTTCACTCAGGGCACTCTCAACAAGCCGATTCAACTCAGCCTTGATAGTATCCTCATCCACATCAACCATCTCCTTAGGCGACCTGACAATAAACGCATAAGGTCTCTCGCCAGCGTCCTCATCACGAACACCCACAACAGCGACCTCAGCAACAGCCGGGTGCGCCGCAAGATGCGACTCAATCTCCACAGGCGCCACCTGCAGCCCCTTCACCTTCATGATATCCTTCTTCCGATCGACGATGTCGAGGTACGGCGTCTCCTTGCCGTCCTTGGTCTGGAGGCGGAAGACAGCGATATCGCCCGTCCGCAGCCAGCCCTCGTCATCGAAGATCTCCTTTGTGGCCTCGGGCTGTCCGAGGTATCCTTTCATATTGCTGGGCGATCGCAGGAATAACTCGCCTGGCTCGTCGTAGCGGTCTACCTCGACGTCTTCGGTGTTTATGAGCTTGGCTTCGACGCCGGGGAGGAGACAGCCGTCTGAGCCGAGGTAGATGTAGTTCGGGTTCGTAATGGAGATGATCACGGCGGTTTCGGTGAGGCCTATGTATTAGATATTAGATCGGGAGCATTTAGTGTAGGATGCCAGTCTTACCGTATCCAGGGAGGACCTGCCACGTTGGGCGGACCTTGCTGAGGGCATCTGCCAGACGGGGTCCGAATGGACCAGACCCGGTAATGACGGACTTTACAGACGAGAGATCGTATAGTTCGAAGAGGAAGGGGTTGTTAACCAGGGCAGAGATAATAGGAGGGACCTATAGACAGTTAGCCACCGGAAGGAGCACAAATGTAGTCTCAACTTACCAGGTAGAGTCTCTCGATTTTGTACTTTGCGATCGAAGCCAGAGCAGCCTGCATGTCGAACCGAGCATGCAAGATATAAGTATCTCCCCGCCAGGCAGTCAAGTGCGCCAGAATCAAGCCGTAACTGTGACTCAGGGGAAGGAAGCCGAGTGCGGTCTCGGTTCGGCCGTGTTTATGCAGTGCTTCGTATGTCCCGGACTGGATTACATTTGCGATTATGTTGTAATGTGTGATCTGGGCGAGTTTCTATTTGCTGTTAGCTGAATTGACAGGAGGAACAGGAGGTAGGGTTGCTACCTGCAGACCGGAGGTTCCGCTGGTCGGACACAAGTATGCGACCTGCTCCTTGCCCTGACCAGGAGTCCATTGTAATGGCTCGATCTGGGGAAGGGAGGCTCCCTCCTGGATTAATTGCTCGACTGTCTTCTGCCCCTGGTCGGGCAACGAGGAGGTCTTTGCAAGTTCCTCTGGCAGGTCGAGTAGATACACCTTGGAGTCATTGACTGCACTTTCCACCAGAGCATCATTGGCCGTCGCCAGCAGCGAGCGACAAGTAAACAGGACACGGCATTTAGTGAGAGTGATATGGCGCTTGATTTCAGCAGCAGAACTGGTTGGGTGCATGAGCAGACAGACACCGCCCACGCGGTGCACAGCCCACGAGGCGATCAAGAAGTCGATCTACCATAAAGTCAGTAACGTAGAAGAGCCAAGTCCAGTTTGGAGACGCACTGTGTTGAAACTGAAGATCCCAATGACCTTGTCCCAAGGCGAGCCTGCATTTGGCCCCCAGCCGAGTCCACGGCTAAGGCTGCGCGAGAGAGCATCGACCCGGGTTGCGATCGTCTGGAGATTGTAGGACTTGTCGGAAACAGCGCAGGTCAGAGTCTGGCTGTCGGCGGTCCAGTTGTAGAGGTGGCGGTTGTCGCGTTGGAGCAGGAAGTCGTAGATAGGGAGAGAGTCGGGGATGGGCATCATGTTGCGGCCCCATTCTGGCGGAGTGAAGATCATCTTGATTTCTTGATTGCGGTTGACTTGGCTGTGCTCTACGGTGTTGATTTACGGTTGACCCAGAACCAGAGGTGTTGGCGGCCATCTGATTGTATAATGTATACTGTGCCAGCAGAATAACCTCAGGGATCGGCTGGGGCCAATTCTGGCGCTTCCTTAGCCGAATCCTTCTTCCTGACGCGGAAGGCTCTGCGAGCGGACGTTGGCCGAGTCGCAAACGCCACTCTCACTCAGCATGCGAAATACCATTCTGCAGGCTCGCAATATCCTGCATGCAGTAAACAATATCCCGCTGGCTGACTCGGAGCCGACCCCGGGGCTGAATGAGTGGGCCAGAGGCTGACAGTGCGGAAGCATTGAGCCCGTCTTTCATCTGGCCAGGACCCTCTTCATGCGGTCAGGACCCTCTCTTCAGCTGGATGGAGCCTTTAGTGTAACAGCTAGACGGTCTTGGCCTGGATGCTCGTCGCTGTTAGGGCCGGATTATGGGGCTGATGGGTCAGATATGTGCAGAGATCTCACGCCAGCCAATGACAGCCTGTAATTCAGATCATGCTCGACTCGGTACGGCCGGAATTCAAAAACAAAGAAACAGCGAAATGCGTTACGCAGGGCTTTGTGCCTAAACACCGAACCACCGGCTGGACGCCGCAGGGGCCACGACGCCTGGATGCCTGCGCGATATTCTACTTAATGATGGAGCGTCAGAAAATGAAAATGGCCATTTGCGATTCCGACTCTGATTATTCTCACGCTCCGTAGAAATGGAAAATTCAGAGAAGACGCAGACCCCGGCGCTGACGCCAGAGGAGCTCAGCCAGCGCTCGCCCACGCCCTCGACTGACGACGAGGAGGAGATTGTCTATGTCGGCCACCTGAAGTTTTCCTTAATTTTTATCGGCCTTTGTCTGTCGGTCTTTCAGGTCGCATTGGTATGTGTACCCGGCTGGCCACTGTACTTCTCTAACAGGACCAGGACGAGGTGGTGCTGGGAACTGCGATCCCGACCATCACCGACGAGTTCCACTCGCTGCAGGACACTGGCTGGTATGGGTCGGCCTATTTGTTCACGGTGTGTATACTCCAAAGAATACAGGAGGGAGGACTGACAGGTTCAGGACTGCGCATTCCAGCTGATCTTTGGCCGGCTGTACTCGATGCTGCCGGTCAAGATCGTCTACTTGGGCGCTCTGGTGCTGTTCGAGATCGGCTCGATCATCTGCGCAACAGCTCCGAGTTCCATTGCCCTGATTCTGTAAGTGTGATGGTCTGTATAATCCGACAGAGCTGACAGCTGCAGTGGTCGCACGATCGCAGGCATTGGCGCCGGGGGTCTTCTGTCCGGAGCCCTAACGATCCTCTCGCAGTCCGTCCCCAGAGCAAAGGTCGCAGTCTTCAACGGCATTCTCGGTGCCGTCAACGGCGTCGCTTTTATCTGTGGTCCGCTGCTAGCCGGTGGAATCATCCATGGCACCACCTGGAGATGGTAAGATGCGATCGTGGACTTCCTTCAAACGACAGGGCTAACTTGCCAGGATCTTCTATATCAACCCGATCATGGCCGCCCCGACGTTCGCGATCATCGTCTTCATGCTCAAGCTCAAGGCCCCGAAGACGCCGCCGACAACGTGGAAACAGAAGATTGACAAGCTGGACCTGCCCGCGTTCACACTCTTCCTCGCCTCCATCCTGTGCCTGATCCTGGCGCTGCTGTGGGGAGGAAAGGAGTATTCGTGGAAGAACGCCCGCATCATCGTGCTCTTCATCCTATTTGGAGTCCTGATGGCGGCATTCATGGCAGTGCAAGGCAGAAAAGGGGACGACGCACTCGTTCCGATGGGCATTCTCAAAAGGAGGAGCATCGCGTTCGGCATGTTCTTCTCCTTTTGCACGTCGGGCACAGGGTTCATCCTGGAATACTACGTAAGCCGGACACTGCCACCGAAAACTTCAACTGAAACACTGCTAACTCATTGCTTAGCTGCCGATCTGGTTACAGGTGATCAAAGATCTCTCCGTAATTTCATCTGCGGTCAAGTTGCTCCCCATTATCGGGGCGGCCGTTGTCTTCACGACGCTGTGTGGGATCCTGACCCCTGTGATCGGCCACTACGTGCCCTTCATGATCGTCGCAACGGCCCTGCTATCAGTGGGCATGGGCCTCTTGTCGACACTAGAGTACACCTCGCCGATCCGCGATGTGCTAGGGTATCAGGTTCCGGCCGGTGTAGGCCTAGGGTGTGCCCTGCAGCAGACCCTCGTAGCAGCGCAGACAATCCTGCCAATGAACGACATCCCCATTGGCGTGTCCCTGATAGTGCTCGCCCAGACACTAGGGGGCACCATTGCCCTGTCGGCTGCGGACACCATTTACACGGGGACCCTGGCGTCGACCATCAGCGCGCGGTTCCCGCACATCGACGCCTCTGCGGTCTTGAACGCCGGTAACCGAGAGATCCACAACCTCGTGCCGGTGGAGTCCCTGGCGACGATCATGGGGTTGTGCAACGAGGCCATCGTGAAGACGTGGTACCTCTCCATTGGGCTAGCAGCGGCATCGATCATTGGCGTGCTGGGCATGGAGTGGAAGCGAGTGACGGCGAGCCCGCAGAAGTAGATCAGAAAAGATAGACACTAGCAGATAGACTGAGTGAATGTTACATTGGTTACAGTGATAGCCCCAATCTGAAACGGCAGAGACTGCCCTGACACACGACTCAAGCCTGACACAGTTTACACAGCCTCCTCGTTAAAACGGCTGAATAGAGTGTCGGAGTGGCCGTTTTGGAGAAGCCGGAGCGAGCAGCTAGCAGGCGGGCGTGATGCCACCGGCATTCTGTGGTTCCTCCTCGTGGGCGCGGTGATCCTAGCGCTTATCCTAATAATGTGAGCGAGTCAGGGTTCTTCTCTGCTGCCCAGTCTGCTGAATGAGAATCGCTGAAGAAGCCCTTCTCCACCGTCTATCCCCGTCGTGCAAAATGCCCGACTTGCTAGCGTGTAGATCACTGTGATGCCATCCTCACCACCCTGGCTGTACTCGTAGATAGGCTGCCAGGATATAAACCGCGTGTCTGCAGCCCTCCGTGCCTAACTGCGTCTTGTCTTGTCTGTACTACGTCCTACGTGAACCCTACATTCATATTCATTCACCATGACTACCACGCGGCGAGCCCTACCCAAGAGACAGCAATCACAGCAAACGCTGCCACAGTTACAACAGCAACCACTGCCACCACTAGAACCACAGCAATTACAACACCTGCAACAGCCACGACTGCAACAGATCACGACAGACTCTGCACACTTCCCAGACCTCTACTCGACGTACAGCGCGGACGTCTCCCCCCTATCCCCGACCAGCAGCACCACCACCATCAGCAGCAACGCCAACAGCACCACCACCAGCGTCACCAGCAACAGCACCAGCAACAGCACGGCGTCGGAGTCTTCCCCCGCGAGCTGGCTCTGGCCCCTCCCCAGCCAGCCAGACGAAAGTCGGAACGAACCAAGTCCCCAGCGCACTCCACAAAACGGCCCCCAGAACGTTGGCCGACCCACAGCCCGACGCGTGCAGCGCTGTGGAGTCGGCCAGAGCCGACACGCCCACAGTGACAGAGACAGGGAGCGGCCGTGCAAATCGCAGGCCTCGCTGATGGAGGTGCGGTGCTGGGACCACGGCTGCGAGGGGCGAAAATTCTCATCTCTGGGAAATTACCGGCGACACCTGCGCGAGAAGAACGGGCAGGCCAAAGTGCATCCCTGCCCGGACTGTGGGCGGGTCTTCACGCGGTCGACGGCGCGAAACTTCCACCGCGAGTCTGGAACCTGCGGACTGAGTCCGAGGCAGCTGATGCTCCAAATGCAGATGCAGATGCAGGTGCAGGTCCAGCAGGCCCAGCCTCTGCTCTCTTCGTCAACCTCCTTCTATCCCCCCCTGAGCGTGCCCTCACCACCATTCGACTGGGACTGGAACAGCCAGATGGACTTGTACTCACCGGCGTTACTATGGGGGAACGGTCGATAGCACTTCCTTTCATTTCCTTTGTTCTTTTGCTACTCCTCTTCTGTCTGTATTTAGCGTGTTGTATAATTCTAGAATATCGCCCCCGAATCCAGATTCTTGATTCTTCACGAATCCTCAGGCTGCGCCCGGAGTGGAGCCTTGATTGACTCAAACTCAACCATTTCACGCCTTAAAGCGCCTTCACTGCTTCTGCTTAGTCTAAACCTGTTCTGCTTAGGCGTTTCAGCCGGCGGCCGATCGTGCAGGTGTGCCTTGACGCTGCTCCCACTAGCGCTTATGGCAGTGCTGCTCGTTGAACACGCCCAGGCGAATCGCGTCCCTGCAGGCCTGCATGATTGACGTGGTGTCTTCTGCCTGCTGACAGAGCTGTCCTTAAATACGCCTGGCTGAGTCTATTCGTGATCGTCCACGCAGCTCTCGGAACCCGTCCGTAAGGCGAACAAAGCACCCAGTCCCTTCCTAGTGCTTATTAAGTGATTAGGCATTTATTGTCATCTTAGCTCTAGAAGAACTTTGATTCCAGTTTATTTTCGTTGCAGCTATTTCGTGTCCGTTTTCGTTTCAGCTATTCGTTCGTTCAGTTATTCGTCAGTTATTCGTTCTAGCGACTACACCATGGCTAAGGAAGCAAGATTCTACCCGTAAGCCCCCACCCTCATTTACAGTGCCTATACAGTGTACAGTGTACAATCAAAGGATGTACTAACCGGCGTAGATACACCAGCAACGGCGGCGCCACGCTCGGCATCTCAGGCCCCGGCTTCGCCATCCTAGCTGGCGACACCCGCTCAACAGCGGGCTACAACATCAACACACGGCACGAGCCCAAGGTCTTCACAATCCAAGACGCCGGGCGGTCATCCATCGTGATCTCCGTGATCGGCTTCGCCGCCGACGGGCACGCCCTGAAGGAGAAACTCGACCACATCGTCGCCATGTACAAGTACCAGCACGGGCGCGGGATCAGTCTGCGGGCGTGCGCGCAGCGCGTCTCTACCCTCCTCTACGAAAAGCGCTTCTTCCCTTACCAGCTGCAGACGATGGTTGCGGGACTGGATGCGGATGGCGAGGGGGCGGTTTACTACTATGACCCGGCGGGGTGTATTGAGAAGCGCACGCACTGTGCGGCGGGGGAGGCGAGTAGTCTCATGCTGCCGTTCTTGGACAGCCAGGTGCCCAGGCTGGGGAGGCTGGATCGGCAGACGGCGGAGCAGCTGGTGCGAGATGCTTACCAGGGGGCGACGGAGAGGCATATCGAGGTTGGGGATCATTTGCAGATGCTGGTGGTGACGGCGGACGGGGTAGCCGAGCAGATCGTCGATTTGAAGAAGGATTAGCCAGTCGTAGTTTATTTTTACAGCATTGATTTGCGTGATTTTTTCTTTTACAGTAACGAGAGTTGAGGTGTTAGAGCTGTCAGTGCTGTCTGTCAATTCTTGCCTCATGCCACTTTAGCCGGATGCCACGATATCCGGATCATAATACCGAGCACGACAGCCAGTTTACCACCGCCTGCCCCACCACTGCGTTACCAGGCTGATGTGTTGGATGAGGTCTGCTGGATTCGGCCCCCTGCAGCTGCATGCTGCGAGGAGATGAGTAGATGAACGCCAATACCCAGGCGAGGCCCTGCACCGTGCGATGCGAGTTTCGACCGAGACGCCGTATCTCCTCGGTGACTGTGGGCCACGGCAAAGTACGTGCTTTCAGCCCCCAATGCGAGCTGAAGACTAGCTGCTGCCCATGTGGTTGGCCGTGGTAACTGCGAACTTCATCAGGTTATTCAGTGGGGGAGTGGGGGAAGGAACTTGCTTCTTCACAGCAGCTTACAAGAGCTTTCAGCCCCAGGGTGAAACAGCCTTACTCAGAGTAAAGTAAAAGGACTTTAGGCCCATAGCTATATGGCCATCTGACAGACGCACTTGCGGTCAAACCCGCCGGTACGGTGGATCCGGCTCGCAACCGCGATGAGTCGATGGGCTGAGGTGATCGGGATGTAGCTTAGAAAATCCCAACGGTGGCGTTTCGGGAGCGTAAATGTGAGTGGAATACTGGCAGGAAGTCCAGATCCTTCAAGCCATGTGGATTCAAGCAGTGCCAGAGGCGCAGTGGCGCGCCACGGAGATGCTGGATCGCTTACCCGTGCCAACGGTTGGGTCTTTATAGGTCTAGGCGATGCGTCTCGATCGTGTATTGCAGTTTGCAAACTTGTCTTCGGACGCCTGAATGGTATTTTACTCTGATTACAGACGTCTGTTCCTTAGTGGCTTTCCTTCGGCGAATCCTGCTGGCAGGGGCTGTATAGTATCGTGTTAGTAGATGGTGTTTACATGAAGATGACTGGAAGAACGAGGCGAAGGAACTGCTGTAATCTACTAGACGGCTAACAGCATCAAGGCATGAGGGTCTTAAGCTGGACATGAGGGACTTGAGCGGATATAATTTGTAATTCTGCCAAGTGGTTGTGCTGGCCTGGATATCACTCGTTTGTCTCACCAAGTGCTTTTACTCCTTGCAGAATATATGTCTATAACGCTCGTTCCGTCTTTCTTCACTCCACAGATCTCCTGCATATCATATCTCGTGTGAGCATCAGATACAGATTCAGCAAGATGCGCATTTTATGTCTCCACGGCCACACGCAGACGGGGCCCGTCTTCGAAAGAAAGACGCACCGGCTGCAGCAGCACATCCAGAGAGCGTTCCCAAACGCCTCCTTCTACTTCCCAACGGGAGAAATCTCATACAAAGTGTCCGACAGACTGGACTATCTCCAAGAGATTCAAAGAGAAAGGTCAGACAACTTCAAAGACCCAGACGAAATCGACACGCATGCCTGGTTCAGACTACACGAGGATGATCCACCAACAGGCCTACTCGACAGCATCAACAGAGTAGCCGAGATGCTGCGTACAGAAGGCCCCTTTGACGGCCTCATCTGCTTCTCCCAGGGATCTGTCGTCGGAGGCATGGTTGCATCTCTCCTCGAGGGCCCCCGACGACGCCAAAGATTCGAAGAATACGCCGCCACATTCCCTGATGCCGTTCGGTATCCAGAGCCCTACAAAGACCTCGACCACCCACCCTTCAAATTCGGAATCACATACGGTGCCTACATGGGTGTCAGCCCCGTCTTCTCGGCCTTCTACGAAAACCCCATCATCGAGACACCTTTCCTGCACTTCATGGGCGAATTCGACCCCGTGGTGCCATCTGAGATGGCCGCCGCGGTAGACAAAGCACAGATTGGAGGACCTCGACGGCAGAAGATCATGCACCCAGGGGCTCACGCAATTCCCATTGGTGCTGAGTACCACGAGGCTGTGGTTGACTTTATCCGGTCTGTTGGGGATGGCTCCTACTTCAGCCTTCCCACCAGTCTGCCAGCTGATGGCGTTCCATCACTGGACTACCACGACTCGGCAGAGCAAACACCCATCCAGACGCCCTTGTTAACACCATCGCTGGCTACGGTGGTCGATTCAACCCCACTTCCATCCACTGAGGCACCGCTCCTGGCATCTGAAAAGCTAGACCGATGGCGGAAATCGCGAAGCCCTCGCAGACCCATCTCACGTCGTGGCCGTTCCCTATTCTCCGGTCGAAGTTCCACTAGCTCCAGCGCTGTATCTAGAGCTGAATCACAACATTCCGATGTTACGCCAATACGGGCACCGTCTGAGTTCGGCTCTGTCGCGTCTTCAACTGACAAAGAGCCCAGCGGTGTTGTTACAGTGGTGGAGGAGGACATGATGGAGCCGGGATACGACACGGAGGACTGGCAGGAGCTGATGCTGTCAGACTTGCTGAACATGATGCTCAGGCGGCAGGGCCGGCCTGGGAAATTCTACTTTGTGCCTGATGGGGGGGATGGGAGTATGGTAAATGGGATGAGCTTAGAGTAGATGTCTTTTTCTTCTGTTACTTTCTGGTTATGCCGGGCTTTATGTTCCCTTCCCTTTTATTCTGTCTTTTATCTGATCTTGTCGACCAAGAATACGTGAGATTGCGCGGTTTGCAGTTATATTTTCTATGTACATATGAATCCAGATTGAATAACTTGCAAATTTAAAGAAAAGTACAGATATCAAATTTGCCCAGGCGTAAAATGCAAGTCCAATTTAAAATAAAGAAAAGGTATATCAAGAAGGTAGGAAATATAGAGAAGGACATCTAATTAATTAAACAAACAACCCCGGACGAGCCTCGTTCACCCGCGATCTGGTAAAGACCTTGGACGAAGCAGATGCACTCGGAGACTCTGAGAAGAAGCCAGCTTCCACCAGAGTCCGAACATTGCTCTTCATTGCAGCGTCCACCTGGCCACTCGGCCTGGCATCTGCAGGCTGCTTCACCCCAAAGCTCATCTGCGGATCCTGCAGCATCGCCAGCACCGGCAAAAACGGGGCCTGGTTCGACTGGCGAGAGACAAAGTCCTGGGCAGCCTGTTTCCAGTTGTCAGCGCTCATTGGAGTCAGCTTCATACCAGTAGCTTCTTTGACGAGCTCCCAGAAGCGCGAGACCGTGGTTCCATTATCCACATTATCAACGGCAGGAGAGTCGCCGCTAGCTGCAAATGTCGTGCCCAGGATACGCGTTGATACCTCCTCAGCATCAGCAACTGTCAACCATTGCTCCCCTCCTTCGGCAGGATACGCTCCAATCTGGATACACGCCTGGACCAGCTTCCACAGGAAATCATCGGTATTGGGGACAGCATCCTGTTCAGTACCAATGACCCAACCGGGGCGGACAATCGACACGCGATGGACAGATTGATGACCAGCAAACCGCGAGACCAGCTCCTCCGCAACGAATTTACTCTGACTGTACCCGTTGGCCTGTTCAAGGGCCTTGAGGAACGACTCGAAGTCCTGCCCGGGTGATTTCTTCAGTCCTCCTGAAACAAACGTGAAACTACCAGGCTCTGCCCACTGCGCGACAGCAGTCAAAAGTTCCACGGTGGAGTCTACATTCGCAGCCTTGAGCGCCTGGTACGGAGCCTGCCACTGCACAGCTGCACCGTTGTGGATGATTGAGGTGACTCGAGTCTCTGGCTCTCCTAGACCGCAGAGCATCCGCCACTGTTCGGACTGGAGGCCGAGCTGGGGCATTGCCAGGTCCCCTGGCCAGCATTCCACCCGGCTTGCGTATGAAGTGGACCACCATTTAGCCATTGTTGCAGTGGACACGACTCGGGCCATGCCCTTGGTGGCATCGCTGGCGCGAACATGAACGATGACTCGTTGCACACTGGGATCGGCGAGCAGTTGGCGTAGAATCTGTGATCCTAGTAAACCCGTTGCGCCGGTCAGGAAGACCCGTCGCTTATGCTTGATGGATTCCGACCGGCGTGTTAATTCTCTGTAAACGCTTTGAAGTTCTTTGGACAGATCGAGGGTTGGTACAACCGGGCTTGATCTGCCTGATTGAGGACCCTTGATGAGGTCTGCCAGATCCGTCAGGGTGAGTTTGAGGTCGTATAATGTGCCCACAGTCATCTTGGTTCCCCACTCGCTGCGGATGAATGTGACGATACTGATGAGCTGGATAGAGTCCAGCCCGAGAATAGACAAGGGGAAATCCCGGCCTTCAAGGGCTGCTGTCTTCTCGCCAGCGAGATCAAGAATCTTTTGATTGAGGCGCAGAGCAACGCTATCTGAAGGATCAATTGCAGGGAAAGTAGCAGTTGTCTCGTCAAGCTCGATTATATTTCCACTTGGGTTACGCAGTTCCCCTCGGAGTGCCTTTCTCTCTAACTTCCCAGACAGCGAGGTGGGCATTTGCGGCCACAGCTGGTACCGAGTAGGCACCATATGGTGAGGGAGGACCTTTTCAAGCTGGAGTTTGATATCCGACATGCTCTTGATATCAGTTGTGCTGAGACGCTGGAGGATATTCTTTGAGGAATCGCCTCCATTCCACGTCGCTTCATCGCAGAAGAGAAAGGCGACTAGGTGGACTTGACTCTCCTGTCTGAAAACCTCAACCGCAGTCCCAGCAGCTTTGGGAAACAGGTTCGTAATGTGGTATTCGACCTCTGCGATTTCGACACGCTGGCCCCGGATCTTGACCTGCGTGTCCTTACGTCCTTCGATAATAATCGAGCCATCCTCATCAAAGTGCACTAAGTCACCGGTCGTATAAAACCGTCGAGGTCCAGAACCTTGTGTCTTCGCCCAGCGGGGATCAAATATATAAGCTGCTGCCGTCTTCTCCGGGTCATTGAGGTACCCACGCCCAAGGTGGCCTCCCTCAACGAGAAGCTCACCCGTTGCCCCGATAGGAAGCAGAGAGTCATGGTCCTTTGGATCCACGATCCAGGCTCTACCTGCAGTCGGAGGACCGATGTTGGCGGAATATGTATCCATCAAGACAGGTCGCTTGACGGTGCTAACGACAGAGCACTCGGCAGGACCATAGGCATTGAGAAGGGTAAGTTTATTAGCCCAGACACGTTGGACGTCCGTGGCCATGGGCTCACCCGCTAGGGCAAGTGTCTTGAGACAAGGGACATCTTCAGGACGCATATGGCGGGCATACGACGAGGTCAAGGATATCATGTTGACGTTCATGTTCCGTATAACCGGCGCGACACTGCCGTTGCGGTCTTCCTCTGCTGGGACGCAGATGGTGCTTCCTGCCATCAAGGACCCGATGGTCTCGTAGATACTTAAATCGAATGCTGGGGACGCGAAGAAGAGTTGTCGTGTGTTGGTATCTAGGCCGAGGGCGGGAATGTGTCCTGCTGCGCCTACGGCGTAGCTCTGGTGGGTTGTTACCACACCCTTCGGTTGGCCGGTCGTCCCTGATGTAAAGACGAGATACATGGCTCGGTCAGAGGGAAGGTCTTTTTCTGCTGGGAGAGGAATTGTTGGTTCAGTGTGAGATTGGAACCATGCGGCGTCAACAACTTGCGCTGTCCCACTGAACGTGGTGAATTTGTCTTTGCATGATTCTGAGATTAGAATGTGTCTGGCTTGGACCATCTCCATCATGTAGTTGAGCCGCTGCTCTGGGTAGATGGGATCAAGCAGGAGGAATGCACCGCCGGCCTTCAACACAGCCAGCATGGACACGATCATCCACTGGGATCGGTGGAAGCAGATAGGGATGACCGTTTCTGGGCCGACGTTGCAGCTCTGGATCAGCGAGCCGGCAAGTCTACCTGCGAGGCTGTCTAATTGTGCGTATGAGAGTTCCCCGTCCCAGGCCGACACAGCGGTGGCATCAGGGCGAGTGGCAAGGGAGCGACCGATTGCGTCCAAGGGTAGTGAGGCTGGATATCGCTCTGCGACTCCATCCCAGGCGTCAAGCTGGGCCAGATCCTGGGGAGAAATGAGATCAATGTCCTTCAATTTCTCTGTCCCATTTGTCGCGATGAGCTGGGAGACGATGTGCTCGAACTGGAAGACGAGCCGCTCCATCTGCGGTTTCGATATCAGGCTGTCGTCGTATGAAGCAAGCAGCTTAAAGGTGCCATTCCCTGCCAGCGAGCACTGCACTGTGAGGGCGTAATTGTAAAAGCCTGCCTCGATTCCATTCCTGTTCTCCTCAGCAAGGAGATGGCTGTATGGCTGCGACTCCGCCATGCCTGCTGGCTGGAACGCAAAGAGGGTCTGGAAGTTGCAGATTGCTGCTGTGGTGGCATTCAGCCGCTTCAGATTCTGCAGTCCGATGTGCTGATGGGGAATGATCTCGGTGAAATAGGCCTGAGTCGCCTGGAGATAGTCGCGTACCAGCTGGTTGCGGTTCACGTCCAGACAGACAGGAACTGTGGCCAGAGTAGGGCCAACGACCTTGTCAATGTCTGGCATGTTGCTGTTTCGCCCGCTTAATGTGGCTCCATACGCAATCTGGTCAACTCCCAGATGGCTGGACTGTACGAGAGCCCAGGCGGCATTTGCAACGGTCGACAGAGTCACTCTTGCAGGACCCTCGATAGACAGTCTGGTCTCACGCTCGTAAACACTATTGGGCTGTGGCCGGTATGTCGGAGCTGGCAGACGGGGAAACAAATCCACATCCTCGATATGGGCAGTCTTCTGCTTCCAAAACTCCTCAGTCTGCGCCTTTTGCTTCTGCTGGAACGTGCGCTGGATGAACTGGCGAAACGACGGCCGTTGGGGGATATCGCCGTCCGCATACACAGCCGCCACGTCACGCAGGATAAGCTCAACGGAGAAGCCGTCGTAGATACTATGGTGGGCACTCCAGACCACATGGGAAGCGGAGATGGCCAGTCGCGACAGTGGTTCGCCCAGTTGCAGAGCGATCGCTTGATCTGCTGAGAGATATGCCTGCAGATCGCTGCAGTCGCTCCACGGGTCCACCGCGTGCTTCAGCACCACCTGCATGGCATTTTCTCCGAGCATCAGGATGCGCGTGCGTAGGATCGCGTGTTTCTGGAAAACGGTGGTCCAGGCTTGTTTCATGCGTTCCTGATCGACCGCGGGCTGTAGCTTGTATACATGCTGTGCCATGTACGCGCCCGGGGTCGTCACGGAGAGGGTTATCAGGCCCTGCTGCAACGGCGTGCAAGGGTAGATATCTTGCACTTGGTCGGGAGATGTCTTGCATTGTTTGGCAACGCTATTAAGGACATTGTTGAGTTTGTTCTGGCTCTTCGCCGGAGGAGTTGAGAGAAGGGGAGACATGGCTGGGCACAGCAACGTGCACCAAACCAGGTCTTTGAATATCTGGTTTGAATATTGGATATATTTTGAAGGTAAATACCGGCCTCGCGGCAGCCAAAGTACACTACCTATATATGCAGTCGCTCGTTCCTGCTAATCAAACTCCTTCAGATGCTCCTATTACTGGGAATACCCGGAAACCACTTCGCTCGCTGTCTGACATGTCGCTATAGATTCTATTAGCAATGAAATCAAGTAAACAATCAGCCAGGATCACGCCCGCCGGGGCTGGATTGCTGACGGGCTGTTAGTGCTGAGTTCAGCCTGATCCTTAGCCAGGATCCTTGGGCCTGCAGGCTGCATGTTGGCCTGCAAGCCTGTCCTTCCTGCAGAACGGCATCGACTCATCAGAGCAGGGTCCTCCCGGGATCTCGGCCTTCACCAAGGGAGTAAGCAGCCCGAAAGCACGTTGTTCAACACCTTGTGGTGTTCGCAGCATCGCCTCAGTGGAGCCCTGACCGAGTGTTGTGGGCTGATCCTTAGCTGCGTCTTAGCTCTCATCTCATAGATTGTTTGTTTATTTCCGACATTAATTTTCTTGTTACTGCATTTCAGCTGGACGCGCTAGTATTTTTCAAATGCCCTGCCACCGGGACTTTTTGATGCGATGTCTATAGATGCTGCGGGAGCATGATATAAAAACATTGCGCCTTAGTATTGCAATAAGAGATTATGTGCGGCCAAGCTGTCTGGGCGAGCTGACAGTCCTAAGCATTCGCTCTTTTGCTTGCTCTTTTTCTTGTTCTTTTTTTTTTTCTTCCAGCGCTGAGATACCCAGTCTTTCTCTCTTCCATTCGTTCCATACCAAGATGTCTACGCCCTGGCTGCATCTTGAGATTAGGCGGATTTGCGCCAATGTCTTGCAACTGGAATTGAACGATGTCGACCCCCAGCGCTCGTTCCTGGCACTGGGAGGCGACTCACTGCTGGCCATCAAGGTGCTGGCCCAGTGTCGTGCGCAGGGCATCACCATAAACATTGCCGATATCATGGCTGCCGGCACCATCGAGTCGCTGTATTCAATGGCACAGGGCCCTCCAGAAGTGGCTTCGTCCGACAGCAGCATCGTCGACAGCTCAGTGCCGGATCTGGGCACTCTCACGCCGACCACAGAGATCGGGTCGGTCTTGGTAGACAAGATCTCTCCTGAGATTGAAGCCAAGCTGTCTGCGGTATCTGCATCGCGAGACCATGTCGTGCAGGCTATTGTGCCGTGTTCAGCCATTCAAGACCGCATGCTCGTCAGTCAGCTGCAAAATCCTCATCTATACTCCTGCTGCTTCGTTCTCAAATTCACACATTCACACTCTGGACTGCCGGTCAATGCCCAGCGTCTAGGAGAAGCCTGGACTCAGGTCGTCAAGCGGCACTCCAGTCTTCGCACAGCCCTCGTCGAGAGCACTCAGCGACCCGGTCATTATAACCAGGTCATCCTGGCCGATATCACTCCCTCGATCGAATACTACGAGGGCACCGACCACCTCTCCTCCCCCGAGTTCAGCGTCAACACCCCCGTCACCTTCGAAGCGCATACAATCCCCCACCGCGTCCAACTCGTCCAAGCCTCCCCCTCCGATCTATATATGAAACTCGATGTATCACACGTGCTGGTGGATGGACAATCGGCGGAAGTTCTGCTGCGAGATCTCAGCGACGCCTATCGCGATGGCAAGCTCCCCCCTGCCTCGCTATCATACAGTGACTATGTCACCTCATACCTCCACGAGCCCTCACGACAGACCGAGCCGGCGAAGGAGGATACAAGCCTGGAGATCACCCCGTTGACAGTTCCAATGGACCGTCCCAACGAGGGCTTGACCGGCTTCGACACCGTCAGTGTAGACGTGCCTCTGGACTCTCAACTCGTCCAGTCTGTCTGTGCCCGATACTCCGTGACTCTCGCCACAGTTTGCCAGCTGGCCTGGGGACTGGTACTGCGATGCTACGGTGGGACGGACAACGTGTGCTTCTCGTACGTCAACTCCGGTCGCTCGATGTCCATCCCTGGCGTGCATGATGTGATCGGGCCTATCGTGCAGACCTCGTTGTGCTCGATCCAGCTCCCTGCTGCCGATGAATTGTCCACAACCCTGCAGCGTCTTCACAAGGATGCCCTGCAGGCCCTGTCTCAGATCTCGCCGCTGGAGTCTGCAAGCAGCACGTCCAAGTCAGCTCGTCAGCTCAGCAACACGACAATGTCGTTCCAGCACGCTATAGACGATCGCCCTGTGCGAGGAGCGAACCTATCTGTTGCAATTGAAGGGAAGGCCAACCCGACCGATGTAAGTCCTGCTCTGATAAATACCAATAACGTTGCCACTAACGTATGCAGTACGATATCTCTCTAGGAATCACGTCAGGGCCCGATGGTCTGTGTATTGACCTGGACTACTGGGGCTCGCGACTCGACAAAGACAGTGCTAAGGCAATGCTGCGTGCATTCGAGGCTGCAATCAGGGGAGTCGTTGGCTCCCCCAATGCCTCAATATCCAACATCAGTGTTCTATCACCAAGCGACGAGGCCCAACTCAGCCAGTGGAACTCGCGTATTCCCAAGGCAAGTCGGGTCTGTGTCCATGACAAGATTATTGAAATCTCCAAGCTTCAGCCAGACGCTGCTGCTGTTAATTCCTGGGACGGAGATCTGACTTATGCTGAACTCACCTCGCAAGCATCTACGCTGGCACACCATCTGCGTAATGAGCTAGGTGTCGGTCCTGAGAGGTTCGTCGGTATCTGTATGGACAAGTCAAAATGGACCATTGTCTCCATGCTCGCCGTTCTCATGGCCGGTGGCATTGTGGTCCCGCTGGGTGTTTCCCATCCCAGGGCTCGAGTCAAGGGCCTCCTCACAGACACCGCAGCAGTTGCTCTTCTCGTCGATGGCAGACACTCTGAACGACTCGCAGGCTTGGAGCTGGAAGCTACCTCCACCTTGACGGTAGACCAGCAGCTGCTGGAGTCTCTCCCCAGCCTGCCCGAGCCCCCAGTCTCTGGAACGACGCCAGACAACGCTGCATGGGTCATCTACACATCAGGAAGTACAGGTGTACCCAAAGGTGTCGTCCTGCTACACCAGAATATCTCGACCAGTGTTCTAGCCCACGGGGGCATGTTCGGGGTTAACTGCACAACACGCACGGCGCAGTTCGCCGCCTACACATTCGATGTCAGTCTGTCTGATATCGTCATGACGCTCTTCCACGGCGGCTGCATCTGCGTCTTCTCGGAGGAAAGCCGTATGAACAGCCTCACCGAAGCTCTCCAAAAGCTCGCAGTCAACTACGTCAACCTTACTCCGACCGTCCTCGGCTTGCTAGATCCAGCTGAGCTGCCGGAGATCCACACCGTCGTGGCCGGCGGAGAGGCGATGGATCCTGGCATCGTGAAGAAGTGGTCACCGTACGCGAAGGTATACAATTCCGTCGGTCCGTCGGAATGTACCATCATTGCCGTGGCAGCTGGACCCGTCACAGACCCAGCCCAGGCTGCGAATGTTGGATATCCCACGGGCACCCGGTTATGGGTGACTCTGCCCACTGACCCCAACCAGCTGTGCCCTGTTGGCGTACCAGGTGAACTCCTGATCGAAGGCCCTATGCTCTCCCGTGGTTATCTCAACGACCCGGAGAAGACGGCCGCAGCATTCATCACGAATCCAGCCTTCATCGCAGACCTCGAGACCCGCAATCCCGCATGGAAGGTCCAGTTCCAGGGCAGCCAGCGCAGAATGTACCGCTCCGGCGATCTTGTCCGACAGAACAAGGACGGTTCCCTGGTGCACATGGGCCGACGAGATACCCAGGTGAAAATCCGCGGACAGCGTGTGGAAATCGGCGAGATCGAGTACTGGATCGCCCAGTGTCTCAAGGACGTGCGCCGGGTGGCAGTCCTAGTCATCGAACGAGGCCAGGCAAAGGAGCAAAAGTCCCTGGTTGCAGCGATCGAATTCAAAGAGCATAACCAGTTCTTCAAGCACGGCGACGATGTCTATCCGGCTGATAATGCTGAAGATCCCCCTGCGCCGCCGCAGCTGCTCCCACTGACTGAGTCGCTGTCGGGGGCTTTACATGAGCTGCGGTCGTCACTGCTGGAACATCTCCCCCCATACATGTCTCCTACCATGTATGCACCAGTCTCGCAGCTCCCCCTAAATCTATCTGGGAAAATCGATCGACGCGCTGTAACCCGGTTCATCAACGACCAGGACGACGCACAGCTGCAGCAATATCTCGCCGTCGGCGGCCCGCACAAGGAACCCTCAACGGAGACCGAATATAAACTACAGCGGCTGTGGGCGAAGACGCTGGGTGTCGATGTATCCCAGGTCAGCGCAGATAGCCACTTCTTCCATATCGGTGGTGACTCTGTTGCTGCCATGCGGGTTGTCTCTGTTGCTCGAGACGTCGAGCTAGTCCTCCGCGTTGCGGATCTGTTCGAGTATCCTCGTCTGCAGGAGCTTGCGCGCGTAGTCGAGAACCGTGTTCTAGAGGAGAACGACGAAGAAGACCCGGCGCCATTCAGTGTGTGGAGGGAGAGTGCCAGTATCGGCCCTGCCGAGGAAGAAGGCAAACTTGTCCAGATCGCAGAACTGTGCGGTCTACCCAGGGAACAGGTTGAAGAAGTCCTCCCCTGCACTGCCCTTCAAGAGGGTCTTATCGCCCTTACGGCGCAGCAGCCGACGGCATACATAGACCGGCAAGCATTCTCTCTTGCTGATAATGTGGATGTGGACAAATTCCGCGCTGCCTGGCAGACGGTCGTGGACAGGACCTCAACCCTGCGGACGCGAATCGTATCTGGACCAGAGACTGGATCGTTACAGGTTGTTATCACGCCTGGCGAGATTGACTGGCACAAGTCATCTTCATTGGAAACATACCTCGAGTCCGACAGACAAACAGGCATGGCAACAGGTCTCCCCTTGAACCGTTTCGCCCTCGTCAGCCAGCCAGATGGCCAGCGATTCTTCGTATGGACAGCCCACCATAGTACATACGATGGATGGAGCCGTGGCCTCGTCCTGCAGCAGGTTGCCGATGTATATATGGGTCAGGAGCTGGCTCCCGCGGCTTCATTCTCGCGCTTCATCCAGTACGTCGAGCGCTCCCAGACGCACGAGGCAACGGCTTCATACTGGCGCACACAGCTCTCAGGCGAAGCAAGCGCTGAATTCCCTGCTTCCCCGAGTGCAAACTACAGGCCTCGTCCCCAGCAGCGGCATAAGCACGGTATCAGCTTAGCCAAAGCAGGTTCAACAGGCGTCATGCTGCCGGATCTTCTTCGCGGGGCATGGGCGCTCGTCGTCCATCAGTATCTAAAGAGTGACCCTGTCTTCGCCGTTGCTCTGTCTGGACGTAATGCCCCAGTCCGTAATGTGACGAATATCACTGGCCCTACATTAACGACCGTCCCTGTGCGTGTCGCCATCAACCCAGAGCAGGGCGTGCAAGAGTTCCTACAGGACGTGCGACAGCAATCCGTCGGGATGATTCCGTACGAGCACACCGGTCTGCAAAAGATCAGGAAGATCGTTCCAGAGGTGTCAGCAGCTATAGATCTAAAGCACCTGTTCGTCGTGCAGCCAGCCAGCGATGACGAGCGGAAGTTCAAGATCCCTGGTGTTGATGACCATCTTGTCGCCGTGGACGAGTTCGACAGCTACGGTCTCAACGTGGAATGCACCCTCTCTGGCCAGTCTGTCCACGTCGATGTGCGGTTCGACGAGAAGATGCTGTCGTCTGCGCAGGTCGTGCGTTTGATGAGCCAGTTCGAGTCGCTTGTGCACCAGCTGCATGTCCAAGGTCAGGGCAGCATCAAGGTCAAGGACCTGGAGCTCCTCAGTGTTGAAGATATCAAGGGACTTGAGAAGTGGAACTCCGAGCCTCTTCTCAGCCCTCTTCATGACACCCTGCATGGAGTAGTTGCGTCTGTTGCTTGCTCCCAGCCTCAAGCCACAGCCATTGAAGCATGGGACGGGTCCCTGACATACGAGCAGCTGCTCTCCTATGCATCAACACTCGCCAGCCACCTGGTTCATCTCGGAGTTGGACCGGAGGTTTCTGTCCCTGTATGCATGGACAAGTCCGTCTGGGCCATGGTCTCTTTCCTCGCTGTCTTGCAGGCTGGAGGTGTTGTTGTGCCCCTAGGCATCGGCCATCCCCTTCCTCGCATTGCTGCGATAATCGCAGATACCAAAGCCCGCGTTGTTCTAGTAGACTCGAAACAGGCCGGCCGTCTAGCAGAGCTAATCTCCACGCATGATATCTCACTGTTCCCCGTCGGGACTGAAACGCTGGACAACCTCCCAGCTGCATCGTCCACCGCAGTATCAGTCACCCCAGACAACGCTGCCTGGATCGTCTACACCTCTGGATCAACCGGCCAGCCAAAGGGCGTGGTCCTCACACACGCAAATCTATCAACCGCAGTAAAGACCCACGGTGCCCGTTTCGGACTGGGCACACATACACGCACAATCCAGTTCGCAGCACATACCTTCGATGCCGTCCTGCAGGACTACTTCACCACGCTCGTCAGCGGAGGAACAGTCTGCGTCCCATCCGAGGAAGACAGAATGAGCAATCTAGCCGGAATCATGCGATCTATGAACGTCAACTTCGCGAACCTAACCTCAACCGTCGCACGCCTTCTCACCCCCGAGCAAGTCCCCAGTCTGAAACTGCTCGTTCTCGCAGGCGAACAAATCCAAGACGCCGTCGTCGAGACATGGTATAACCACGCCAACGTACTAAACGTCTACGGTCCAACCGAGTGCTCCATAAACTCCACCTGCAACGGACCGATCACCGATCTCTCTGATGCCCAGAGCATCGGACACGGCATGGGCTCTCGCATCTGGATCGCCGATCCCACGAACCCGCACCGTCTCAGCCCAGTGGGGACGCCCGGTGAGATTCTCATCCAGGGTCCGGGTCTCGCGCGGGAATACCTAGGCGATAAAGCCAAAACGGACGGCGCGTTCATCCGCAATCCTGAGTTCGCTGCGCGGTTCGGGCTCTCGGATTGCCGGGTGTATCGGACAGGAGACCTGGGGAGGCAGACAGAGGACGGAAAGATATTGTATCTAGGCCGCATTGATACGCAGATCAAGATCCGTGGGCAGCGCGTTGAGATCGGTGAGATCGAGCACTGGGTTGGGTATCATCTGGCGGACGTCAAGCATGTCGCTGTGGTTGCCATCTCGCGCGGGGGAGACAAGCAGATGCGTCTTGCTGCGGTGATACAATTCGATGAAGGGAGGAAGGCTAATGCCGATACATTTGCACAGCTTAAGAAGACAGTGGCGTCCCAAATGCCCAACTACATGGTGCCAGGGCTATACATCCCTGTTGATACCGTCCCATTAACCGTCTCCGGAAAGCTGGATCGACGGGCTATTCGCCAGATGGTGGAAGATATGCCTGTATCTGAACTCGAACAATACTTCGCTGGCGAAGTGCGTGAGGCACGAGTTCCCGTTTCAACGGACATGGAGAAGGCGCTGCAGCGCGTATGGGCAAATGCCCTGGGAGTTGAAGTCGACGCCATCGGAGCCGACGATGATTTCTTCCAGCTGGGCGGAGACTCCGTCGTGGCGATGCATATCTCTGCTACGAGTCGTCAGGATCCGGTCCTCGCTGGCCTGGCTGTTGCTGATATCTTCTTGCATCCGCGATTGTCGGACCTGGCGAAGTTTTTGGAGGAGAGGGGTGTTGTAGAGGGGGATGTTGAGGAAGAGGACGACGAGAGTCCGTTTGCATTGCTTCAAGAGGCGTTGGATTTGGATTCTCTATAGCATTTCTGTCACTGTGTTTCTATGTTTACGGAGTTATGAGTTCTTTCATCAATAGTTTCTGAATATAATCATACAATAAACACTATTTCATTAAGACCGTCGCTTTACAAGCACCTTGACCCCGTCTGGGGGCACGACAGCCTCCGTCATCCAGCGATTAGGAGGTCTCTTTCCACCATATTCTTCTGGGAACTTCACATCATAGTTCTGGAGGACATACGCAATGATCATCTTCAGCTCAAAGTCAATCAGAAACCGCCCAGGACAAGCATGCCTCCCATGTCCAAACCCCAGATAATGCGGCCCCGTCGACACAAAGCTCTGCGAGCCAGTCTGCGACGCATCGTCCCCTTCACGAGCACGCGAGAACCTGAACGGGTCGTACTTGAGGGGATCCTCATATGCAGCCCCATCCACATGCGCCTGCTGGCTGAGAAACGAGAACTGAACGCCCTTGGGTAGTTCAAGCCCTCCATCCGTGGTCACCCCGTCGGTCATCACCTTGCGAAACCCTGCCCTGCCGCCAAAGGAGTGAAGCCTTATTGTCTCGCGCGCGACACTATCCGCCTTGACCATCCTGGACACCTTGCTCTTTGTCCACTGCGTATCGGAGCCTAGGATCTGCGCGGCCTCGTCCCGGAGAGCAGCGACGGTGTTGTACTCTGCATCAGAGCCGAGAATATTCAAGAGCATGTTCGTCGTCTGGATAGTTGTCTGGTGCATCGAGCCGAAGTTCGCCGCTGTTAGGCGCGTCGCGATGTTATTCAGGTCGTATAGTTCGTGCGGTCTTTTCTTCTGCGCGTACCGCAGCATCATCTGGATGTGGTCCTGCGGTTCGACGTGGGATGGATCGTCTGCACTGTGTTCGAGGGTCTTGAGACGCTCGTAGTATAAAGGTTGAAAGTGTTTTCGTACTCGTCTGTTCGCCAGTCTGGCCTTGAGCCCGACCAGAGGGCCTAGGAATGGACGTAATACAGTAGGAAGTCCGCCAACCACTCCAGCAGTGATCAAGCAGCCATCTACTGCAGCGAGGCAGTCGTTGAGATATTCCTGGTTGCGGCCTGCAGCTATTAGTATACATACATACCCCATTAAGACAACTTACACAGCGGCAATCCCACCGTAAACCGACTCGCAGCCTGGGCCACAACCACCCTGACCGTCTTGAGCAAGTCAATCTCCTTCCAATTATCCCCATCAGTCCCAAAATGCGCATCAAACGCAACCCCCAATTCATCATTCAACGCGGCGACAATATTCTCCAACACAGAATTCAGCTCCGTCCGCACCAGCATCCCCTGCCACGGATCCGTAATATACTTCGCATGTCCCAGGCTATAATCCGCCTGGTCAATTTCCGCAAACGCCTGGTCCACACTAAGCACGCTGTCGGGCTGCGCAAGCGCCCATCGCAGCGAGCTACCAGGTAATACCAGTTCACAGCGCAGTCCAAAGCCAGGAAGAACGACCGCCTCGCCGTTCTTGAGGTATTTCTCGTAGGCCTCGCAGAACAGCGACTCGCAGTCTGCCAGGTATGCCAGGCGCGTCTTGAGGCTAAACCCGGTTTTCCCTGGTGGTTCGCGTATATAAGCGACGCCTTTGGGGAACGGGGAGCGGAAGAATGTTGCGTTTATGAGGTAGAGTAGGACTGCGGGGAGGAGGCAGTAGATGGCTACGCCGAGTATACCGCTGTCCATAGCGAGCATTGTCGCGTCGACAGCGAGAAGTTGTCGGAATGATGGAGTGAGATTGAGATTGAGTGAGAATTGGGTGAGATATAAGACTTGCCATAATCACGATTCATGACTTGGGCGGGGCAAACTCAATCTAATACGGGTCTGCTTATTGGTCTGTCTACTTGCAGGATGCTGGCGCAGCGGTGAATATTTCTTGGCACCTCGAAATACGGTTTGGTGCTTACATTTCTATATATATATAAAGGAATACGGTGGGGGCCAGAAGGAGTAGTTTATATTCTACCCGTAGAGTATAGGGGCTACTCAGGTAATATACTACTTAAGAAAGGAACCGAAACTTGGATGTTGGCAACCTCGTCAAGCCCTTTATAAACAACTAGCCACATCATATCACTTGCACCCTCCAAACAATATTTCCAGTCGCCCTGTATCACCCATTCCTTTGAAGATGCCTCAGCATTGCCTCCCCCCACGACTCAGAGAAAGGCACCCCTCCAATTCCATGTTGCTGAGCATATATCAACCTGCCCTCCCTGCTCGAGTCAAGGCCTCTAGCTTTCATCACGTCGACAGGGGAAAGGGGATCTAGCGGGACATCAGTCAGCAACATTCGATATAACTTCAAGGTATGGACAAAGCCGCCGGAAACTCACCTCCACCTCCTCTAAGTACGCTGGGTCTTGCGCCCACGCCTCCAGCTGCACTGCCAAAGTTAATGTTGCGGAACACCCAGCTGAGTCCCTCGAGAATCACTTGACTAGGAGAAGTCCCTGGCGGCGGGGCGGCTGCTTGTTCCCGGGTTGCATTGCTGGACGTATGTGGGCTAGAGGCACCTGTATGAGAAGAGGTATTGTCTCTCGGTCGTGCATCTTCGTTTGCGTCTGTGGGAAACTGCGACGAAGCCGGAGTAGGCAGCCCAAGCAATCTCCCCGCGTCCGTTTGGTGAATGGGCACATTAGCATCCAGCTCCTCCTCGATCCTCGAAGCAACAATACTCGGACTGCTATAATTCCTCGTAGCCATCTCCCTCGCATGTCGCGCAATCTGCTCGCGGTTGACAAACCAGTCAATAATCATACCTCTATCCCCACCAGCGCCCTTATACTCCCAGCCGTGCTGATAGGTCTTCAACCCGCGCACACCAACGCCATCCTCCCACCTGCTCTGAAGGGACGCCAGGCGCTGGCTGTAGGTGGCGGCCTGTCCTGGCGTTGCGGTCCAGAAGGTTGTTATAAACGTGACCCGGGGAATGTACTGCGGTCCACTTAGGGCGCGGATGAACTGGATCAACTTTCGGTCAAAGTCATCGAACCGTTCTTGAGGGATGCAGGTGAGATATAAGAACCCGGTAATGCGGGCGCAGGGGCGGATGGAGTTCACACCGCGGATGATTTCACGGAATGTCTTCTCCTCGGTGTTTGGGTCGAAGCCTGGTGTGTCCATGATGAAGTAGGGTTTGTCGTTGACGGTGGCTTTGCAGATTTGGATGGTCGTTGTGACTGCGGCCAACTTATAAGCCCCAGAACAAGGAATATATGGAAAGTAAGCTCACCTGAATCAACAATCTGCTGCGAGTAACCAGTGAGACCAGAGAGATCCTCTAGAAGAGATGATTTCCCAGACCCGGTTCGGCCAAGAATGATCAGTACGTCAGAAGGGGTTTTGGTCTCTCTGCTCTCGGTTAGTTGGATGTGCTATAATAACAACAGAGCACTGGCCTAAAGTGAGCCTCCAGCTCTGAGAGACACTCTTTGGTTCGTTTAGCCTCGGACATGGCTGGTTTGATACTGGGTGTAAAAGTAGTATGAAGCACGTAGACGAGAAAAGGAGACTTGAATTTGATGGCAGCATGGCATGTTGCACCGTGATTAAAGAGCCTTATATAGCGTGGTCTCATCCATTATTCCCAATAAACACGGCTTTCTCTTAACCCCCTGTTCCATTTGGCAAGGCGCAGCGGCAACAGTGTGCACGAGCAGGGTAAACAGTTGTCGTCATGAACCAATAGTCCGTACCAGGAATGCTATTTTTTATCTTGCGTTGGGGCCTAGGCCTCGGCGTTTAATAATTGGCATCTATGCATTGATTATAGTTTGTGCATGGCGGCGCTGCCTTCCATCGCCGGTGAACGGTGGAGATTTATTCCAGAGTAGACACGGCGGTTCCGTGGGAATCCTTCGACAGGGATCGCACGCAACCTTGGTTCGAATCAAAGCTCGCTCTCCGTATCCGACCAGCTGGTTCTGAGAGATTCACTGGACAAGGTTGCTCCGTATGAACGGGCAGAGGGTTAGCCGCCGGCGTGGCGATGAATCGACTATATTAGAACTCTGCCATACATGCATAATACTTTGTTAGCTGGCGTAGGGCCCGGCGTCAAATGGAACAAACAGAATTATTCCGTAATGACCAATGGATTCTTGTTCGATAGAGAATTGCAGACTCTAATGGCCGGCTTCGAGGTCAAAGCCCTGAATCACTCATGCCGTGCTGGATGATAGAAGTCCTTTGGAAAATGCTGGCGCTTGGAGCGCACAAATAAGCATATACATTCAGATATAGCACTACTATTCACCATCGGCTCGCAAACTTCTACGATAGAGCCATATATTAGAGGATTACATTGTCATACTAGTAGACGCACGCTTGATTTCGAATGTTCATGACACAATACTGGAATAGCAATTGGCAACGAGGCTGAAAGATCTAGATACAGTATAGGAAGCCATTAATATAGACAACGCGATAAATAAATGATTTCAAGTATTGTAAACCAATTCCCGGACTTAGCAAAGCCTTCTTGGGCACAGGCAAAGACCAATGCGCCCTCAAAGACCATTGTCGCAAGCCAGCGCACACTATTCCTTTCTCTCGACCAGTATGGAATCATCCCCTAGGATGCAAATTTCCCTGCGATTAGCGTCCTCGTAAATATCAGCGCCGGCTACAGCACCACAAGAAGCCGCTGCTCCCGACCAGAGCGGCAACGCGACTGCCTCTGCAAGAGGAGCGCACGGCGGGAATGCGATAGTAGCACAGCCAGCTGCCATGAAACCGGCCCAGCAGCCTACAAAGCTAATAACTCCGGCCTGCCTAATGCTGTTTTTCCTCTCTTCCAAAACTCCGATACATTGCAGATGTAACTCCGTTGGTCTCCACCACAGATTAAACCAGACGAGGTCCACACTGCGATGGCGCTGGCCTGTGATGGTAAGCGGAAGGAGGCTCTCGTGGAATTCGACAGGTTGATCCAGAACATAAGGCTGGTGGGTTGGAATGAGAAGATGGAACTGCGCCGTGCGCCCATGGGACGTAGTCTGAATGAGTGTCCTCCTATCAGCTCTCATCCGCATACAGATGGCATCAAGCTCATGATGATACCCGCCAAACCCAGACCCAAGAGGGAAAGCTCGGTTCTTCGCCTCGAAGACTGGATACCAATCTGTATCCCGGTTCCAGACGTAGAAGTAGTGCTGCCGCTGATCACCGTTCTTCGTGCGCGCATTCGCAACCTGGAGCATCTCATACTCCACAAACCGATAGACATGTGCACCGAAGCCCTCCTGTTCCCAGCCCTGGATCTTTGCCATGTTGGTAATCGTCAATTCGCGTTGAATACCCTGTAGACTCGACCCGACTCGATCAATCGCCTCCTTGACCGCAAGCAGGACCACGGGGATGGCGACCAGCGCCTCAGCTTGGAACATGGCGATGAATTCGGGAGAGGAGTTGAAAGCGCCTGGAATGACATGAAGGCTATTCGACTCAATGCTGCTCAAGAAACTTGGTATTGCGTTCTTCGCTTGCTTCATGGCCTCCTCGTGTCCCAGATTCGACGACCGTCCGCTGCTGTATTGTGTCCATGCCCGTAACCCGGCGATGACAGCTTGTGAACCGTGCCTTTGGATAAGCGTGGTAGCGACCTCTTTCGTGATACTTGCAATTATTAAACCAGTTCCGGGATCCATCTTGTGTGGGTGATTAGTTGGAGAGAGAACTTAGGGCTTGGTGCGTCGTTTCGATGCCGTGAAATCCGCGAAATGGGCAAAGATACAGAAGATAAAGGGCTCACATGCACCCACTGAGGTCTTAACGTACTTGATGTAGTTGTAATCTAGTTCCGCCATAATAATACTGCTAAATGTGTGTTGTTGTCCGCGTGCAGGGAGGGCGGCTATGCTGTGACCCCTGCAAGCAACACAGCGACTACTCAAACATAAACCGTGCACCATAAGCCAACCAATTTCTTAACTCCCTATGCATCCTGAGAATAGATACACCCCGGTACAAACAATTGGAATATGGCTCGCCAACAGTGTTCATCCAAACGCTGTGGCTGGGTACTCACAATCCCCCCAGGCAAAGCATCCTGGTCAGTGGGAAAACAAACCATGAAAAGGCTCTCCTCTCTCGTGTTCAAAGAAGAGTCCAATCAACCCTGGCTCATCGAGCCTCCAATGCCTAGTCACCATCCGTGACTCGGAAGATTAAAGCCAGCCAAAACACACTAGAGGCCTACTACCATTCTTTAGGAGAGTTGCAACAAGACCGGCTGGGCTGTTGAAGATAGCTAGGGATTCAATATACAGGCAGGTTATTGCTAGATCTATCGATTTAGCTACTGGGCGGGGTATGCAGCCAGAGGACGTCACAGTAAAGTGCTTGGACGTAGAATATGACAGGGCTCTTAGGAAGATTTACGGTTCGCAGAGAGCATGCGTTAAGTGTTCTATATAGTAGAAATAGTTTCAGGAAACTTGAAGCGACCCGTAGTCGACTAATAAACAGTTCATCAAACAGCCAGCGTCTGACTCCCCGTTAACGATGGCCACGCCTCCAGACAGATGGTGTACTTAGGAAAGATACAGGGCTTAGTTATACGACGCTGCACCCTCCACGCATCCAACGCCTCATTCACAGACACCGGGCAGATATCCTCATTGCCATAAGCCCGGGCCCGCAGCTGGTCAAGCTGCATAAGCACACTCGCCGTAGCATCACCCTGAAGCAGCACACCATTCTCCAACGACCGGCCCTGATGTACCATATGGCACTGCGTAGGCCACAGATACGAAGTCCCAAGGTACGCCGTATCCCCATCCGCAACGATAGTGTTAAAATGCGGCCGCGGCTCCCACCAGCTCGTGTCCTCGACGCGCAGGTTCTGCGGATACTTCAGAAGAGCATCTGTGAGAAGTAGCGCCGATGTCGGGTCGACTTCGCGGACTTGCAGATGTATGTCCACGCCGTTCGCGGCGCGGTCGATCAGCGTCTGCGTTACCCTGGGGTCGACGAGCTCGGAGATGCTGACCATCAGCTGTCGCGAGGCGCCTCGAATAAGGGCGTCCTGGGCACGACTGATATACGTCAGGCCGGCGACTGGGTCGTTGATGACGACTCCGAGACTCGCGAGTTCGGATGCCAGCTCGGCGCGCCGCTCGTCGGTTGCGTCCTCGTGGATAGCCTCGTCTGTGTACCGATGGAAAGCCTCGGCGGCGGTAGGGGGTAGTTCGATAAAGAAATCCGCCTTGTCGATGGGTCTAGTGTCCATGACGGCTCCGGTGCTGAAGAGCACATGGGTGTCGATGATGATGCCCTTGGCGTGCATGACCTGGCGTGGTCCACCGGCTGGCGTGGTAAACATATTCACATGGATATCATTATCAGCGAGGGCTTTTAAATACAGGCGGTACTCCGCCGATTGCTGGAACTCGGTCGGTCCGAGCTTAGATGCAACAATCGACATCGCAGCGTCAGGGTTCTGGACTCGAAAGTCTATCAGCGCGTTGAGGACAGGGCGCGCATCACCCTGGTTGCTCATTGAGAGGTTGAACACGGTCAGCCTGCGAGGTACGCCGTCGCTGCCCACCCCAGGCTGCGCATGGTCCCGAATGAACCGCTCGAACACAGCGAGATGCTCGGCGCCATTCGTCAGTAGAGGAAATGTGCCGGGGGGCAGACTCCCCAGCAGCGGATCCAGCGAGCATCTGCCATTCCGACTTCTCCCAACAATCGTGGCCTGGCCACGGAGCTCGTCTTCTCGGAACAAGAAAGCATCGACATCAAAGCTCGCCTCGAAGTCAAGAGACATCACGCTCTCATAGCGCGGTGCAACTTGCGCTGGGTCAATTACAATACTCCGCTCAGACCCGTTATAGGGTACACCAGTAGCAACCAGCTGGCCACCGTCTCCCACCCTAATCATATACGGACCGTCCAGCTCAGATCCACGGAGTCGAGCCTCGAACCGATCGCCACAGCTCAGTGGCATCCGCTTCTCCGTCCGCGGCACCATAGATTCCATCCGTATAATCCCATGCTTCAGCGGCCCCAGAACATGCAAACCATTCTCGCTCGGAAACAACACCCGCGTCAGATCAGCACTGGCCACCGTGAACCTCGACGGCGGATCTCGCGGGTTAATCAGTTGCAGCGTCGTGTCTAGCATATGCATATCCGGTGCAGCTTCCAGCGATACAACACGCCAGGGCACGCCGTCTAGAATCGCAGGACGGCCCGCGAATTGCTCTATGCGCATGTCCTGGTGTACTGCGCGCTGGTCTCTCAGGAGTAGTTCGTTTGATGAGCTCACGCCCATCACGTCGTAGAGATTGCCATCGAGCTGGACTGGCGTTGGTGGGCGCGCTCGCTCCCTGCGCAGTCGTGCGTGTAGCGGAAGGATCGGATCGTAGGGTACTCGCATTGCATTCCCACTGGGCTGCTGAGCTGGGCCCAGATCTCGCTATGTTGTTGATGAAACGTCTCAGTCACTTTGTCTCCCAGGAAGCGGGATGTATCCTCGCAATCTCTACTGAAGGTACAGCTAGTACGCGGGGTTATATTGTTCTCTGGAGGATCTACATGTTACACAAGCCAGCGTAGTGATGTCAGATATCCGGGCCACTCATACAGAACCCTGCGCAATACAAAGGTGATTGAACGCGGCGATTCGACGTCACATCCTAGCAACCTATTGAATTGAGGTCCTCACGCGACCAATTACTCGCAAGACATGCAGGATCTACGATGATCGACTGGTTCTCGGGGATGGCGCCATCTGCACCGCAGTCACAAAGACCCACATGGGTCTCTGACATTCTGGACACCCAGACCCAGAGATCGAGTTCTACGCAAGTGTCACGTCTGTTCCAGTGATTTATGACAGTGTGAACAGCTGTCAATGGATGTGACATCCATGTAGACAAATATCTTCGAGGATAGTAATCGAAGAGTCAAGACAAGATCAGAAGGCACGAAGGAAGACGAAGCCACGAACCCCTCGACGATCGCGATGCAGTGGCGGGCTGAACAATTCTTTTGGAGCTGTGTTGCATTCCCATTAACCATTCACAGGCTGTTCATGGGTCGGGTCAGTCGGATCTGTGGGCACCAGGTGGCCCATGAACCGTTCATCACCTTTCCATTTCCTCCGGCTTTACACTTCCGGTCTGTACTCAGGCAGCAGATCATGGACTGGCTGTCTGGACAACAGTGAATTCCTGGCAGTAAGCCAGTCTGACAGAAATGCTACCCGGAACAAATAAGTACAAGTATTGAGTACAAGTGTTGGGTACAAGTATTGAGAGTGGTTGTATAGATCCATCTCAAGAATCGATTGCTCAATTCCGATGGCATCGCCCATTAATATATTCTATAAAGTATACATCATCCCGAAAGAAACCGTCACCAGCTAAATCATTACCAAATTATACCTCCACATCTATCCACATCAAGCCATGATAGTCTGGTCAGACTCAGAGGGAACCTCCCTCCCGTCAGCAGCCTTATCGCCCTCACCACCAACCTGCGTAACCCCCTTCTCAGCAAGCACATCACTATGCATGCGATACGCGCGCTCCATCTCCCAATAGAACGGACTCTTCGTCGAAAACAGCGCATCAATCGACTCAAGCGACCGGTTGCGCGTCTCCGGGTAGAATAGGTACACGATCGGGATCCAGAGCAAGTTAAGCCCAGCTAGAAGGAAGTAACTGCGGCTCTTCAGGCTGTCGAACATAATCGGGTTCACCAGCGTCGTCATTCCAACGCCAATCGCCCACCCCGTGATACCGAAGCCGTTGCCCTGCGCGCGCAGGTCGGATGGGAAGATCTCCGTGGGGACAAGGAAGGCCACTGTTCCCCAGGTTGCGGCGTAGCCAAGGTTGAAGAGGAAGAGCATGGCGACGGCTGCTGGGGCGTAGTCGGATGCTTTATCGGGGTTTTGGAGGGCGGCTTCGTAGACGGAGCCGGCCTAGTGAAGTCAGTACGGGAATCACAAGTTTATGGGAGTAGAACGCAACGTACCACAATCTCGACGGCGAAGAGACTAAGGGCGCCGAACATCAGGCACATTCTTCGTCCGAGGCGGTCGACGATCTGTGCGCTGATGATGGTACCGATGATGCCGATGGTGTTGATGCCTCCCGCCAGTCCGTTCTGTGTCAGGTCGCTGTACCCAGCCTGGCTGAGGAGGACGGGCGAGTACGCCGTGATAGCCTGTGAGTGTTAGCAGAGGCACACATAACACTAGTCAGATGATAAAGCTGGGTACATACCGTGATACCAGTCCATGAGGCCATGATCTGGAGCCAAACACACAGCCAGGCGCGACGGCCAAGGTTGTACCCCGGTCGGTTTCCCTTCCCAATGAGGATCTTGACAAACTGAATCGGCGAGCTGCGCTGGCTGTCCTGCGCGACCGCGATAATCTCCATATACTCGTGGTCGATCTGCTCCTGGGTGGCCTTGTGGCAGCGGATTCTGGTCAACAGATCGCGCGCCTCCTCGTTGCGACCGACCGATGCGTAGTAACGGGGACTGTCGGGGAGCATCTTGATGAAGGCCACCAGAATGAGAGCCGGGATGCACTGGAAGGCCAGAAGAAAGCGCCATCTGATGTCGGAGTAGCCGTTGTTGATGAAGGCGAGGCCAAACGATAGCCAGTACGCGACCGAGATTCCGAGGTCTGCCAGTCAGTCAGACATTAACAGATCCTTAACAGACAGACATTCATGCAGAGATATGGACAACATACAATTAGCGATGAAGACATAACCAAGGAAACCGCCACGGTGCTCGGCAGACGAAGTCTCAGACACCAGCACAGGCGTAATACCAGTCAACGCTGTCCAGTCAGTATTCCCTATAAATAATTAAAGGCTTGATAAAAGGCTCGCACCTCCAGTCCCAATACCAGTCACCACTCTTGCGACCAGCATAAAATCCGAGCTCTGAATCGCAGCCTGCAAAGCACCCCCGATCACCGCGAACACCGCGCCGATGAACAGGCCATTAATCCGGCCAATGCGATCAGCCAGCCAGCCGCCCGCAAAGCAGCCGAAGATGCATCCGAGATAATAAACACTGACGATGCCGCCCTGGTGCGTGGTGTCGGTGATAGTGCCATCGGGGTCGCCAATGCCCACCTCAGTCACATAGTAAGGCGCGGCGTTGACGCCGCCCATGACGCCCTGGTCATATCCTTCGAAGAAAATACACACGAGCGAGAAAACCTGGATCGCGACATTGAGCTGACGCGGCGAGAGGCGCTGCCAGAGAGTGGTGTAGCCCATGGTGTCGACGCGGTCGTGGACGAGCTCGCGAGAACGAGGTCTGGGCAGAGTGGAAAGAACGTCTATATTAAATAAATCAACAACGCGATCGCATCGAGCTCCAGACTCCAGGGGCTCCAGCTCCGCTTAACCTGGGGACGCGATTAAGACGGGGTAGTTGACTACGGCAGGATCAAGGCTTGCAGCAGCTCCATCGCGAAACCGGGGGGAATCGAGCCACCGCAGGATCGGAACCGACAGCACGGGCCTGGGCCAGTAGGGCACGAGCTAGAGAGAGAGAGGCAAGATGAAGCCAGTCGAGGCAAGGGATTGGCAGAGACTGGACCGAAAAGTGGAGGGTTCGTCAAAATCTGCAGAACTGGAAGGCTTAAAGCGACAGCCGTTTAGCAGCACAGCCGTTTAAGCGGATAGCCAGTTACGCGTTCAGGCAAAAGAATCTGAGCGGGCAAAATGGTCGGGGGTTCTCCGGTGTCAGTGAGTGTCATGCAGTGTTTCAGGTCAGAAGACTCAACGCCTTAAGACTTCGAGCTGCGTAGTCGTAGTTCCTCCCTCCATCCTAGTCCTCACTAGTCCTCACCATGGCGGCCCCCTCCAGCCATGCTCTCGAGCTCACCGTGCTCGGCCTTAACAGCGGCACGTCCATGGTATGTTTACAGTTCTTCCAGTGTACAATAGTTGGTATTAACTGGCCAGGACGGTATCGACTGCGCATTATGCCACTTCCGCCAGGAGACTCCCGAGTCGCCCATGCACTTTGAGCTGCTCAAGGTAAGCTGCCATCGAATGCTCTGTATACTCTGTAACCGCAAGCGCTCATATTGTCAGTACGGAGAAATCCCCCTTGAGCAAACTATCAAGAAGAGGGTCATGAACATCATCCTGCACAACAAGACATCGCCCTCCGAGCTGTCCGAGGTGAATGTCATCTTGGGCGAGACCTTTGCGGCCGCCGTCAAGCAGTTCTGCCAGGACTATGAGGTCGACTCCTCGTCTATCGACGTGCTCGGCTCCCACGGCCAGACCATCTGGCTGCTCTCCATGCCCGAGCCAGGCGAAGTCCGCAGTGCCCTCACCATGGCCGAGGGCTCGTTCCTCGCATCGCGCACTGGCATCACATCCGTGACCGACTTCCGCGTCAGCGACCAGGCTGCTGGCCGTCAGGGCGCTCCCCTGATTGCCTTCTTCGACGCCCTGCTGCTGCACCACCCAACCAAGCTGCGCGCCTGCCAGAACATTGGCGGCATCGCCAACGTCTGCTTCATCCCTCCCGACTCGCACGGCGGCATTGACGCCTGCTACGACTTCGACACCGGCCCCGGTAACGTCTACATCGACGCAGTCGTGCGCCACTACACCAACGGCGAGCGCGAGTACGACAAGGACGGCGAGATGGGCGCCCGCGGCACAGTCGACCAGGCTCTCGTCGACGACTTCCTGCAGAACCACCCTTACTTCGCACTCGACCCGCCCAAGACCACCGGCCGCGAGGTCTTCCGCGACACATTAGCCTTCGACTTCATCCGCAAGGCCGAAGCCAAGGGTCTTACGCCTGACGACGTCGTTGCGACAATCACCCGCGTCACGGCGCAGGCTATCGTCGAGCACTACCGGCGCTACGCCCCCGAGGGCCTCGAGATCGAGGAGATCTTCATGTGCGGCGGTGGCGCGTACAACCCGAACATCACCAAGTTCATGCAGGCGAGCTACCCGAACGCGAAGATCATGATGCTCGATGAGGCCGGTATCCCCGGCGGTGCGAAGGAGGCCATCACATTCGCGTGGCAGGGTATGGAGGCCGTTGTTGGGCGGTCTATCCCTGTGCCGACGCGGGTTGAGACACGCCAGGAGTATGTCCTGGGCAAGGTCTCTCCGGGGAAGAACTACCGGAATGTGATGCGTCAGGGCTCGCTCTTTGGGGCTGGAAAAGACCATCTGGCGCCGGTGAGTGAGATGGTCAACTATGTCAATGGAAAGGTGTTTGACAACAAGTGGTGATGACTTGCATTATGATTATGATAGCCATTAATGATATTACGATGCATGATACTTTCGAGTCCTCACCAGGTATAGTAGAGTTATTTATCGAAATGGTAGTATACACTCTTTGACGATGAGAAGCAGTAGCAGTATTACGCCGGTTCGCATCACACGGGTTAATATTCGGAGTCGTTCTCAATATATATATCGGGGACTGTCAACCCAACAAGTCAAAACCAGATTGAGATTTGGTCTATCACCAGTGTCAGTTGATAGTCAACGTCAATATCCGGTTATAGTTTTACTATGTTTTACCAATGTTTGACTCTAATTAGTGTGATACCCCCTGAGTATATGCACGAGTCAGTGTGGGGTTTGCACGGGGCGAAGCTTAATCCGGAGACATCTATTACTAATATATCGCCGCACTAACCCCATTCGATCATGAAGTCATCGTCCCGATCTGTCCCCGTCTGCAGCTCCAGGTCCTTCTCCTCCCGATCCTTCTCGTCTCTATCACCAATCCTTCGCTTTCTGCCACTCTTTCCAGTGTGCTGCCGCGGCGGCCTCCGATATTCGATGCTCGGTCGCTTTCTTCGATATGTCGCACCGCCCGCGAAAGTTCCAGCGCATCTCCAAAGCCTGTCTGTCCCTCGCGCGTTAACCTGGTGTTGCCGCCTAACTAACCGCGCTGTCCTATAGGCGATTTTTGCAACCGCCGCAGCATCAAGTGCAATAAAAACAACGGCCCCCTTGCGCCCTGCCAGAACTGCGCCGACTTCGATGTCGCCTGTACCTACGATCGGCCCGCCCGCCGACGCGGTGCTCGAAGGAATGCCAGTCCTGTCGCCAGCCAGCCGATGCAACCCACCGCCGCCCATCCCACGCTTCCCGCACAGCAGACGCCCCGCGATGAAGACCCTGCCCGCACCGGCTCCGTTTCCAGCACAATCATGCACTCGCGTACGAGTGATGCCTCGTGGGATGGTGTCAATGGGACTCACGCTGCGATTATCAGTCCAAGCGATGGTGGACTGATCTCTCCATGGAAGGCGTTTGCGACCGCCTGTAGGGGAACCATCCAAGACTTGGCGCAGGTCTACTTTGAAATCGTATATCCTATGTACTGTGCCCGAATCCTTTTTCTGCAATGGCGATGCTAATCGACGTTCGTGTCTACAGATTTCCCCTGTTCCACTGGCCCACGTTTACCAAAGCCCTCGAGAATATGGACTACCTCCACGACGAAGGTCTTTTCGCCTCGACAATGGCAATGTGTGCGTTGGCGTCTGCCCGCGCTCGTGATGGAGCTTTGTACACAACGCGCTGGACCCCACACCAGCTGGCCAGTCCTCCGTCAGAGGTCTTTTGGACCGCCGCGAAAGAATCGATTCCCCGTGACCTGGCCAGTGCCAGAGGCACTGAGTACATGCGGGCATCTGCCATCTTGAGTATCGCTAGTATTCAACATGGGCAGATTCACGGCATGCAGCAGTACCTCGGCACCTACCACACACTCGCGACTATGGACGGGCTCCACGACGAGAAGTTCTGGCCCAAAGATCTAGATCCTATTACTGTCGAAATCCGGCGAAGAATGGTATGTTTTGCGATGTCCTACTCTAATGCAACCCTTCTGGTGCTAATATACTTCTCTAGTTCTGGTCTATCTACACGTTGGACGTGTATTCATCCATCGTCTGGGGCGGGATCATTCGCCACCGAGAAGCGCAGTCTAATGTGCGATATCCTGGCGACCTAAGAGATGATTTTCTAATAAAGTCCAACTCTGCTGCACCGTCGGACGATTGGATAAATGGTTGGAACTTCATCACCGATATGTATCGTGTCTTGGAACATGCCGTTGATAGCCAGAGACGGCGCACCCGCCCGGACAATGGGACGACGGACGTTTGGTCGTTATTCGGCCCACCTGAAATGGCGGGCTCATGGCTCATGGATCATGTTGTGGCCATGTACGCGGCCCTTCCACCCCAGTTTCACGAAACTCGACCGGTCATCGGTGATCTGTCCCAGGACATTTTCGGTTTTCAGTCGGCCAACATACAAGCAACGCTTCAGCTGCTGCGGATGGTTGTGTCTTCGAATGGAGACCAGGGCATGGACGAAAAATGTCACGTCGCAGGACAGGTTTTGAGTGTTTTCTCAAAGGTTCCGGTTGAATATCTCAAGGCCATCAGTTCTCCATTGCTGCACCATCTTGCTGGTATTGGTTACATTCTCGGCTCGGTTATGGAAGGAAGTCTATCAGAGGCTTCCTATAAACGCGTCCGCACTTTGCTCCTGGAAATGGCCGACCTCCTGCATCGACTAGAGTCAGGCCTCCGCCGCTCCACGGGCACAAGCGAGCGACTCAGGGCACAAGTGAGTCGCATTGACGAGTACATGGCCTCCAAACGATCAGCGAGTACGCTCCCTCCGCAGCCACAACCACCTGCCGCACCCCATACGGGAATTGTTAAAGAAGACCTGGTCTCGCCGCTGTATCCACAGCCAAACCTTGCCCCTATCCAGACCCCTATGACTGGAATGGACGACCCGATCGCTCAATTTCAGCTGCCGCCTGAGTTGTTGAATGACTGGCCGTGGCCGTTTGATGCTAGTTTCTCGTCTGAGGGGATGTTTCCACTTGCTTTCGTGAAGTGAGCTACCAGGGCCGATATTAATCATTCCACTAGGTGGTCCATTCCGATACTTCTCAAACTGCCAACGAAAAGTCCGCGAAAAAGTCCTGCCATGTCGTCGGGAAATAGAACAGATTCAGGCCTGGGAAATCCCACTCGCTGACGAACTGCTCTGGCACAAACGAGGTCAACTCGGTTTGGGCATCGAACAATTCCCAGAATGGCGCCGTGTCTGCGTTTTCGCCCTCGTCACCCAGGCCACTCTCCTGAAGAGTGCGACCGTACTTCTCAATGCTTAGTCGAAGGATCTGGAGATAAGCATTGCCATTACTAGCCGCGTTGCTATTTGAGACGCTTTTCGTCAGGTCTTCCAACAGTCTGTTCCCATGGGTTAGAAGTTCCTCATGCTCTTCATTCCCCTCTGACAAAAGTCTGGAAAGTTTGAGCAGAAGCAGAAAACAGAATGCGCACTTCGCCCAGACGAAATCCATCGCGTATTTGAGCTTCTCTAGATACGAGTCGTGCTCGATTGTCATCAGGCTGAGGTGTTTGCGGGCACTAGCCTTTGCCATTAAAAGGATCTTTCTTTCGACCGGAGACATTGCCCTAGAGCGATCAGTTTAGCCGGGAACAGGGGATGGACATACGAACGCGACATTCTCTACGCCCAGGGATCGCAGTGCCTTGCAATGCAACATCATCTCAGACCAACATTTCTGGATGCGAAGGGCGGCTAACAGTGGCGCCCGCTCTTCGTCATCCGGTGCGAGGGCGTTCTCTGTTTGAATTAGTATTGAATTTTGAATATAAACGCTGTATTGTACCTATGATTCGTTGCCAGTCTCTGCGCTAGTTAGATATCCAACACCACGTTCAAGACTGGAAGGCGACTTACTCAAACCACAAATCGAGATCCAGCTTAGCTTCTTGTACGAAAGCTGCAATATCGGCACGAGCAAGGGGTATCTTGCCCCCTAGTGTTTCATTGATATGTACTAGATTAGTGTCAGTTTGCCGTACGTCAATTCTCGCATGTTACCAGACCTCTGATGACGTTCAACTGGGAATGTTAGCCATTTTCTGTGAAGGCCTTGAGAATGCCTACCTCGACTTGCGACAATAACCGGAGATCCAAGACCGTCGACGAAGGTTGATGGAGCAGCTTGCGGCATCGCCGAGCATTCCCCGTCATGCGAATGCCCGGCGGTTTCCCACCGTCCAAGCTGAATCTACGGCAGTTAACAATCTGGTGGTTTTACCTTGCAAGGGGACTCACATATGCTCCAAAACCAAGAGCCCAAACCACGTTCTTGACTTGCGCATCAGCTCATTCTCTTCAGCCACCCCGTCTGTATTCGGTGACCCGTCTACGTCTTTCATGGTCAACCGGTGCGTGAGCTCCTCAAACCCTTCGTCAAGACTCAAATCAAGCGCCATGCGCGTCGCAAACGAGAGCATGAGGGAGCGCTCAGCGGAGTAACAGGCAATCACCAGCAGTGCCTGTACAGATTCAAGGCAGTTCAGCGTTTCGTTCTGAATCACGACATTGATCCACTTCTTGAGCTCGGTCTGCAGCAACTCCGATAGCTGGGAGCCGGTTTCTAGGTAATCAGCAGAGTATGCCAAAGATATGGCTGTGACGTACTTGAATGGACTCGGCTGCCGATTGTGCATATGGCATTCAATAGGATGCTGCTTCGGTATCGCACTGACTCGAATGTATCGTGCTTGGGATCGAATATCGGGATATACCTGTCCTGGACGTCGTTAGATATATCCAACCAGAAACTGGTAGCACATACGCAACCCTGAAAGAACCTAATACAGTTAGCAATGCCTACAATCGAAAATCAGATAATATAACACACGTCGTAAAACATTCCACCGCATAATCCATCGTAATTAGACCCTTGCTAATAAAATCCGAGATCGGCTCCTCTCGAACCTCAAAGCCAGTCCGCCTTCTCTTCGGGGGCCGATACACATCGCCCTGGAGGTCCTGAAGCCGTTGAACAGCATGTACCCGCACATCAGGACCCAAGAACCCAGCGCTATCACCCACGACCTGCGGCGGGGACACACTAGGCTGCTGCACAGAGACGGACATTCTAGGGTCAACCCCCGATCCAGACAGAGCCTGCTGCGAGCGAGCACTGAGCATCTGCTTCATCTCCTCCAGCTGCTCGTGCAGCCGGCGGACTTCAGACTCGACGGACTCGATTCGTCTGACATACTATCAGTACTAGCCATAGCTACTAATAAAAAGGGCGATACATACTTGGTCGCCGGATCCATCGGGATTTCGAAGAACACGCACTGTTTTTTGAGTTTCTCGCATCTCGTGCAGGGCTTTTTGCCGTCGCATTTCACCTGATTTTGTAAGTAATAGAAACCATTTAAGACCTTAGAATATAGACCTTGGATTGTCGACATGCGCTGCATGCTTTCTAGGTGGGATTACATTGTTAGCGGTGGACAGTGGATAATGCAAGAGGCGAAGTACCGGGATCCGCTTCATGGACGGGGGCGCGGTGATTTGATATGAGTCTTCAGACATCTTGGAGGTGCAGCATGATACGACACTAGACGACTGGACTGGACTGGGATGGAGATGAGTCTGGAGAAGCTGTTCGTTAATGAGCGAAACGCGGGGTGGAGCAGGCGAGTCAGCGATCGGAATATCCCCGACTGAAGGATTTAATTAACTGATTAATTAGTGGAGTCAATTAAGTTAATTTAAGGAGTTAACTAGTGGAGTTAAATGGGTTGTGGAACGTTCAAGATAACTAGGGCACTACAACTAGTAGACATATACAAAATCCTCATTCTCAAAATCCGTCAGGTCCTTGAACGCATTATCCTCCACCATCTGGGCGTCGTTCTTGTCGACCTCTGTCTCGCCAACGGCCTGCATCGAGCGATCGATGATCTTTGCATTCTTGCCCATAGCCACGCGGCGCTTCTCGTGCTGCTTGTTGAGGTAGAAAATATACACCAAGTTTAGACTATCACGTTAGCATCGCACAGGATAATCGGGGTAGTACTTACGCGCAGAGCACGACTAGGACACAGAACATGGCAAGGCTGGATGCTTGTTAGATCTGAATACAGCAGATTAAAAGGGTTCTTACTTGGAAAGCAGACCACGCCGATATCCAGGGGCTTCTTCGGTGGTGTACAGGTTGGGGCCGACCACCTGTATAGATTAGTTATGCTGTTTAGGGTGGTGGCTTCGATTCATACATTGCCTGCACATTGCCCAACCAGCAAGATACCGTTAATGACTTTCTTCTTCGTCTCGCCGGCGGTATTTCCGGCAGCCCAGGAGTAGATCATTGGTGCTGGATATGTTAGCGGAAGTAATGTGATGGTTGCTCGAACGTACTGATTCCAGGGTAGACCGAAATCTATATCAGGTCAATACTGTATTCAAAAGAGGCAATGCAATCTTACAATATAATAACCCGCAAGCAAAGGCCCCTTGTGAGATTCACCACGCGGAATCTCCAGCAGCATCACGCAGCCCGCAATGGCAGGAAGACACAGCAGGGCAATAACACCCCCCTTCGTCTTGTACCTTGTCGCAAGCCATGCTCCTCCAAGAGTGGCGATGAGCTGGATTGCACCGAACGGCATGTTAAACAGCATAGTCTTCAGCTGGTCGAATCCAAACGACTCGATGATCAATGGGCCAAAGGTTGTGATACCACCGCTTGGAATTCTACCCTTTGTAAGCGTCGCTCTCCAGCCAGAGAATAAAACTCACGAGATGGAAAACATCAGAGCGAACCAGAAGAAGGATTTCGGGTCTAGGAAAGCCTCCTTGACATGTGCCCATTTCCATTCATGCGTTTCGATGCCTTGTTGGTTCATGCGGAGTCTGAAAACGTTAGTTGGGATTGCAACCTTGGTTCGAGTCGTACCTTTCAATTGCTAGCAGTTTATCCTCTTCGTTCAGGAACTTGGATTGCATTGGGGAGTCTGGCAAAAAGGCCCTGGGACAGTTAGCTACTGAGAGGACGTTGGCGGCTCTGGACATACAAAACAGCGAAGGCAAACGCAACCGTGATGAGCCCGAAGAAGAGAAAAATAATCTGTTATCGTCAGTACCGACTAAAGGAGAAATACTGTCTGTAGTACCTGATATGGCGACAGTTTGGAATCGATATGCCCGAGGCCGAACGCGATCAGACTGCCAAACTGGTACATTGTCAGCATAAATCGTTAAAGAAGATTAATTAACGTACCATATTGACAACACCGTTCATTGCATACCAAGAACTCAACCGCATAGGCTGCTCACGACGACGATACCACATTTGTGTGATGGCAATAAAGGCAGGGGCTGCCATCGTCAGTCTAGAAAGTATACATAGAACGTAGCAACTCACGGATCCCCGATTCAAACAGCCCTAGGAAGATCCGACAAGCCAGCAACCCCCCGAATGTATTTGCAGGCGTCATGCACGCAAGGGAAATACCCCAGAAGAACACCATGACAGCCAGGAACTTCCCCAGTCGGATCTTGACGAGAATGTACGCAATCGCAGGCTGGGCGACCAGCTGGACAAGGTATATGCTCGATCCAAGCCAGGAATACTCTTGACCCACGAGGTTAGCATCCTCGATGAGCCCGAAGACAGAGCCATAGGAGAGGGTGGATTTGTCGAGTTGTTGCAGGAAGTAGATTCCCAGGAGGATAGGGAGTAGTCGTAGGTCGATTCGGCGGAGGACGCGCTTGTTGTTCTCTGGCGTGAGGATAGTCGAGCCCCCGAGGTCTTCGATCAACTCCAGGGCTTTATCTTTCTTCTGTCCATCGGGCTGGCGGCCTTCACGGGGTTGAGGCTGGGCCTGGGCTGGAGCGAATTCGATGCGTTCGTCCTGCTCGAGTTTCGAGCCTGGACCTGGGTGAGACATTTTGAGCTGCCCAGTGTAGTTCTAAAGGGATGAATGGTAACCAAGTCAGGAACTGTTAGTCGAATGTATGATAGTATACTGGCAAGTATCAGCCGTCGAGGTAGAGAAGATGCATATCCCGGTAACCACCGCGCCACGAGGATACAACGGGGGCAGCAGAGTTATATCGGCGGACGGCACGGCCTCAAAACACCAAGAGGCTAAGAGGACAGCAGTCTCAGTATACTGAACCTGGGGCACCCCGCGGGGGAAGAGCATATCCACATCGGACGAAGGCTGGCAAGTCCGACGGTCATCAGGCCACGAAAGGAGTACCGGCACATGGAGAAACAACGGCCGAGTCATTGACAGGAGAGCAGATACCTAGACGAAGACTAACAGACCACTAGCAGTGAACTAACCAAGGGCTAAAAGGAGGCAATCCAGCAAATGCGAGGCTGCGCGGACGATCTCCGAGAGCGCTGTCCAATGGAACAGTGCCCGTGGGGAAGACTTTGCGGAGGTGGTTTCATTCCTTCGGCTTTCGGCTGTTCGACCGATGCTAACACGATGATGAAATGATTATCCAGCATGGTTGCTGTTGGCGTTTGGATATACATCGGGGATGGCCACCGAAACCCGATACAGCCACGCCATCGCTGTGCAACCCCTCAATGCACCCCTCAGTCTGTGAGGGGAGCTGGCCGGCAGTAATGGTTCAAATACAGCTTCGTTGTCGCATAGCTTGACAAGTTCCAATTCACGAACTGCGTGCGAGTTTGAAGTTGTGATAATGCCGCAAAAGGAGTACTGCCCCAAGGGCTACCAACAGACACAGTCGCAGGACTCGAGTCCCGCCGTGTTCCTTCATCATGAAACAAACAAGCGATCCATTGACTTTTCATTTGAAGCTGTCCGTGAGAACCTCTTTCGCGTCACCTTCACCTCGCCAGACCACCCCCTCCCTCCCTACCCCAGCGTCACCAAGCCAGAAACCAGCTTGAACGGAGTCAATGTCTCGACAAGTGGCGGTCCATCCCAGAAGGAAATTGAGGTCGGAAACGTCAAGGCCGCCGTCAACTGGGAGAACACTCCCGTGGTGTCGCTGTCATGGAAGGGCGACGATAAGCTTCTATACAAGGACCTGCCCCTGCGCTCCTATGTCACAGACGGAGAGGGTATTGCACACTACACAGAGCACGATCGCAAGGCGCTGCATGTTGGTCTCGGCGAGAAGGGCGCGCCCATGGATCTCACCGACCGGCACTTCCAGCTGTCTGCGACAGACAGCTTCGGATACGACGTCTACAACACCGACCCTCTCTACAAGCACATTCCGCTGCTCATCAAGGCGAGCCCATCCGGATGTGTTGCGATATTCTCCACTACGCACGGCCGCGGAACCTGGTCTGTTGGCTCTGAGGTGGACGGCCTCTGGGGCCACTTCAAGGTATACCGCCAGGATGTCGGTGGTCTGGAACAGTACCTCATTGTAGGCAAGACCCTGAAGGACGTCGTCAGGTCGTACGCAGAACTAGTCGGCTTCCCTCTGCTCGTCCCCCGATGGGCATACGGATACATCTCCGGTGGCTACGGATACAGCGCAAAGGACGACCCGCCAGCCAACGAGGCGCTGATGGAATTCGCCGACAAGCTCAAGGAGCACGACATCCCCTGCTCCGCGCACCAAATGAGCTCGGGCTACTCAATCTCCGAAGCTGAGCCCAAGGTCCGCACCGTCTTCACCTGGAACCGATACCGATTCCCCGATCCTGAGAAGTGGATTGCGCAGTACCACTCTCGCGGTATCCGTCTTCTAACCAACATCAAGCCATTCCTGCTCAGCTCACACCCGGACTACCAGAAGCTTATCGACGGGAATGGGTTCTTCAAGGACCCTGAGACCGGCGAGCCTGGATACATGCGTCTGTGGAGTGCCGGGGGCGCAACGGGTGGCGATGGATGCCACATCGACTTCACCTCCGCGGCAGCCTTCAAGTGGTGGTACGACGGGGTGCAGTTCCTCAAGCGCTCTGGAATCGACGGGATGTGGAACGACAACAATGAGTACACTCTGCCCAGCGATGACTGGCGGGTGGCACTCGACGAGCCCACCGTCTCCGAGGCCGTCAAGAAGCAGGCCGATGACAAGACGGTTGGTCTCTGGGGTCGAGCCATGCACACGGAGCTTATGGGCAAGGCGTCCCATGATGCTTTGAGGGACTTGGAGCCGAATGTGCGGCCGTTTGTGCTGACTCGTAGTGCCACTGCTGGGACGATGCGGTACTCTGCGAGTACCTGGAGTGGTGATAACGTTACCAGCTGGGAGAGCATGAAGGGTGCCAATGCGCTGTCTCTGAATGCTGCATTGTCTCTTCTTCAGGTGAGATACCATTCCAGAGGTATAAGTTTATAACCAAACTGACCATTCCAGTGCGAGGGCCACGATATTGGCGGCTTTGAAGGTACGTTCAGTCTTCTTATACTTAGACGTCTAACTAACTTATAAGGCCCCCAACCATCCCCCGAACTCCTCGTCCGCTGGGTACAACTAGGAACCTACTCCCCCCGATTCGCCATAAACTGCTTCAAGACCTCCCCCTCCAACAACGAAGTCGGCGACATGATCGAACCCTGGATGTACCCCGAAGTAACGCCCCAAGTGCGCGGCACAATCAAGCGCCGCTACGAAATCCTACCCTACATCTACAACCTCGGACTCGAGAGCCACTTCTTCGCCTCCCCACCCCAGCGCTGGGTCGGGTGGGGCTACGAGTCCGACCCAGAAGTCTGGAGCAAGACACTCAAGCGCGGCGAGGAGCAATTCTGGTTCGGCGAGAGCATCCTGGTCGGAGGCGTCTACGAGCCCGGCGTCAATATCGCCAAGGTATATCTCCCGCGCAAGGCAGAGGGACAGTTCGACTACGGGTTCGTGAACCTGAACGCGCCGTACACTTACTACGCCTCGGGGCAGTGGGTGGACATCCCGTCCGAGTGGAAGGAGAGCATCCCCCTGCTTGCGAAGATCGGCGGCGCCATCCCTGTGGGCAAGTCCGTGCAGACGCGCATTCTAGGCGACGAGACGGCTGCTTCGGTGGCTGTGTCTGAGATAGATGATTACCGCGGTGTTGAGATCTTCCCTCCGCGCGCGAGTTCGCATGGGAATGTCTTCTCGACGACGTGGATGGAGGATGATGGGATCTCGGTGGAGCCTAAGGTGTCGAAGTACACGATTAGCTACGAGGCGATGGATGACCGGGTGGTTGTTGGCTTCAGCAAGGACGAGGCGAGCGGGTTCGTTCCGGCCTGGAAGGAGCTGGATATCGTTCTGCATAACGGGGATGCGAGGAGGGTGGTTTCAGATGATGGCAAGACGGTCGACTATAAGGGCAAGGATGAGCGCGGCCGTGAGGTTTACACCCTGCGGTACTAGAGATAGATATGATATAGACTGCATAGATTAAGGATTCTCTTGGCTTAGTGCTTACTTACTCTATTTTTGGTACTAGTAAAGTCTTATGCGAATGCGAGTGCGAGGGCTCGTATTTTACATGCGAGAACGGTAATAAACGAATGCGAGATACGGTATACTTCTGATTGCAGGCAGCTGTTCTATTATTTTTATCAAGAATGTTATTCTATAAAGCAATGCTGAATTGCTTCCAGAAGTATACACCTGGCCCATCTCATCAAGCATAATTTTCCATAGCGGCCCTCCAATGGCTCAATGCACTCCTCCCAAAAACTCAGGATGGACATTCTGTCCGAACCTCGCAGCCTCCGCTTTATTCACAGTCCTATACGGACTGAGCGCCCTCCTCCATCTCTATCTCAGTTTCAAAACACGCAAGGTACATCATACAACCTCAAAGCCGAAACAATACTAATTACTTTAGAAATTCTGCTGGGTCATAACAATGGGCGCCGCCTGGCTAACAGTCGGATTCGGCCTGCGCACCAAAGCAGCACACCACATTAGTGGGATCGGCGACTTCATCCCACAGAGTATAATCATCTTCCTAGGGCCCCTCTGGCTCAACGGGTTCGTGTACATGGTCCTAGGCCGGATGGTGCACATGCTGCTCGAGCGAGACCGGGTGTACAATATCGGGGCGCGCAGGTTGACACTCATATTTGTGATTCTGGATATCGTCGCTTTCTTCGTGCAGGCTTCGTCTAGTGGTCCGATGAGCGATGATGATCCGGATACAGCCCAAACGGGCGTTTATATCAGTACGTCTCCTGCCCAGATATACATGCCAAACTAACCAGAAAAGTGATGGCCGGTGTCGCAATCCAACAAGCCTTCATAACCTTCTTCATCGTCCTCGCGACCCGATTCCACTACAAGCTTATCATTGGGACGCGCTATCGACATACCGTTGCAACTGACAGGCATACCGCCGTGAGGCCGGTTATATATACCGTCCCTTGGCGCCGACTGCTGTATGCACTTTATATAACGCTGATCTTGATTACAATTCGGAATATATTTCGTTTGATTGAGTTTTCGGACGGGGTTCACGGGTATATTGCTGTTCACGAGGCGTTCTTTTACTCGCTTGATGCGTTGCCTATCTTCTGTGGACTTGTTGTGCTTGCTGTTGTGCATCCTTCGTGTGTGCTGCACGGACCTGATAGTGAGTTTCCGCCGAGGGAGAAGAAGAAGGATAGGAAGGAGAGGAAGAGGCGAAGACGCAGGAGTCGTGGAAAAGAGAGGGAGGAAGAAGCCGAGGAGTTAGCTGAGGGTCGAAGGAGTGATACCAATGTGTTTGTTTCGCAGGTGTGATATATTGCTGGTGATAAGGGATGGCTTTAGGGTGTTGGTTGGGATTAGATATTGTGCTTGTATGAGTTTGAATTTGCTAGTTCTATGTTTATCTTTATACAGCGCGTCAAAGGTACAGGATAAATGGCAATATACAATTCACTTCGTATCCGACTAGAAAGGACTGCGGTAGTTCCTAAAGATGCTTAGTGATTGAGCACCCTGGAGGATATTCTCGAGCAGCGTCCCATAATCCCATCCCATGGACGACGCAGCAATGGCCGTCAAGCTCGCCTGATCTTCACGCCCTGGCCGGCCCGGGCCTGTCATATTCTGCACACCGTTAGCATCACGTAATAAAGAGCCTGCTGATACATACGGGCTTCATATTGATATCAAAAAGCGCAAACTCCGATCCAGGCTGGAACCGGCGCACATCGATACGAATCGGAGCCGTAGCCCCTATGAGCTTCGCGACCTCTTCGCACTGTCTCATTACCTTTCCATACGCCGGATCTTTGAGCTCATCCTGGTTGACAACTCTTGAATTCGCCGTGACTGCCACTACACCGTTATACGGCGCGATGCCGTCATCATGGTTAAATCGCGTCACAGGCACCATGCTCCAATGCCGGGGATTGCTCGGCGTCGGCGGCATGACCGTAATAGTCGCCTCTTCACCACCAAGAAACTCCTCCAGCATAACCAGCGGCGACTCAGCAAGAAGAGCCTCCGTATGACGCTGCAACTCCGCCTTATCATGACAAACCTTCACCCCGTGGCTTCCCCTCCCACGCACCGGCTTCCCAACAACAGGATACCGGTCGATAGACTGAACAACATCACCAACATTCTCCACCGTAACAAGCCACGACCTTGGCAGAGTAAACCCGCCCATCTCCGCCAGTTTACCATTCAAATACGCCTTATCGTCAAAATTCTCAACCAAGCTCGGCGGCTGGCCAACAACATACACCCGCTCAGCCAGCGGGGTCAACCGAGCCGACGTCTGCAGCGGATGCGAACTGAATAAAATCGTATTCGCCCAGAAATGCGTAACGCCCTGCTGGACAGCAGAGTAGATACCCTCTTCCGTGTCGGGAAACGACCAGCCCTCGTGCGCAGACACAGGGGCCGTTGCATCGGACTTTACGACCTTGATGCCTTTTTGCTGCAGCGTGTAGGCGATGTCTGCGCCTGAATCTTGGTAGCCTGCAACTAGCTTTAATACAGTGTAGCTTACGGTGTTGAAGGAGGACTCACCACCTGGCTTGCGCGGTTTGCGCACGCCATTGATGACCGGGGGGTCGATTGCCTGGTGCAGGACCGCGACGGTCGGGACCGTGCCGGTGCTGATCGTGCGAGTCGCCAGACTGGCACGTGGAATTGACGCTTTCAATGTTCTTGCTGTTAACATGGTGCTTGTGTTAAAGAATGAGGGAGGGAGAGTTGGGGATGTTGTGAAACTGCGACCGGGTGGGTCCGAGTCGGATGCATCCGATCGGAGTAGTCCGTATACAATATGTCCTATTAGGACTATGGCTCATCTACGGTTCTTTCTTACATATTGCGCCCCGGAATAAAAACGCGGAAGCTGTACAGACTCAACAACTGTATGCACCGTTTCGTCATGCCCCGCGCATACAATGTCCCTCAGACAGTCCTCCACAGCGACAGTCTCAGCACCGGAATACCCATCCTGAAGAACTGTAGAATCAAATATCTCCAGCTCGAAAGACCTCAGCCCTCGAAGGGCTTTAACAGGGCGACACCACTCCGCATCGGCAGTCCTAGGCACCGCCGCCAGTGGATGCAGCTCAACAACCAAATGAGCCAGGCCGGTCATTTTCACGCGTACAAGCGTCCAAAACTGGTCATAGAAATCGAGATCATGGACTACATTCCCCCGACGCCGCTCCCTCGCATTCTTACGGTCTAAGCCAGGTACACAGAAAAGCAAAACCCTCAATCTCCGAATCAGGGCAACCTTCTCGCGCAGGCGGGCGCAGAACCAGAGCCAGGCGTCAAGACCGATAACCTCAAATGTTGCATCTTCGTATAGAACGGGCAGGGCCTCGGCGTGGATCTCGCGACAGACACGGAGGAGGGCCACGTCTCCCGTCGAGACCAGACCGCCGGGTATATAAGGATCGCGACAGCCAAACTCGGAGATGTTGTCCATTGCAAGGCCGAAGCGGCGGAGGGCAGATGAGGCCTGATGATACGCGTTGCAGAATTCATTGGCCTCGATTTGGTGCCGGGTTGGATTGGGGCACCAGACGCAGAATATGTGTTCTTTCTCTTCGAGGAGGTGCACGGTGCCTTTGCCAAAGACATGGTGGTAGATCTGGCGGCGGATATTGGGAGGGAGGCGAAGGAGTGGACTGTTTTCCATGGTGATTGTCATAGAAGAGAGACTCATGAGCAATGTCGCCCGTACGTATGATGGTTGCTGCCTATTATGCTGCCATAAAATGGTTGCCGAGGCATACGACGGCACGAGGTGTCAAACTCTGTCTATTATTGTTACATATCTTAGCATCATGATATTGCTCCAAGCCAGGTCACCCGGAATTCCGACTAGGATGGCTGGGGCCATGAATTCAGCCTTAGCCCCGCCTTCTGTTCGATTTTAGTAATCCCTGGAAATGGGGGCCACAAGCATTGAATAGCTAGTCAAACCTCGGTTCATTATTGTTCTAGAGAGGGCTTCTCTGCAGAAAATTAAAGTAGCAACTCGTGACGCCATGGTTGCTTGGGAGTTCTGGCCGTATGACCCTTCCATATCCGGCTTGTTGGGTGAGGGTAAAACGTATATAATATGCTGGAGGGTGCCAGTAGTTTGCTGAAGAGTAATGTCCCGTCGCAATACGAAAGCGACTAAGCCTTATTCCTCTTGAAAGAAAGGAAAATGGAAGAAGTACCTGTTCTCCATCGCGGGGAATGTGCCTGGCCATTCCCGACCGCAGCGCATCCAACAGAACCAGACGAGAGGCCTCTGCGGAATCTGCCGTCCATATTCGAAGACAAACGAGTCTCGCAGGCTGCAACAAGGCCAATTGTCTTGTCAGCCCAAGTGCCGGCAGCCTCTGGTGGCTCTGCGTTTCCCGGTATTCCAGACGACATTAACGGCCTTATTCCAGAGAGCGGGATCGAGTCACCGTCGACAGAAATCATATACCCGTACACTGGGGCTTTCTCCCTGCCAGCGGCTGTGATAGCAGAGCGAGAAGAATTCTCACCGCCGGAAGTAGACAATGGTTACAACTTGGAGAAGAGTCTGAACAGTCAAGTTAGTGAGCAGAACGACAGAATTAAAGTAGCTGAGGAGACCTTCATGTCAACGGATAATGAATACAAGAGCAAGGTCCAGCAGCAGCTCACGACGGTAAGGGACCCGTCTGATTTGACTTCGGAACTGGAAGATACCGGCTACCTGGACGAACATGGCTATCTCATTGAATGGAACAAGACCACGGACGAGTCTGGGACAGATAAAATGGCTACTCACGCAAAGGGAGAGGCAACGTATTTTACTGCTATCGCGCTGGTGGCTCTTGCGGGTGGGAACTACAACCAGGACTCATGGGAAGCACAAAATGCGAACCATTATATTGAAAACTTTCTGGACGTGCTAGAGAATAAGAGCTGGGGGAATAAAGAAGTCGGCGGCGAGACTCATCCTATAAGACACCCTGACTGGGTGGAATATTACGGGGATCACCAGATGAGACAGAGGCCTCTGTCTAAGGACTCGTTTGGCCAGATTATCCTGGCATGCTACTACGCCTATAAATGCCCAAACAGCTCCGACAAAGTCCGTGAAAGGGCAAAGAGCCTGCTGGACAAGTGGATCAAGTACCTGGGCAGTCACAGGTGGCTCATCCACTCCAACCATATCCCCAACGAATTCGAAAAGGCGGGTAGCGAATACGCCAACATATTCGAGGATGATGAACACACGAATAGGGTTACCTTTGTAGGCGCAGAAACCTTCGTGCTGTATCCGCATGAGTTATGGGCGCTCAAAAACTGCGCGATTGCGATTGGTGTCCCGAGTGAAAGCATCATACCGGGTGTTGCCTTCCCCTTTGCCGTGGAAGGCGCAATAATTGCCCCAGCAATCGAGGAACTTCTCAGACACACCGGAAACGCTATAGATTACTTGTACGACCGACTCAATTATAGCAAAAAGTGGAGCCTGGACCTTGTCCCTGGTTGGAAGGAGAGCAGGGTTAGGGGGACATTCAGCGTTGGCGCATTTGGCTCTCTCAGCAAGTCACAAGTCCGCAGGATATTCGAGACCGGAGTACGTGATACCGTTCTATCTTGGTTCAAGGCTGGTACAGGGCTCAGCAGCGTCCTGGACAATGCCATGGAGCCCCTTTTGCCATTTTTATACGTGCCAGAACTGAATGCGATTGTGCGCGAACTAGTCAATGCACTCTGCCCCTGGCTTGACCCTACGGTGTTGGAGCAGTGGGTAACTTTTGCTATTTCGCTGGATGGTATCAAGCAGAGCTACAAGGAATCGACTGCGGCATACGCCGTTTGGCCCTTTATCATGGAAATAGAATCGAGGCCCTACCTGCGTGTGCTACTCGAACCGCAACTTCGCGACTTGTTTGGATTCCTGGCACAAAAGGATAACCCCAACGGCACCTGGGCCTGGATTGCCGATCGGCATGACGTCGTCAGTGAGCAAATAGGCGTTTTCGAGGCCTCTAACGATGTTCTAAAATGGCGGGGCTATGCATATGGAGAAAACGCGTACAACAAATGGATCAAAGAGATGACAGCCGAGCAGCATCCAGAGAAGTTTTGCTCTCGAGTTGACTATTTGGTTCTGAAGAACCTAGCAGAGAAGGGACTCCCCAAGATACCAGGAGTCCTAGGCCTTTCCTTTAAGGGATTCCTGGACCTAGCGGCGCGTTTATTCCGGGATATGCTGGACAAGATATGGGATGACTTTCGAAAAGGCAAATACGTTATCGACTGGGTGGACGACCTGCAGAACCTCATCACGGACTTCTTTACCCCGGACGAAGTCAGTCGTTTCATCAAGAGTCCCACGGGCGAATTGGCAGAGGTCGTGTATCGCCCAGATGGCATTGTACAGATATGGAAATGGGGAGCGAGTGGAGCTTTCCAATCGTTCAATAGCCTTGCAAAGGTAGCAGAGAATGGCCTCGGCCATGTTGACGATCTCCTCCAGGCCCAGGAACGTCTCATAGACGGGACACTAAAGTTCTGGAAATGGGGGCCCGGAAGGACACTGGAAGCGTTTGGAAAATACATCGGGGTCCCAGATACTGGTGGATTCCATGGGACAACTCAGGTAGTAGGCGTTGTCCGAAGCGCTCTTGGAGAGGTCCAGCAGGTGGTTCGGTACATTGACGGTGCGACCCAGAGCATCACGAACTGGGTCGACGGGGATATCAATGGATTCGCAAAAGCAAGCCAACGCACTGCACAAAAGATTTGTACGGCGGCTGGGGAACTGCTTCAGTGGAGATACCATCCAGGCGGGTCGTTGAAAGAATTCTCAAAGTGGTCCAAAAGCAATCCAGATCTCAGTGCAGAGGCAGCAGATGCAGTCAAGGTGAGTAGAATACTACACTGGGATGGCACTAGACTCAAACTTGGTATAGCAAGCGTACCGCCAAATTGACGGCGCGATTGATGTTGTCGAATGGCTCAGCAGCGGTGTGTTTGACCGAGCAACTACGTACTCCGCTTCACTGGAGTCTGGAGTCGCACGCGCAGCAGACTGTGTTTTGCTACAAATTAGAGACATCAACGGAACTCTCGAGCAGTGGCAGCTGGACAAAGGGGTAATAAAAGCCTATTCTCGGTGGCAGCACGTACCAGAGAACGGGGTAGGCAAAGCAGTAGATGCGGTCGTCCGGATTGAGCGAGAGGGAGAGAAGATTGTGAAGCACCTTTTCAAGGAAGGCATTGCGGTGCATGCAGATGTTCTAGACGAGGCGGGAAATGTCTTGAGCAGCGTAGGAGACGCGATTTCCAAGGCCTTGGATTCAATTACCCATTGGCCTTTCAATTAAACGAAACAGCGATTTTGATGCCGATCTGATCCAAGTTACAGCTATTGTCTAAATCTACGACAGATTTTATAGAGCCGACCAAACTCCATGGGATCCTGACTATGGGGTATGTTACTATCATTCTCCTGTCTGCTTTGCTTACTCCGGAGTATAATATCAGCTGCAGCCGGGGGCGCAAACAATGGAATGTGAGAAGTGGAGAGAGAAGCCGAGGTTGCAGACGAGCTGAGGAACGGCCAAGAAGATCCTTCTTAATAAAGCGGACTCCTCTCTCTCTCTCTTCTATTTCTATTCATCTCTCTCTCTCTTTTCTATTTCTCTCTCTCTTCTTTTTTAACCCCCACTATTATCCGCCATGTCAACCGCCCACATCCCCGGCCTGCTGCGGCCCATCATCGCCCTCAATGGCTGGACCTTCTTCGTCGAAATCTGGATGTACGCAACCCGCCTCCCCGTCTTCAGTCGCATGAAGGAAGCAAGCGATCCCTCCACGCTGCGCAGCGAGATTGACAAGCGAACACCCGCATCCGTGCGCTGGAAGGCCGACAACTACAACCACCTCCTTGAGCAGCCAACCCAGTTCTACGCCATCGCGCTCGCACTCGCCATCGCGCGGTACGGCGCAGACGACCCGCTCGATATTAAACTCGCCTGGGGATATGTTGGAGTGCGCGTGCTGCATAGTCTGATCCAGTGCACGACTAATACGATTCTGCTGCGGTTTCCGGTGTTTTTGATTTCGTCGGGGATTTTGGCGACTCTCACTGCCAGGGCTGCCTTGTTGGCTTTTTAAATGATTGAAGATGTGAATTAATTAATTTGAGAAACGCGTTACGGAATGAGAATTAATCAAGGCCCCTCCATCTCTCTTGTGCTCGTAGCGAACTTGCGGACAGCGATAGCACGCTTTAGATATCTCTCCCCCTTGCCCAGCGCACAGTTAACCTCGCTCGGATGGATCCAGTTCAGCGTAAGCAAGACAACAAACATCAACAGCGCATCAAACACATAGATAAACACCTCCTGGCGCATAAGGTACGAGTCATAGCCCATCAGGTACTCCACAACACGAATCACTGAGCGAATCAAGATCAGGACGCTGGTGAAGAACAGCGCCAGCATATGTCTGCGCCAGATACTCTGCAGATCCGGCGAGACAGTAACCTGCTGTCTAGCCATGCGGATTTCGAAGACTCCAGCGGTGATGACGAAGAAGGCGAAGAAGGCGATTTGGACGAATAATCCGCCGACAATGATATTCTGTCCCATCTGTGCGCTGTCCTCGTCTTTGACCATGATTCCGGCGCCTACTCTCTGTTAGTCTTCGTTTTGGTATTGGTATTGGGTGGCTTACCGGAGGCCTGCATTAGGAACGAGAGGACATCGCCAGCGACGAAGATCTTCGTCAGGAAGCGCAGCGGGATTAGAGAGCATCGTTCCGCATTAAGCATAGCGATGATCCGGCCCAGGGTCATGTAGATGCTAGCAGCGAGGAAGGCGGGGGCGATCAGGATGAGGGCGCTCTGCATGACATACGGGCCTTTGGTGAAGTCTGGTGTCTCGGTCGAGGAGAGAACACGGCCAATGTATCCGACAGTTTCCACTGTTTAGTCAGTACGTGATATTGATACAAGGATGGGCTTAGACGTACAGGCACCGCCGATGGCGAACGGGATCATGAACCAGGTCCTTGTTCGGAGGAGCTGATAGAAGTGAAGAATGGTACAGATGCCGAAAAGAGCAGCGAAGATGCCTCCAGCAGCACCAGATGGTGCGTAGTAGTAGAAAGTGAACTCCATGATAAGAGAATTCGGTATAACGGTGGATGTTGTTGAGGTGGATTGATGTCTCGGAATTTCTGAAGGAACAGGACAAAGGACAGCTTAAATAGACCATCTTCAGAACTTCTTGCCTGAAAACTTCGTACTATTCTAAAATTATTTCCATAAAATGGGGGGACGCTCGTTCTCGTACCCATAACCCTTTTCGGTGGAGGCCCGTTGCCACTCGCTGGGCGCCCTGGAAGCTTAGCTGCTCCACTTTCTCTTTCGCTTTCTTGTCAGTTTCGGTGCAAGTGGACTTGTTGAAACTGCTAGTTGCTCGGATACTCGTATAGATTCCTGCCACGGTGCTGCCTATCTGCACGTTCTCTGCTATCTCCTAGTCCCACCGTGGAGCAAAAGATGGATAAAGAGTAAAAGAAAATTCATATATAACATGGTCCCATGGTCCCAAAGTATCCATTCCCCAGCAGCACTACCAAGCTCTCGAAGATGGCATACAAGTACTACAACTACAACCCCTCCGAAGCCGCCGCCATCCCCTTCGCCGCCCTCTTCGGCCTCACCACAGTCATCCACATCTGGCAAGCAATCCGCACCCGAACATGGTACCTGATCCCATTCATAGTTGGTGGCGTCTGTAAGTCTCCCTGACCTCCAAATATCGTCCATTCTAACACCCACAGTCGAGGCAATCGGCTACCTCTGCAGATTCATCAGCGCCAGAGAAACTCCAGACTGGACAATGAAACCCTACGTTGGGCAAAGCGTGCTCATTCTGCTCGGCCCAGCCCTTTTCGCCGCTTCAATCTACATGCTTCTCGGACGAATTATCCGCGTTCTTAACGCCGGCTCCATCTCGCCTATTCGCCCGACGTGGCTAACGAAGATCTTCGTTACGGGCGATGTTCTCTCCTTTTTACTTCAAAGCGGCGGTGCGTACCAACCCATCTATGACGCCCCTCTACCAAGAACTCTAGTCTAACATATGTATATGGCAGGAGGCGGGATGCAAGCAAGCGCCACCGACGCGTCAAGAGCAGACATGGGCGAGAAGATGATTCTAGGCGGTCTTTTCGTACAGATCCTCTTCTTCAGCATCTTCATCATCGTCTCGATAATCTTTCACCGTCGAATGCTTTCAACTCCTTTGAACTATATTGGAACGGAGTTGCCGTGGAGTCGGTACCTTAAGGTACTGTATGCTGTGAGCACGCTGATTATGGTCCGTTCGGTGTTTCGGGTTGCGGAGTATGCTCAGGGTAAAGGAGGGTTTCTGCAGAGTAAGGAGGTGTTTATTTATCTGTTTGATGGAGCACTTATGCTTATCTGCTGTGGGGTGTTGAATGTTTGGCATCCGAGTGCGATTGTTGATGGGAGGAAGGACAGCTATAAGCCGGCGGAGGATCTGGAGATGTTACGAGGTGGTGCACATACTACATACTAGGGCGTCAGGGAGGATTATTAGTAGATTTTCTGTAATATAGAGGTAGAAATCTTGATCTTATAGAGGTTGACGGTTTCGGGGTGTATTTTAGTGGAATCGATGAACAAATTCCTACATTACAGTAGCACACGTTTTTGCTGCATTGGAAAGAAATAAGGAATTGAATAGAATAAAGAGACGAAGACAAAATAGCAATGAATCCTACAAAAGGCAGATCAACAATTCTAAACATCCAAGCACCTCTAAAACATATTGATTGTATCCCTTTCCTTCCACAGTCCAAGTCATCTAAACAGCACCGGAGTACTTTGCAGCCTCTCCAGGCAGCATACCATGCTGCTTATAATACCGTCGCTCGCAGATGCATATAAAAGAAAGGTAACCGGCTTGAGGGCTATACCATAAACGATTAGCTTCTATAGGGAACAAGTTGTCAGAGAACATACACCAGGGTGATAGCCAGAATGATAATAATCGCGCCGAGTGCTTTGCTGCTCGTCGAAGTCGAGCTCATGGTCCCCATTATTGTGATAACAAACAGCGCAAACCAGAATACAGTGTCGATTACATTCAAAGTTATATTGACCTTCGTGTTCGCCCATCGTTTGAGCCGGTTCACGTGGGCCGTCGTGACCTGGTATGCCATGAAGACTGCAGACTTTACGCACTATTCGACAAGCCTGTTAGTAAGCTATTCATTATATAACAATGCATGGAAGGTTGCTAACCACTGCAATTCCCCATGTGTTTGTTCTCCCTCTTGGAGTCCCGCTGTCGGCTACGCGGGCGATGGCTAGGATGAACGTTATCAAGACCAGCAATCCGATCGCGATGTGCAATTTGAACTTCCGCCTCGGAATACACTCGGGTGGGACATTGAGTTTCTGGAGGATACTCATTTTGATCCGCGCGAAGATGTTAAGGTGTATTTGGGTAATGGATTGTCAATGAAGAGACTGTAGGATTCTTGTTGACGAGGAATTGTATTTATGCTAACAAGACTAGAATTATAAACGTATGAAAATATTCTGCCTACATTAAGTGTTTACTCTGCTACGTGAGGAATCTATTAATACTAATGTTGTCTGTCGGGTTCGGGTTCGGATTCGTATGCTTGTCCCAATGCGGTTATCTATACAGAGGCAGATCGAAGATTGGCTTCCTAGGCAACAGTCAAGCCTGCCAATGGGCAAACAAGAATTGCCACGCCAAAGGGGCTTCTCTTGTTTCACGGTTGACAGGTTGGATATCCACACAATGCCCCAATTAAAGATTAACGCCGTCCCTTTGATTTACGCTTGCCAAAATGCAGTATCAAATTTCGTAACTATGATATTTTATATGATATGAGGGACTGTCAAACATAACCCAGAAATAAAACAAATATTATTATAACGGCCCGTCAACGCCAAATACCTCAGCAACAGGCCACTCAATATGCGGCCTCCAAGAATCGTCCAGCAGCGGAATTATATCCTCCAACACAGCTCGGCCCCAGTACTGTAGAAAGGAATTGCCTCTGGCCAAGTGTAAGAAAGCACAGTAATGAGCATGTATCACCAAAGCAAACGGCTCTTTCGCCTGAAGATACTCCAGGTACTCAGGAGAGAGGCGAATGGCCCAGCCAACAACGAAAGTCATCGAGTTGGGCTGTACGAAACAGTGCCCGGATAGCCCTCGCATTGCTGCAATCACACGGGTATACGTTGCAGCGTCGTGGCCCCCAATATGCAGACATTTCGTGTTCAACTTGTCAAGCCGATCCAGTGATGCCTTAACAAGGTCAGGAACCGCCAAAGAGGTATCCCCCGGGCGATAGAGCGGCGCAAAGTTACTCTGCCGCAGAAAAGAAGAGGCCGCATTGTTTATTTGCTGAATACCGCGACACAAAACGAAGACCTTGTTCAGCGCATCCAACGAGGGTTTGTCCGCGCCTGTCTCTGTCAAGGCCGACCCAAAGGCATAGGCTACAACCAGTCCAGATATTCCCACCAACGAGGTCGCATTCTCCGCATTAACATTCCCCAGCCCATTCCGTAGAAACTGCAACGCCTCGCTCTTATGCGCGGTAGCTATGCCCAGCCAAAATGCCTGTTCCGAAGGCGGTTCCGACAGCGCAACATGCAAGGCCGACACGGCGAGAATACCATGCATAAGCGGCGGTGTTTTCAGCGCCTCGTCCACGAGATGAATCTGCCAAATGATTCTCGTTTTCGTGTCGCGGGAGAAGAACTGACACGTCTCATGCTGCCAGTTCACCAACAGCCTCAGCTGGACCATGTCCAGTGTAGAACTAGACGCCGGGTCTGTCTGGCGACCGAACGTATCGAGAAGCTGGAATGGCGCATCTTCGTCGAAATGCTTACCCTCGCTCGCAGGCTGTTTACGCCTTCTGGTCCGACCGCGAGGAGGCTCATCAACTGCCCAGATATAGGACGCCTCGGCGCCGTATTCGCACTGCTCCTCGCGCTGCTGGCAGTGTGTACAGACGGGTCTTGCTTCATCGCACTATCGCCCGTCAGAATAAGTCGCATTATTAATACAGAACTTCAATTGGCATACCTTCACCCGACGCTGCTTGCATGCCTTACAACCATGTCTGGACTTCCGGTGGGCGCGACGCGTGGGCATGGCAGGGGCAGGACACAGGTCCAAGAGATCTCCGGCATAACTTCGTATTCGTAGGGCAAAGCTTGGGACGGCAGGATCAGGATTGTCGCGCCGTTACATGTTCCAAGAGACCTTTAGGCAGCTGTGAATTCCAGGCTGTCCGAGGATGGGCCGGTCATTGGAATGTGCAGCTGGAAAATTCTGGTGCCAAGAACCGTATGCATTTCCGGATTGGGGTATGGGTACGAGTACGAGTGGCGGTTTGTGCCTACGACCATGGAATTTGTAGAGAATTGGATATTCAGTTCTTTCAGGCGGCAGTATGCTTGATGGTATACGTACTTGCTTTGATATATAGAATTGTTCTGGAAGATTCCGCTGCGTACTAGTGCACCTCAGACATATTCTTCCCATGTTCCGTATATATATTTCGTATGAAACAATAATTGATCACAATCAACCTCTGACCACAAAATTGTATAGAAAGCAACGCATTGTGATATCAAACTATATAACAACCCCCTCGGAAACAAACCTCCAGTACCTCTTCGCACACCACCTCCGCCACCTCTTCCCCCAAACCATCGAAGGCACAGCCAACGCCATACTCGCCAGCACCAACGCGCCAAAAAACGTAAACGCCCTTCCATAATCCGTCGCCTCGATAAACGGCTGGACAGAAAAGGACATGGCGAAATTGATGCACGACGAGCAGATCGCAAGCACGACGACGAGCTCGCTTGATATCTAAGATTCATAAGCCGGCCGTCTTCTAAACACAACACGGAATGCAATAAAGCGAAAAAAAAAGACGTACCCCCTCAAAACACTCCATCGCATAGGCAGTAGCTACACTCGCAGCGGAAACCTGCTGCGCGATCATACCGCCTAGTCCGACGGCAATAAGAACCCAAGACTTTCCATATGACGCAGCCCAGCCGTACATGAAGTACCCGACAGCGCCGTAGACAAATGCAAGAGCTAGAATCCACAAACGCATTTCTGGTTCTTTGTACCCAGCATTGCGGCGGGCGAGGCGGAGGACGACGAAGTCACCGAGGGCACCGGTTCCCATTCTGTAGTTGTTAGCAGCGAAGGTATACAGAGATATGGAATGGATAGTGAGTGATACCCGATGAAAGACCCGACTAGGGCAGCGAGGAAGAGAAGGCCGGTTGCACCGGTTCCCCAGTTATACGGCGCTTCGGTCATGATCTCGGAGATGGTGTTGAAGGAGACGATTCCTAAGCGACTCAGTTATTCTGCTATAATGTGCATTTAGATTCTGAAATACCCGCTGTGTTTGCAAAAGCATAGATCAAGCCAGCCTGTATTGCGTTAGCGTGCAGTTTGAGTTAACCTGGACTGGATACATACAATGAGAATATTCGGAAATGCAAAAAGATGGAATGGTCGACGGAAGTACTGCCACCAGGTGGTCCTGTCCTCTCTGAAGTAGTGAACTGGAGCGAGGACATGCCAGTAGTTGCGTGGTAGGAAGTCGAAGCCGCCATCGTTTATTGTGGCCTGACGATCCAGAGGCTCTATAGATGGTTCTTTCTTGGTATCGCCGGTTGACTGGGTATGGGTATTGTGGTCTGTCTGACTGGCAGCGTTTTGGGAGACGGAAGTTCTCGATCTATCGAGCGCATACCGCGGGAAGAGGGAGTCGTCGAGGGTGAAAATAAACAAGACAACCACAGCGCCCTATATAAAATCAGTGAATAATAGCACATTGACTAGAATAATAGCACATTGACTAAGCATGAACATACACTGAGAATGGCAACGACTCTGTAGGCCCACCTCCAGCCAGGCCCCTCAGCAATATAGCCTCCCAGGATTAAACCCAAGATGGTGCCCAGCTGTTGTCCCCAGACATAAACAGCGAGCATGGTCCCTCGCTGGTGGGCGAAGAAGATATCAAAGACCTACCAAGGTTAATACGACCGACTAGGGCTCGCAAAGAAAAGGCTTACTGTAAGTTGAATAATAGCCTGGTAAGCACCCTGTCCAATCCCCCCGACCAGGCTGTTCAGGTACCACTGCGGCGTGCCATAGATATACGAATTCCACACAGAGGCCGCCATAACAATTGTCATCGACGAGATATACACAATCTTGCGACCGAACTTCATGGCCGTCGGAATCCAGAGCACATTGACAAAGCCCAGAAGCAGGTAGTTGAGGGCCGAGCCCCCATTCATGTCGGCGATCGTGACATCGATCTCCTCCGAAATAACAGTCCAGGCAGCACCGGAGACGTTCTCGCCGAACGCCATGACAGTGGCGAACAGGGTTGCCAGGAACAGACTCCATGCCTTCTTTGGCTTGGGCCAGTTCTGGGATAGTTAGAGTGAACCTGATGTAGCGAAGGAAGAGGCATACCAGGGGGTCTCTTGCTGTGTCCAGTGGGCGAGGCACAAGTACGACATTGTGCTCGGTTGTGTCATGCAGTTGCTCGACCTGTGTCTTGTCCCCTGTGGAGTATAAGTGGGTGCTCTATTCCTGCAGGGTGATGCCCTACCAACAAAGAAGATGGTTCCTGGAACATCGGTCTGCGAGATGTCATCTACTCCACCGGCCATTGTGAATACTAATTATTGCAAAAGTGCTGGCAGATGCTGATATCACAAGTATGGCCATGGCGGATCAGGCTCTATTTAAGCACTATCAAGAGAGGACAACCACATACGAAGGACTGATATCCGAAGCGACGATGCGGAGAAAGCGATAGGGACAAAAGCAAGGAAGGTCCAAGAGAAGACGACCCCAATGCTAAACTTGTTAGGGCATAGACTAGAGTCTCTCTATCAGTTTCACTGCGGGGGCGGGGGAAGCTTCGGAACCCACCGATATCGAAGCGAGCAGACTGAAAGCTTGTTGGCTGCAGCCGATAACAGGGCACTGTTGACTCCAACAGTCATGCGCTGCTGGTTGTCGGCCTCCGGATGGACCTTCCACCGCCAATAGCTGCAATCAGTGGTATTTAACCAAGCGATCACCCAGCAGGAGGCACAAGATCAAACATCATGTCGACCGAGGCTGTGCTTATCATCGGCGGCGGCACCTGGGGCTGCAGCACCGCGCTCCAGCTCGCACGCAACGGCTACACAAGTGTCACTGTGTTTGACCAGAGCCCGATCCCCTCACCCATATCGGCCGGAAATGATGTGAACAAAATCATGGAAGAGGGTATACTCAATATTATTTACTGGCTAGCCAGCTGGCTGATATGTACTATAACAGGCTGGCCCTCGGAATCGGATACTGATGAACAATTCGTCTGGAATAGAATGCACCAACTGGCGACAGACGCCTGGAAAAATGACCCTGTTTATCGCCCCTTCTACCATCCTACGGGGTTCATCATGGCCGCATCACAGGGGTCCGCCCAGCACGAGCTTATCGACGAGTACATTCGCACCTGCAAGGACAAGCTGCGCCTACTAAACACCCCGGAGGAGTTCCGAGCCACCATGCCCAAGGGTGTCCTAACAGGGGACTTTCCTAACTGGAAGGGCTTTTTCCGGGAATCAGGTGCAGGATGGGTATTTGCGCGGGGTGCTCTGGAAGCAGCATATCGCGAGGCGTCGCGGCTAGGAGTCAAGTTTGCTGTTGGATCAGCCACCGGGAGTGTTAAGCGGCTTCTCTACTCAGATGACTGGGACGATGTGATTGGAATTCAAACTGCGGATGGACAGAAGCATAGAGCAGACCGCGTTATTCTGTGTGCCGGCGCCAACAGCGACCAGCTGCTGGATTTTAAGCGACAGCTGCGACCGACGGCCTGGACATTGGCTCACATTGACATGACAGAGGAAGAAAGGAAGCTGTGGAAAAACCTTCCTGTGCTATTCAACCCCAATCGTGGATTCTTCATCGTACGTTGTCCTACTTGACACCGGCCGAGTGCTAACCCTACAAGGAACCTGACGCCCAGAACGGGCAACTGAAATTCGTCGACGAGCACCCTGGGTACTGCAATTTCGTCTATGACCCAGACACTGGCATCGAGAAGTCTATTCCCTTCGCAAAACACCAAATCCCCGTGCAATCTGAGCGCAGTGCAAGGCAATTCCTGCGCGAAGCCGTCCCTCACATCGCCGATCGCCCGCTCGCCTTTGCACGGATCTGCTGGGATGCAGACACTCCGGATAGACAATTCCTAATTGCCCAGCACCCGCTGTACAAGTCGCTTGTTGTTGCTGTTGGCGGGTCTGGGAATGGGTTTATGATGATGCCCGCCGTCGGGATTGCTATCCATCAGACGCTGGAGGGGGTGCTTGAGCCGAGATTGAAGCATGGGTTTAGATGGAGACCTGAGACTGCGGTGGGCAGGGACTGGCGCGATACACAGCATCGGTATGGTGGTGATGGCACAGTAAGGGATTTCCAGAAGGTGGATGCCTGGACGCGAATTGGGGTGAGCAGTTTGTAGCTAGATGGCTGTTGAATTACTACAGTGGAGTAGGTTTTTATTTTGTTCTACGAGTCAGCCGTATGTAGAGTTAATCAGTTCAGCTATCTTCATCTAGATTTGGTGTTGGAGATAGCTGGCTGACCACCAGCTGTGCATGGCTGTTTGGTCTAGCGGTATATCGTCTCATCATTTTATGTACTCCAAACTCGCTGAACATACCGTTAAAGACACCTAGATCTACGGCCAATTTACTACAAGGGCTAGGCAGCGGACGCGGCTCCGATGACTGCGCCTCAGACCAAAAGTCTGCATAAGCGAGAGCTTAGCACGAAGATAAGCATTCTGGGTTCCGATTTTCAAATTATAGGCGGGGAAGCAGGGTTCGCCAGATAAGTACAGAGAGCTTCAAGAGTAAGCAAAACAGGACATGCCTTGTGCAACTTCAACGCTCTTTGCTATCTGGAACATATGTCGATACACGGTCAGGAAAACAAATATCAACGTCCTTGTTCGTCTCGAAACCCTCAATAGCAGCCACCAGATGTACACGAGTAGGGCGCGCAGCATTTCTCTGCAGTCTTACCGCAGGCATAACCCTGCGCAATACATTCCTAGGACGGTTGAGTTAGATAATGGGACAATCTTCCAGCTATACAGCAATACACATACTCTTTTTTCCAACCCGTTCAGTTCATTCTTCTGGTAAGGGCCAGGCATGGCGATAGCAGAGCCGACAAAGGCTAAAACAAGGAGGTTGAGGAGCTGCATCGTTTTGTCTTATAGTATATGTCGTTTCTTTTGTTATTCTGTGACTGTGATGGAGAGAGCAGACCAGCAGGACATTGACAGTGTATTTATAATGGTTTCATCGCTGTCCATGGGCGGGAGCGATTAGGACTGAATCAATGAGGCTATGCTGTCAACATCTTGATGCCGCGCGTACTCTCTACTAATCAACACCCTCACTCTAACATTCACTGGGAACTCTGAACTGTCTTTGCAGCCGAGATGCCCCACAAGCCCTGCACAGCCCGCGTTGCAGATCGAGACAATAAGCACTCTTGGCGCCGCGAGTTTCCTACTTGGTAGTAAGTAGTCAATAAATGTCAGATTATTGTACTCTGGGTCAGATGGGCTGATTTTATGGTAATAATAATGGTATTTTACTCTCGCTAATTTCCTGTTTCTTACCTAGCAAGGAGATCAAGAAGTGGCTTTTGTGTCTTCCTAGCGGCCCGTAGAGCATCCATTCATTGCAGATTCTTTGCTGATGCACGGCCCAGCCCATACAGACAATGGTGAGGCGATAGGCCTGTCATTCGCACTTCGCTCGTTGTGTCAAAGATTGAGAATGATCCTTTATCTCTTCCGGCGGCATAGCAAGACGCCGCGTATGGGAGGGGCATTGTGGTGGTTAGACACGCCTTTGTCATGCAATGGTTCCTTTGTCGTCCATATACCGGAGGCAGGGGATTCTGGCTTGTTTAAAGGCGAGGGCTGGACGGTGTCCCGATTATCACCAGCCCTTGAATTCTTACAAACTATTCACATACATTATGGCAGGGCTCTCGGTCTATAGGAAACACGATCTTTACACGCAGGAGGGAATCGAATGCTACGGACCCGGTGGCTACCATCCAGTCTGTCTAGGGGATACATTCAACAACCGCAACAAGATACACCACAAGCTGGGCTGGGGAGGGTTTTCCACCGTCTGGCTGGCCAAGGACACAAGGCGAGTTCAAGTGCACGGGTTTCTATTATTGGGCATTGCTAATGCGGAAATAAACAAGGCAAATGGGTTGCTTTGAAGATAATGAAAGCTAATTCTTTTAGTACATCGTGAGAACTGCATAATCTACAGCTACTAGCAGCGCGCTCTAAAGGGGACGCGATTTCACGGCACATCGCTTCAGTGCGAGACTTTTTCATCCATGGCGGATCGAACGGAGCCCACCAGTGTCTTATATTTGACCTCCTTGGGCCATCGCTTAGAAAAATAATTGGCAGCTACGGATACGAGGATGGAGAAACCCTTGAGCCGGACGTTCTTCTGCGCATCTCAGAGCAACTTCTGGAAGCTCTCGCTTGCTTGAACGATGTTAATCAAGGATTTCAGCATCCAACATTTTTGGCTCAGTTTCTACCGAGGCTTTGAAGTGATAATGGTATATTTCTGCAATAAAATCAAAGGCCAAGTGATTCTCTTCTTACTTGAACCGCTGCTTATCCCAGACCCTTGTGGCCAAGAACTCAAGTTTCTCATTGTCAATTTCGATGTTTTGTTCTCTGGGGATCGCCGGGGTTCTGAGGAAAATCCTTTCAAATTCAAGAACTAGCGGAGCTCCAGTGATTGTGACCTTATTTCGGCGTGTTCTTGTGATAACGACCTGTTGCTGACGGCGACCATGGCCGTTGTCGGTGCTTTCCCATCTCTCTATAACGATCCTGGGCTCATGTTGGTCGATCCGTAGGGTTAAAACAGTCCTCACCTCTCCCTCGGGCCCCCTCAGCCAGTAGTGCACATCTGACTGTAGTTTAGACTGGGTTGCACTGTACGCGACCTCTAAGACAATCGTGGGCCATTTGTTTGATCGATCCCGGGGCAGCCTGGTTGGCTGCCATGCCCCATCGGGTTCCTTTCCACCCATAGTCGCAAAATGAGTCGCAGCGCCGATGGGGTCGAGGGAGCGCTGCATTCCTACAGTAGTTAGAGCCTCATGGAAAAGAACTCCAAAGAGACCTGCTGCGTTTTCATGTGCCATAGACTTCACCATGTTGATCAGGAGGAGCTGGAGCGTTCGATCATATGCACACCAACGGGAGAAAGGAGCTTCGTCTGCGTCGCGGAACTCGGTCGTAAAGGTCTTCTCATCCACAGCACTAACAAGAAACCACTCAATAATGTTGCTGGTAGTGCGAAATGCGTGGTTGAAGTCATTTTGAAACTGCACCCGGCCGCGGTAAGGGTAAGATTGGAATATAGGAGTCAGATAGCCCAGGAAACCACGACCGGCGTCTTCGATGATTCTCAATGTCTCTGAGTCGGAATTAACGGACGCCATTTTGCCAAAGATGATAAGCACAGGCACAACTGGGTTCTTCGAAAGCCTCGCGTGCGAGCAGTCGGTTGCGGGGTTTTAAAAGCTCAGTTAATTTGAGCATGATGTGATGACTTACAACACCACTGCCAATATAAACTTCCGGAAAAACTCACGTCGTACCAGGACCATGTCTTGACCTGATTGTTCCCGATGATTCCACGGAAAAACAACCGTCTCGGGAGATTCCCTGGGGCCCTCCGGCGCAGGCCTCCAGTGGATGCCTTGGGAGGTGAGGGCATCATTCGCCATTCTATCCCACAAGCCGGGAGACCAGGAAGTTCGTTCCTATATCGCCTGAATCAGTGAAACGCTTTGTACATGGAACGAGACTAGTGCTTACACGGCTATGGACTCCGTAATAATGACCGTATGGCCTGCGGCTTCTAGCCTCATGATTCACATTATGTGGCAAGCCATTGTATCTGCGGCTTTTCCCTAGGTCAACTAGGCAGTGCCCTTTATAGTACACAAAGGCTCAGTTTCATCTCTGAAACGGCTTTGTCCTGCTGCAACTTCCTTTACAATGCATACGCCCCGGCAACGAAACATGCATGAGGCGGACTATCGATTAGGAGAATTTAAATTCGAGATTAGTACTTGACTTCTCGGCCATTGATTTTAATTATAGGTGTCCAATAACTCCGAGCATCGATAATGGCCGCCCTAGCAATTTACAAGCAACACAACATTCTTTACACGGAGGAGCCAATCCGAGGATACCGACCTAGCGGTTACCATCCAGTTACCTTGGGCGATACTTTCAACAACGACCGCTATAAAGTATGCCACAAGCTGGGTTGGGGAGGCTATTCCACCGCCTGGCTAGCGTATGACACAAAGTTTGCTGATCCCCTGCCACATTCTTTGTTGATCCACATTAACAAAAGGGAATAGGCAGAAGAGGTGGGTGGCGTTGAATATTATGGTAGCAGCTGTGTCAAAGGACTCTAACGAGCTTCACAACACACAATTGCTACAAGAGGCTTCGGGGACTGACCCGTCCACAACGCGCGTTGTTCAAGTCCTGGACTCCTTCATGCACGAGGGCCCCAATGGAGACCATAGATGTATTGTACTCGAACTGCTTGGGCCTTCCGTTGGTAAGATAATGCGCCTCTATACCCGGGACGAAGATGACACTCCTTGCCCAAGCCTTCTCGTTCGGATGGCAGAACAACTTCTCGAGGGTCTTCAGTTTATGCACCATGCAGGAATGGCACATGGAGGTAAGTACGAGCCACACCATTTACAAGAGTACTAAATGAGTGCAGATGTAAAGCTTGGCAACATTGTGTTTCGGAGTACAAATCTCTCGGAGGCAACTACAGAACGTATTCTAGAGATCCTGGGCGAGCCTTACTTTGAAAAGCTGGAGCGGCTTGACGATAAGCCGCTCGACCATGGCCAACCAGAATATATCGTCGAAGCCGCAAGCTGGGATAAGTGGTTGTTTGAAGAAAAGGAGGACCTTTGTATACTGGACCTTGGGGAGGCCTTTGTAGAAGGAAAGGCGCCTGAGCGACTGGCACAGCCAGGTGCTTTACAAGCGCCTGAGACATTTTTCGTCGGGCGATTTGATCACATAGTGGACCTATTAACCCTGGGGAATAGACACTTGTGACTTTAACAAGGGCAGTTACACTGTTATCTTACAACACAGCCATAGGATGATCCTAAATGCATCCACCGGGTCTAGGGCGTGTGAGTAATTCATCTTAAGTCGTCAACTGCTCTCCAATAACTCAAATTAACCCTGACTCTCCTTCACATGGTAGCTCTTCAACTTGATGAAGGGATCAAAAGCCCGAGGACCAAGCGTAAATCCCATACCCGAGTTCTTCCACCCGGTCCACGCCAGATCCTATAGATACTTGTCAGATTTGGAAACCTAGCCAATGGGTGTATCATAAAACCTACTGGGTTAGGATAGTCGCAGCGGTTGATGAACGCTGTTCCAGCTTCGAGAAGCTTAAGGATCTCCTTGCCAGCAACAAGGTCCTTTGTCCACACGCTGGCAGAAAGCCCATACTCGCTGTCATTCATCCACTTGACCGCATCCTCGTCGGAGCGGACCTTCATAATTGGGATCACTGGACCGAACGTTTCTGCGTTCATTATTTCCATGGTATGGTTGACGTTTGTGAGGATTGTCGGTGCAATGTAATTTCCTGTGGACGGTTGGCTGGTGAAAGTGCGGTTAGAGGGTGTTAGATTGACAGCCCCTTTTGCGAGGGCATCCTGGACCTGTGCTTTGATATTCTCTTGCGCCGTCCTTGAAATGACTGGGCCAACGATGACTGCCTTGTCAGTCGGGTCTCCAAGCTTGTACCTATGGCTGTATGAGCTGGTGGGCGGGGAGGCAGTGTAGAATAGCGACGCCTGTACTTACGTCGCTAGCTCCTTTTGAACTTCTGAAACAAAAGCATCATGCACATCAGCATGGACGTAGATTCTCTCCACAGCACAGCAACTCTGGCCGGCGTTGAAAACAGCCCCATCAACCAGCTGCTGAGCTACATATTGTAAATCCGCGTCCGGCCGCACATACGCAGGATCATTCCCTCCCAGTTCAAGGTTAACCGGGAGGAAACGACTGGCCGTGCTGTTGCGCAGGGCACGGCCTCCCTCTGTTGATCCAGTGAAGGTGGCGAGTTTGATATCGGGGATCTGGACAATGTCGTGCATATTGGCTGGGTTCCCGACATGGATAACCTGGAGGACATCTTCAGGCAAACCGGCTTCCTTAAATATCTCGACCAGACGATCGCCAACGAGTGGTGTCTGGGGAGATGGCTTAAGAACGACCGAGTTACCGGCAAGTAACGCTGGGATTAGAGAGTTGACGATAACAAGATAGGGGAACTAGACAACAGGCGATGTCAGCAGGGGCATTTAATATACGCAAATGCAGCTAAGACAACGTTCATACGTTCCACGCAAAGATAATAAGCGTAGGGCCGAGCGGCTCCTTTTCAATCCAACGCTGGAACCCTGGCTCGGCCCGTCCTGGGATAGCCTGCAGAGCGTCCTCCGATATATCAAGCAGATACATTGCGCGCTTGTGCAATGTTTCAACCTCCTTCACGCCATATGAAATTGGCCGTCCCATCTGGAGAGTGAGCTCCTCGCCAAGTTGCTCTTTACGCAGCTGGATGAGATCGAGACCGCGGGTGATGATCTCCTTCCGCCGCGCAAACGGTATCGAGCGCCATGACGTGAAGGCCTTGGTGGCAGCGCTGAAAACAGCGTTGGCCTGAGAGAGTCTTGTTTCGTCCTTTTCGACCACGATTTGGTTGGTGGAGGGAGAAATAGTCTTGATTTTGGTCGACATGTTGATGTAACTGTGCAGCTCAATCAATGGCTTCTCAGAGAACCCAGCTTCAAGGCACGCATGATAGATTGAGCTATATAGGCCTGCCATATGGACTAGCAGGAGGGCGTCTGGTATACAGCGGCAGCCACTCAGGCAGAGGACCGCGCTGGAGGCTGCAGCCCCGGCAGTTCCACTACAGCTGTCCAATAAGAATATCTTGTGTACAGTAAATATATGATCACTCCGCAGCGCGCTCCGATCGATTTCACAACTTCCAATCAAATGTCTATCCGCGGCGGGCCAACCACAGCGATTGATACTCGTGGGGTCGTCCATCACGGCTGTTTTCCGCGCAGCCGATCACTTGCATTGTAGGACCATATGGTGGACATGGAATGAGACAAGCATCAGATATTATGTGATCAGTCCATACACCGCTTGCAAGTTCGTCCAACAACATCATGGGCTCAATCAAACCATCCAGTCTCAACGAGAAGTTCAACAGGAATGCCGCTGCCAAAACACTAGCAGCGCTGCTGAGAAACGACACAATCGTCCAAGTCGCAGGCATCGACGGCGACGGCCAATTCCGCGGTAAGTGACCTCAAAAGACAAGTTTCTCTCGATCGCAAGCACTGGATTCGGGATGATCTCTGCAATATTCTGCTAGGATATGCACGACCAGCTATACGAGGAGACGACAGATATCACATCGCCGGGTACTGGGTATGCCGATTTCACAGCCATTCCACACCTGGGCTCAATGCGTCGCCTGCCATGGGCCGGGAACATGCCTTTCTTTCTCCTGCATTTTGTTCGGGATGCGCACCCAGTCTCTGCCTGTGGGCGGAGCATGATGCAAAGACTGGCTGGTGATTTGGCGGCTGCTGGTCTCCAGGCTTTGGCAGGAGGTACGTCTAGACTATCACTTTGACAAGCGAACATAGTCCATAACAGGATTACCAGTCCAGCTGGAGTTTATGAACTTCGAAACACCGTCACAGCATGGATACCAAGCTCCTCAGTCGCGTCGAAATCTGGGGGCATTCCTACGAACGAACCCACCGGCTGCGTTGTGCCCGTTGGCAGAAGGCATGTTCGGATACAGCGTAACTAGACCACTTGCTACGCGGGAATTTTTCTTCGACGTTATAAATACAAGCATGGAGTTTGCATGTCCACTGGAGAGCTGGCATATCGAGTCTGGTCCTGGGGTGTTTGAGGGGGTACCATATCTATCCCCTGGTTGCAGTTCTCAAGAGCTAACACACTTAGGCCCTGCAAGTCTGCGAAGTCTCACAAATGGCGGACAGGGTATCACTCCTCAAGTAAGTCCAAGCACCAAACGGCACACTGATACGATCCCGACTCCTATATGCAGACTCCTAACCCGCGCCCTCGGAACCTCCCACGGTGTGAACCCCTGCTTCATGGCAAAGCCCATCACCGGCCTGCCAGGGAACTCCGGCCACATCCACCTAGCACTAACCGACCTCTCCAGCACAGACATGTTCGCACGCAATGAACCAGACCCAGCCGCCCCCTGGGCAGATCTTGCCCACATTTCCGACACCGGCCGACACTTTCTAGCCGGCCTTCTCGAGGCAATCCCAGACCTAATGCCGCTCCTGGCCCTAACAGTAAACTCCTATAAACGCCTAGTCGAGAACTACTGGGTGCTCGTGCGCCTATCCTGGGGGTTAGAAGACCGCCTTGCCTCGCTCCGTCTCATCGCGCCACCAACATGCAAGCCCGCGGCGACGAGAATCGAAATCCGTATCCCAGGAGCTGATCTCCATCCGCACTATGCGCTGCACGCCTTAGTCATAGCTGGGTGGCGGGGGGGCACAGGAGAGGATGGAGCTTCGTATGCCGCCCTTGCCTGCTCGGAGTGGGGAGGATGCACCGCTGGAGAGACTCCCGAATACTCTGGAGCAAGCCGTGGAGCGCTTTGCGGCGCCGGAAAGCAAGGCGCGGGAGATTTACGGAGAGGAGTTCATTAGGTTCTTCTCTGTGTCGCGTGAGCATAAGCTGAGGCTTTGTCGTGAGGCAGTTACGAACTGGTAAGTTATTCTTTTTGATATCATTATGGGCGAGCTAACAGGTGCTACTAGGGAATTTAAGCGGTATATTGAGGTGGTGTGAGAGAGGTATAGGGCGGAATCAACCAGTATCTAGTATTAGTTTGACATATTTCACGCCATAGCTATTGATACTGAATTGACTTATTTACTTGTCCTTGCCCAGCCCAAGTGGCATTACCTTCCAACTCCAATAGCAGCCAGCAGTGTCTCTCTGCTTTCGCCCTAGAACTACTATTTTGCGTCTTGAGGATATAGAAGTCGCTGACCTGCCAGTCCGGAGACCTTCCGTACGGTATATAGGCATGGTAAGCTACAGGAGCTAATTGTATACATTCCAGCATTTATATAAATATGTCGGCCATCGTCTGTGTAGTATTCTAATATATATCTGCTCGTAGTAGCTGTCATGTGTCTGGTCTACTCGTTTACTGCCGAGGATACATGACTGCCTCTCTGCCAAGATACCTCTGCCTAGGACAGCATGGTTCCTATATAGTATCGTGAGAAGCGCCTCTAGTCTCGAGTAGTACCCCCATAGGGAAGTGATCGGACAGCACATAACAGCAGGCAAGGTCCGTTGGGGAAAGTGTGCTGTACTTCGATGGTCCAAGTGGAATAGAATTGTCCAATGAAACCGAATTCCGCGGTCCACCCCATGCAGTCCCCCAGGCCGATATGCAAGGATTGGATAACATGGATGGCACAATATTCGGGTCCCAGCGTACGGTTTGAAGTAGCAGATAAATTGCCCTTTAAAAGTTCAGTGAGGAACAAAATACTACACGCACCAACATGCCCGGACGCCTCAGCAACAAGAACGCCATCATCACCGGTGCCGCCGGGTAAGTGTGCATTCTCAGCCCCGTAGAACACCACAAGCTAACTGCTCCATTTACGCCAGTGGAATCGGCCTCGAAACCGCAATCCTCTTCCTCCGCGAGGGCGCCTCCGTCCTAATGACCGACGTGAACCCCGCCGCGCTGGAAAAGGCCCTCACCAAAGCAAACCAAGTCGTGCCGGACCGAACCGGACGGCTGGACATGAGAACAGTCGACGTGGCAAACGAGGCCCAGATCGAAGACGCAGTCGCCCATGTTGATGCATGGGGTGGCGTGGATGTCATGTTCAACAACGCGGGCATCCAGCATCTAAAAGACGGCGACGCCGAGGACTGCAACAGCGCGATCTGGGATCTGACTATGAATATCAATACCAAGGGCGTGTGGTATGGATGTAAGCATGCGGTGCGCAGCCTGCGGAAGCATAACAAGAAAACTGGAAGTATCATCAATACAGCAAGTATGGTGGCGATTGTTGGATCAGCCACGCCGCAGGTTGCATACACTGCTAGCAAGGGTGCTGTGCTGGCATTGACGCGCGAACTAGCTATTGTCCACGCACGAGAGGGATATCGGTTTAATTCTCTGTGCCCTGGACCACTCAAGTGAGTTTCGTTTCTTCTGAAGGTACTGACGCCTGCTAATTTGTGCAGCACTCCCATGTTGCAGGATTTCCTAGGTGATGACAAGCCGAAACGGTTCCGACGCGAGGTACATTTCCCCCCTGGGCGATTTGGAGAAGCAATTGAGCAGGCACAGGCAGTTGTTTTCCTTGCGAGCGGCGAGAGTAGTTTCGTCAATGCGACAGACTTTGTTGTCGACGGTGGCATGACCAAGGCATATGTGACTCCAGAGGGCCCAGCAACAGTGCCACCAAAGAATCTGGGCCAGTAGTACTATATTTATGCCTCAGATCATGCAAATGAAATCCACACTTCTGACGCTTGCATTGCTTTTGATATCTCCCACGGTCCCACCAGGTTGTGTAGCCACATAAAGTCCAGGATCTCACGGGTTCTAGTTATATTTCCCAGACCGATGGCATTGGCCATGCTGTCCAGTCTAGCATGCAGAATGGTCTGTTGATACGGACAAGTCACGCAAGACCCGATGACTGCAATGGGCCAACAGAGACTCGTGTTGATTTGATTTGACGGCTGCAGCTGCTCTAGGTGGTATAGTGCCTGGCAGACAGCAGTCTCAATCGTGGACGCATGTATACTTATAACATCTAGGGTCGGCTTTCCGATCGCCGTGAGCAAATAGAGGAGCATTGCCTGCTGGTATATGCGGCCGGCGAGGACGGTATCAGGGCTCAATTCGCTCGTGGGGTTCCACTGCGAGATCTGCATCTGGAGAGCGGCGAATGCCATAACTAAATCTGCAGATGTACCAGACGAGCCTTGCCGTATCCATTCCCGAGCCAGTTCCAGTATTTGCGGCATGAACAGTAAAAGGTCCAGCCAACAGCCACATAAGTTACCAATGTATCCTGCCTCGACAAGTCTGTGGCCCTCCTGCAGGAGCTCAGGGGAGAGGAACACCTGCTCGGTATACTCAGCATCCATGGAGACCATACTGGTTGTTGCGGTGTATATGAAGTACTCGACGAGGAAGTCGCGCAGAGTGCTATGCAGGCTGTGGGTGAGCTGCGCCAGCACATCCGGTAAAAGCGAAGCAGCAGCCAGGAGGTGATCAAAAATGGTCCCATTTGCGTCGCCGCGTGCAGTCTGCATGAATTAACAAGGTTTCTACACGAACGCTTGTCAAACTCACCTCCGTAAAGCACATTATTAACACGCTGACCGCGGCGGACAAGATATCGACATTCTCCTGCCGGACTATATTTCCGATGACTGTTCGAATCGATCGTACCGATTTATTATACAGCACAGCCCCCTGCGATCCATCCTCTTGGGCAGCCCTGATGGTCTTATGTGCGCAGCTTTGGGCTAGAATAGACTCCAGAACTAGGTCGCTTGATGTCGCCAGTGGAAGCAGCAGCACAAGAAATGGGTTCGACGGCGCAGAGCCATTGGCCATACTATTAGCAGTAGTTTGAATGTAGTGGCCGAAGAGCGCAAAGCGACTGGGATCCAGCTGCGGCATTAGAGACGGCTGTCTGGGGATGATTTCGTGAGGACTTTCCGATGGGATGAACACGCCAACTGTAGCGCAATCCTGTTCATTCGCTTGAGGGTTGAGCATGGGCTCAATGCAGGGGAGAGCGTCTGTATTCTGCAACAAGTCAGGCAGCTCTAAATCCGTGGAAGACGAGCGATCGGTCTGAGACGCGGGGACCTGATCATCTACGCTGGTATCGTCATTCCCAGATGCTGAAGCACCGTTGCTCGCGCTGGGTGTTTCTGAGTCAATTGTCTGCTGTTTACGCGGTTTCTCGCAATCGTCTTTGCTCGGCCATTTGCAGTCAAGGCGATTCCGAACGCAGCCCATGCACCGTGGTTTCTTCTCGTCGCATTTTTTCTTGCGGGTGCGGCAGGTCAGGCAGCCGGTTCTCACGCGGAGAATGGCTCGAGTTGGCCGGCGAGGATGTCTGGGGGCCTGTTTTGGGGACATTGCAAGGGTGGGATATTGCGAGATTGGAGATGTGGAGGACTGCCAGGAAATGATTGATAAATTGGTGGAGATTGGAGTCAAGTGGCGAATCAGAGGCCGTACACCCTCCTGATCCAGGAAAGATAGACGATAGGAAAGTAACCAGCGAGGTATATATTCTACCACCCCTTCCAGGGTATCCAGCTGTCACACACTACGTCGTTCTCGTCTACCACGTAGTATACATGGAAGGCCGCCGCTGTGATACACGTATGCTGGCAATATATAAACACCTTCTGACCAACACGAAAGACATCCTCCACCTTCATATCTCCTTTAATATTACTGGCTGGAAGTCCCACAATGCCGTGTTCCTGAGATAGCCGAACCAGATGCCACTCGGGATGCGCGACAATTTGACCGAATCCAGGGACAACGCTGGTTTCGCGAGACAGGGCGATAGCACCAGCATTTACGAGAGCCTCGTTCCGCTCTGGGTAGACACTGCACAGGTCGGCCAGGATTCGGACTGCCTGTTGCGACCGATCGACCAGGCCAGTGGAAACTTGCTGGAGATCAAGGGCAGGAAAGTTTCCTAGCGAGAATTCGTTAGCAACAGACGCCCGTCACTTGCAAAGTCCCATGAACACACCTGCATGGAGCTCCAGGGTATATCCAGTAGGGAGCCTGCCCTTGATCGCTTGAACGGTATGGGCGGTCGGCGTGGATCCGATAGAGAGGGTCAAGGGTATACCTTCATCAACCAGCTTTGATGCTTCCAGGGCGGCGTTGAGCTCATGATGCAGTACCTGTCCAGCAGAGTATCTGTCTCGACAGCCGTACGAGTGTCCTGCGTGGCAGTAGAAGCCGTATAATGTCGCGGCCTCTGAGCTCTGTACTCGCTGTACCAGACGTGGGAGCCTTTGAGAGCTATTCAGTAGCCCAGCACGACTCGATCCAACATCGATCTTTACAAACACAGGCCACCTCGCCAGGCCTGGAATCTTTGAAGCGACCTCCTCCAAGATCTCAAGTTGTCCCTCGTTATCTACCATCAACGAGATCTTCACCCGCTGAGATATTCTCGCAAGACGCTCTAATGCATGCCGCGTAATAGGGAGACCATACAGGCACTTCATAGTCAGACTCTATACTATCAAAAACGTAGCAATCATACCTCGTCCAGAATCCCTTCGTCTACTAATGGAAGCGCCCCTTCAATTTCACACACCGTGGACGCAACGATCTTCCTATGGTTTCCCCCATCAAGCATCATCCGCGTTACTTCGAGACTCTACTCATTTCACAAGGTCAGTCCATTGCAAATGTTTTTGCTTCACGCGACCGACCTTTAGCGTCTTAACATGAGGCCGAAATGCAATACCCAAGTCTCGCACGTCGTTGAGGAGCCTCCGAATGTTGTCTTTCAATACAGGAAAATTCAGAACCAATGCCGGTGTGGGTAAAGCAGAGACATCTTTGTTGAGGTATGACCTGTGGTGTTGCATTGAGAAGTCCATATCTGGGAGCCCTTTCAGCAGCGGCGATGGAATAATTCCACCCTCCCATACTCATCAGATACTGTGAGATGTTTATCCAGGATATCTCGATGCTGAACAGCGCGGCAAAGCAGCACCCCCTTCCAGCCAATCAGAGAACGGACCGCGCTGCTGAGCCCTCACCCTCGGAGGGAATCCATGGCAACGATAACACACACCGACAATGCTGTGGCCTCGCTCCCCGCATGATGATCAGGATGGTTCTGTGGGGTATCACAGGCCCAGGTTGTATAAGTAGCATTTGTAGTGTAGCTGTCCGTATATGCAGCCTCAGCGTCTGCTTGGGTATCAATGACACTATTTCTGGCCATCTTCTTCTATACGCAATTACAAACCTCAAAATGGACAAAACTTCGGATAAATCACATACTGCCGATGAAACATGCGAGAATGTCGCAGGTAAGCATGAGCAGCCCTCCCAGAGACTCAACACCAACCAGTCGCAGTCAACGGCGAAATGCACCAGCTGCGAAAGAACTTCTCCCTTTTATCCATAATCGGAATGGGATTCTCCCTGGCGAATTCCTGGTTCGGGATTGCAACAGCCCTTGACACAGGAATAAAATCCGGTGGCCCCGTCCAGCTCGTTTACGGCCTTATTCTCGTCGCCATTGTATGCGGATCTATAGCAGTTTCACTGGCAGAGCTCAGCTCAGCAATGCCCAATGCTGGGGGGCAGTACTACTGGACCGGGCATTTGGCGAGCCCGGAGTGTGCCAGGTTTCTCTCATACCTCACTGGGTGGATGGCGTGGGCCGGCTCGGTGTTTACATGTGCCAGCATCTCTCTGGGTGTTGCTGGACTTTGCATGGGCTGTATCCAGTTGACTCATCCTGATCTGTAAGTAAAAGCCACGGGATACCTGCTAGATGGCTAATTCTGTAGGGAAATTAAACCATGGATGATATTTGTTAGCTACCAGATCATCAACTCCACCTGCGCAATATTCAATATGTACAGCCGCACTCTTCCTCTAGTAACGCAGGGCACATTGACGATATCCATCATATCCTTCGCGGTCATCTTAATAACAGTCCCAGTAAAAGCACCATCATATCAGACACCCTCGTTCGTGTTTTCCAGACTCATGAACCAGACCGGCTGGTCCAACAACGGCATCGCCTTTATAGTCGGGCTGGTCAATTCCAACTGGGCTTTTAATGGGATCGACGCGGCCACCCACATGGCAGAGGAGGTCTTTCACCCTGAGCGTATTATCCCCATTGCACTGGTTTCAACCGTCGCCATCGGCTTCGCCACTGCGTGGCCATTCAGTATTGCGATGATGTTCAGCATGCAGGATTTCCAGGAGGTTGCCGATACACCGACGGGCGTTCCCATCTTGCAACTGTTCTACCAGGTCCTACAAAGCAAAGCCGGTGCGATTGTGCTAACCTCACTGATCATTCTAACAGGATGTGGCTGCCTCATTGCATCTCACACCTGGCAGGCTCGGCTTTGCTGGTCCTTTGCTAGAGACAATGGACCTCCAGGGTCGAAGTATTTAAGCCGTATCCATGGTAGACTTCGTGTTCCTGTATGGGGACATCTTGTGAGTAGTGCTATCTGTGCTATTCTTGGGTGTCTCTACCTAGCCTCCTATACAGCGTTTAACAGTATGGTCAGCGCTGCCGTTGTCCTCCTGTACGCATCCTACAGCAGCCCAGTGATTTGTCTCCTCGTCAACGGGCGCTCGACCCTGCAACGCGGACCCTTCTGGCTCGGGCCACTAGGACTTATCTGCAACATCGTTCTTGTCGCATGGTTGCTGTTCTGTCTCGTAGTGAGTCTTACTCCCGTCCCGTTTCAGTATCAACGCTAACAACTGCTGCCAGATGTATGCATTTCCACCGGAGTATCCTGTTAGCGGCGGCAATATGAACTACGTTTGTATCGTGTACTTCATCACGTTTGCGCTTATCATTGCCTGGTGGTTTATTGATGCGAGGACTAATTTCCACCTTTCATAAGTGTATTACGTGTACTCGTCCGCTGGATGGATGTTAACTAGATTCTTGATTTTCTTAAGATCAGCCCTCTATCCATACTAAGCTATTTCTTTCCGCCCTTTGACGATTGAACGGTTCCCCAATAGAGGCACCGCCGGCAGTCACAGGGCCTCCTACTCCAGCCAGGCGGGCGGATTCGTCGTGCTCATCGTATCACACCATTCCGATCCAGCATGAGGGGAAGCATATCTATGCCTTAATAGTCACCATGGATATTTGGCGGCGTCTACCGACGGGGAAAAGTACCCCACTCTCTCAATACAAGCCTCCAGCTGTGCCAATCCTTTGAGACCAGGCGTACCAACCTCGGGCCCGTGAAAGTTCCTCCCATTGCCAAAATACGCACTCCCAGGTACCGGCGGAGTAGGATTCTTCGAGACCCTATGCAGAACGCAACGTGGTCAACCGGTTTTTCCCCTCGCGTGGGCTGCATGGACCCAGTGGCCCACAGCCAGGTCGACCCACCAGGCGATCGAGGGGATCAATTAACTCCTGAACCATCAGAATTCTCCCCGATCCAGTCTACTGGAGTTCCTGCAGGGAATAGATTTAGGGAGCCAGGTTACTGCTACGAGGTTCTTGCAGCTACGTATATACTGATAGGTACGGCAAGATAGTTACCTGAGTCTGTCGAAGGCGCGGGTGGAAGAGGCGGCATATCTCGGCCCTAAATACAACTAGTCTACGTATATTGTTCCTTTCTACGATCTGGACGATCTGGTCAGTGTTGATCCATCATTGTCCGGATTCCTGGATTCCCATATTTCCAAAGGGGAAGTGGCGCCCGTCGGATCTCATTTCCCTATATTGGGATGTCGGTTCTTGTATCGGCGATTGGGGCTTACCAGAAATGGGCATTGAATGGCACAGGCATCGTCAAGCTTCTGTCGGTATTCGTCCATTGGTTCAGGGGGGATATATAGATGGGGGGAGGGGTGATCTTCGTCTGTTCCATGATCTGGAGTGGCCTTGTTTTGCGGTACCAGCCATCTATATAATTATTACGTAGCCGACCCATGACAGGGAGAGCCTCGAGACGAGGTGCAATTGTCTCTGTGCGTCTTTCTTCAGATGAGGGGCGTAAATCTGTGGCAGTATGCTGATTCCAAGATGAAGTGTAGAAAAAACCTGAATCATGAACAATTTCTCTGCTACCAAAGCCTTACTTATTATTTAGCTGTTTCGAGATCCTGTTACTGCCCCAGAATCGGGTAAAAGCTTGTCTTCCCTGTTCTCCTGTGCAAAGTTTGATCCATACCCATTAATTGGAGTTTTCTGGGCCCATAATGTGGAAGCAGCACGAGTCAGGAAGGCTGTGCGATGTCTTTCGGCCGACCGGACCAAGCTGCTGGGGCCTTGGTGGGCTTGCTGGGGGCAGATCGCAATAGATGGGAGAATTGGAGACCGCAGCAGCCTGTCAAATTGTCGCGTCAGCGCTGGTTCCATCGATTTGCCCCCCGAACACGAGCTGCGGTGGCAGATCTGCGATGATCTCACGATGCAAGCAATTTCCGACTGGCTGCGCCTGCAACGACCGATCAAACCTTGATCCTGTCCAATGAAACACCCCGAATTGGAAAAATTGGCCAAACTCTCGCCAAACTCTCTCCATGCCCGGTCTCCGTAAGCCATGCGAGGTGGTTCTGGCTTAAAACGAGGCGTTCTCGTCGTCGTGCATGGCCGAGCCTCAGCGCCCCGACTGCTCGCGTGCTGGACTGCCAGCCCGCTAGGAAAAGAAATATCGCCATCATGGCTACACTGATTCGGACTCTGTATCTGCTGCAGGGCGAGAATGTCCAGTCTGGCCTTGTGCCTCGTGCCGGCAAAGGACCGCCGCCCGAGGTGCCTATTGTGGGCTCAACGAAGGCCGGGTTCATTGCTATGGGAATCTGCGGCCTGCTGTCGTTCCTGGCGACCTTCAGCCTGCTCGCCTTCTTGACGTATCGATTCATCTTCTGGGATCGCTACTATAAGCGGCCTCTCGCACGGAACCAGTACGTCGTCCTGATTTACAACCTGCTTCTCGCCGATCTGCAGCAAGCGACGGCATTCCTTCTGTGCCTGCACTGGGTAGGGCAGGGGTCGGTATACTCTTCAACTGCCGCCTGTGTCATCCAGGGCTGGTGGATCCAAACCGCCGACCCGGGGAGTGGGCTGTTCGTCATCGCGATCGCCATCCATACCGGCGCTGTCGTCCTCCGAGGCAGCCAGCTGCCATGGCGCGCATTCGTGGCCTGCGTTGTCGGAATATGGGCCTTTATCCTCGTTCTCGGATTCGTGCCTGTCGGACTCTACGGCTCCGAGACATTCGTCATCTCCGAAGCTGGCTGGGTACGTCCCTAATACCGGGTATATCGTTATATTGCTAACAGACACAGTGCTGGATCAGCCCCGAACACGAACGCGAGCGCCTCTGGGGCCACTACATCTGGATCTTCCTCTCCGAATTCGGCACCGTCGTGCTATACAGCTTCATGTTCTTCTTCCTACGGCGGCGAGTGCGCCAGACCGCACGCCTGGGCCCAAACCACCAAGCCAGCCTGAACCGCCTCAACCGCGTCGTCGTCTACATGGTGATCTACCCAGTCGCATACGTGATCCTGTCCCTCCCGCTCGCCGCCGGGCGCATGTCCAGCGCACGTCACATCATCCCTAGTTACGCTTACTTCGCGGCTGCTGGCTCCCTGATGGCATTATCAGGACTGGCCGACGCGGTAATATACACACTCACCCGCCGGCAGCTCCTCGTCGACACGGACTCGCACGCATCCCACGAGATCTACGCTGCGTATTCCATGACGCACAACCACCAGACGCACATCAGCACGACGCGGGAGACGCGGAAACGGGGACGGATGGGCTCTCGGGTGCGTCGGGGCCTGCAGACGCTGAACGAGAGCGTCATGGATCATCGGGACGATTCGACGGAGGAGATTGTGAAGAAGGGTGATACGGAAATGAAGAATATGAATATGGGGCACGGCGTTTATCAGGAGACGACGATTGAGATTACGCATGAGGATGCCGAGCCGGAGGACTCGCGGGCGAGATATAGACATGAGTAGATTAATGATGACAAGTTCCATAGACTGAAGTACCTCCCATCCAGGTTGTAAAAATATACTGACGAATTAGATATATAAGGTGAGATGAGATGCCTTCATTTACTGCGATTGATGGATTCTCGCTCCGAAATCCGCACCATCATGTCCGACTGCAAGAACAGCCCATTGCGATTAACACTCTGCCACGGGCGCGACGGGTCCATAAGCACGATATCATATCTGGAAAATATCTTATGACCATTAGCATGATTTCGCCCCCAGAAATGAATATGTTCGCTCACCTCCGCAATCGCCTTCGAAACCTCAATCAAGGCGACCTGCTTCCCCAGACAAGCATACCTCCCCGATCCAAACACCAGATCCATAGTCCTGTTCATCTCCAACAGCTGCTCCTCCCCGGCCTCGATCCAGCGATCTGGGCGGTATAGGTCTGCATCGCTCCCAAAGACGCTGACATCTCGATGTACGCCCCAGCCAGAGTACCCGATCTGTGTACCCCCAGGGACGAAACGTCCGTCGAGGGTATCGCCACCTGGCGGGACGACCTTTTGCATTAGACCGATGACTGGTGGCCAGATGCGGAGGCTTTCCTTGACGCAGGCCTGGAGGTATGGGAGGGAGAGGGCCTGTTCGTAGGTGATTACCGGGCTTGAGAGGTGGCCTCGTGAAGCTGCATCATCGAGTTCATTCTGGAGCTTAGCCAGGGCCATGGGGTTAGTAATTAAGAAAAGAGTTGCTGTTCGAATTGTCGTCGCGGTTGTATCAGAACCAGCGAAGCTGCAGATATAAGTAACAATCAACAGGCCTTGGAAGAGGAGGGAGACTTACATCTGCAGGACTGTCTCCTGCTCTGCTTCTTCCTGGCTCAGTCCATGCTTCACAAACGAGCCGAGCATATCGGGACGAGTCTTCTTATCCGGTCCGTACCGTTCTGCGACGATTCTCTTCGCGACTCTGCTGGCATCAGCTCCATCCGATATGTATAGGTGGATCCGTACCCCATTAACAACCCAGCACCCTGCGTATCGGTCGGTTTCGGCATAGCCAGTTGGCTGATCCCCGGGAGACGCATTATCCTCTCCAGACTGGGCAATGTCGAGAACCACTCGAAGATAGGCAGCATTGCTGTTTGGTTCGCGATATACCCGTGCAAGTCCTCGTCGTGCTCCAGGAACCCCATGGGCTGCCCGAAGGCGACCGCGGTGATAATATCGAGAGTAAGGAACTGACACAGACGGGAAAAGTCGACTACCCTGAAGGAGCTTGTGGAGGAGGTATAGTTCTCGCGAATGAGTTTGAAGAAGCCGGTGAGCTGGTCGTCGATGCTCTGTTCCAGGTGTAGGTTTTCTTTTCCGGAGTACTATACAGCCCCATTAGTTGATAACGACTTAAGAGACGAGTCTTGTACCCCCGGGACGAGTTTATTTCGTAGCTCGATATGGCGCTCCTCATCGCGCTCGCAAAAGACGTGGTTGAGGCTGTGGCTGAAGGCCGTTGCGTTGTACCAGTCCGACCGGGTATAGGGCGATCGCACGGCGCTGATTCTGCGAATAATCTGCGCGTCGTCGGTGACTAGATCATTTGGACCGATCCGCGTGAGGTGCCCTATTCTGTCAGTATAATTAAGCGCTTAGGGAAGATGGATGTACCGTACTGCTTGCAGGCCTCGGCGACATCCAGGTGCATGCGGCCATGCAGGGTGCTCCGCATCATCCACAGCTTGGACCACGCTGCGACCGGGGGACCAGGGAACTGGCGCAGTCGCAGATACGAGCGTAGCGACTGGATAAACCAGAGGGCGATGGTGAGGGTGGCAAGCCACCCCAGGGACAGGAACGGCACCAGAGAGTGGCCCATCTCTGCGATATGGAACAGATTCAAATCCCAACACAGCGGTTCACAAAGAGAAACAATGCCATTGTTAATGTCAATGTTAATGAGCAAAGACGCCCCTCAGCTGACGTGGAGACTTCACTCGTCCTTCAATGGGGCCGTCCCTATTCGCTGCTGCACGAGTGACTGCAGCTAAACCGTTCTGAACTGCCATTAATCAGGGAAATTAATTACTCGGTTCATAACGTCTTCCCCGCTGTCTCTGCCCGAGCGTCCCGTGCCGTCCCACAACTCGCCCCTGACCTGCTCCTGCGTCTTGACTCTTGACACTCTTGGGCCACAGCACCATGGCGGAGCACGACCACCCCGAGCAGTTCATCGAAGTCGAGGTAGACCCATTCCCCTGGTGAAAGAAAGTAGAACTGACCCTGCAGGACGACGCCGACTCGACGCTCGGATCGCAAATGTGTGCCCCCACTTGCTGCCCGACCGCTGCTTTGCAACTGACAATGGCAGTGCGAGTGAAACATCGTCGTTAAACAGCCTGGTTCTGCAGTTCGAGTATGAAAATGGCCGGTAAATCTCCCTGTGGATTGTGATAGTAGTTAACCCTGTTAATATGATCGGCATAGGAGGTATCACTCCTACCAGTCTGGGCGTAAGTTCAAGCAGACTAAACTATTTTGTCCGAATTCTAACGGCCATCAGACTATGCCTTTCCCAATGATGAAGTATTATCCACCTGGACTACTTCCCAGTTGAGATAGTCTGACGTCTTTCAGGATGAGCTGGCCCGCATGGACCTGGAGCATCACATCTTCCTGCTCCTGCTGGATGGCGAATTGCATTTAGCTCCTGTCAAGACTCCACATCGCATTCTGGATCTGGGGACTGGAACGGGGATCTGGGCCATTGACGTCGCGGACAAGTATCCAGAGACGTCTGTCATTGGAACTGACCTGTCGCCAGTGCAGCCTTCATTGTAGGTCCGACAGCATTCCAGCATGGCCTAAAGCTAATAGCGTAGCGTCCCTCCCAATCTTGAATTCCAGATCGACAACTTCGAAGATGACTGGACGTTTCGCAGCAACTCGTTCGATCTCATTCACTCCCGGTTGCTGCTGGCCAGTGTCTCGGACTATCCCAGGCTGTTCCGCCAGGCCCTGAGGTACTCAGCCCAACTCGAATATTAAGTCAGTTGCTAATAGAGCAGTGCCCTCAAACCGGGCGGATACATGGAAATGCAGGAAATCGATCCCGGCTTTGAATGCGACGACGACTCCATCCCAGAGGACAGCAGTGCACTGCAGTGGTCGAACCTGTTCTTCGAGGGGTGCAAGAAAATCGGACACGCGATTCCCTCGCCGACTGAGTATAAGACACTGATGGAGGACGCGGGCTTCGTTGATGTCAGACTTAAGATTGTAAAGCGCCCGTCGAATGTCTGGGCCAAGGAGAAGCATATGAAGCGTCTGGGTTTGGTAAGTAACATGGTTCTATACAGGACGTTGCTAACATGTGTAGTATACACTTACCAACCATCTGAATGGACTGCATGCATTTACCATTGGTCTCTTTACAAGAGTGCTCGGATGGAGTGTCCCTGAGGTCGAGGTCTTCCTTGCAAAGTGTCGCAAGGAGTGGAAGGACGCCTCTATCCATGCCTACCAGAGAGTGTACGTCTATTATACTGCCTGCTGAACCACAACTAACCGCTACAGGATATTCGTTTATGGGAGGAAACCTGATATTTGATTGAACAATTCTACTATCGTTTAGCAACATCACAAGCGCTTAAGCCGTCGTAACATGTTATACAAAATGCCAGACCTCTGAATAACCTCCCCAGTATCCCCATCTCCTTCCCCTTCATCCCCTACCAACTCCCTCATCACCAGCTCAAAATACGCCTCACAGTCCACCCTCCCCGGCGCCAGTCTACTCGACCCAAGCAGTGGCCCCTTAACCTGCAAATCATGCACCTTCAGCGCAAGCAGATCCCTAATCTCATCCCCCCAAAGCTCCCCATCCCTCTTCTCCAGGAACGCAATGCCCCTATACATCGAGACATGGCTCGCATGCCTCTACCTCCCACACTCATCCAGCCAATCCTTCCAATCCCCAAACTGCGGATCATCAATCGACCGCGTCTGCAGCGTATGCGCCCAGACCACATCGGCGAATTTATCCTGCACATGCCGTAGTCTCTCAAGCGCGAATTTCGACCAGACGGGCTCGCGCGCCTCCACGCGCCATCGCCATGCTCGAGTCGGTATCCAGAACCCGATGCTGATTTCGAATGTCTTTATCCCTTCTTGGGCGATGAAGCGGGCCAGGTGCTCGACTACGAGGCGGGATTTGGGGGCGTCTAGGTCGGTGGCGTGGGTTTGGACGGGGAGTGTTCCTGATGCTTCTATGCCGATCCACTGGGTGCTGTTCATTTTGGTGGCGGTATTAGGCAATATGATGTGAGTCGTATTTGAGTAATTAGAGCAGTTGGGCATTTATGTAGTTTTTGTATACAAACGAGGGAAAAAAGCCACATAATGAAGGTGTTTCATTGACTGCATAACAAACCTTGGACAAGTTCCTTTTGCTACTTTCGGTCTCAGGCCGGGTGGACAAAGAATCCAACGGGCATTATCAGTCTTTATCTATCGGTGGCTACGTGGATGTATAGCTCATCCAACTTCCCCTCTGTTATTTGTCGGAAATCATATGCTCCAGATAACTTCATACTGTCAGTACGCCGCATCAAGTAGGAACTTGGCAGGAGATTATTGAAGATGCTTGATAATATGTTCATTGCTAGACCATTTTAAGATCACAAACTCCCGCACGCTTTCCATGCCATTAAGTATACAACCATTCAATACTTTACACAAACTCCGTTATACTTCAATGCATCACCTCATCCCATTATAAAACTCCCCCGACCTCCTCAGACTCTCCATCGGATCCAGCAACGCCCTAACACCACCCCCAGGGCTCGACTCATGCAACGAGCGTCTCCGCTGCTCACGCAACTCCCTCTCCGTATCCAGAAGCATATTCTGCACCTTCCTCGAGCCCTCCGCGGTCTTGACCTCGCCGGAATTGAGAATCCCCATCAGCGACGCCTTGCTCATATGTCCACAGGCGGCTGGGTCACTCTTTTGTTTCGCAGGAGAGGAAGGAGTCCCGTCGTCGCGGGCGTTGTATGAGAACGAACGTTTTGTGTCTTTTAATCGTGGGACGGTGGGGATTTGGTTCGTTGATGCTGAGAGACGTCTGGTGCGGTTGTCATTGAGGGACATTGTTGCGGCACTATGTTTGTTAGACAGTAATGAGTGCTGGATTCAGTGGGAGCGCTACCTGCAGACTGTGATTAGATATTACGAGGCCATGTGGTTGGAAGCCGTTAGAAGAATGGCTTTGTTTGATATCGCGGGGAAATGGGTCCCGACGTGAGTTAAATGATGCAAGCAGTCGATGGAGCCACCACCTGGACCATCATCCTTGATAACCGAATTGACCGAATCAGGTCAGTCATTGGCCAATTCGTGTCTGACCCATGGGATTTAATCAGAGGGAGAACCACTCAAAAGCTAAGGTGGCCATCCGCTGAGCAAGACAAACGTCATTCTTACAGCGAGGCTGAGCTTGGCACTGGCCAGAACATATCCTATTACCATATGACTCAGGAAGCCGGTCCTTCAGGAGGCCTATTGGAATATACACCGGCGTCTACGACAAATGCATCCTCGACATCTCGCACCTTGAACCGGTACTCATCCCCGCGGTCCAGATACACCACGCGACCATCCAGCCCCGCCTTCTCGATCTCGGCCTTGAAATCCTCCAACGGACTCGCAAACACATCATAGTCATCATAGTGGATGGGGATCGTAACCTTGGGCCTGACCTCCTTCACCAAGTCCGTCCCCTGCTTCCCATCCATCGTCAGCATCATCGTGAACGGGTTCATCCACGGCCCGGGCACAGTCGTCCCACCCAGATGGGCAAGCATCAGGTCGACATCTGCGCCATAGTGTCTGGGAACATACTTCAGTTCCTGGTGCATCAACGTATCCCCGGTGATGTAGATCCGATAGCACGTCTTGAAGGTGATCGTGTTGTCGCCGTAGCCCAGCTCTATCACGTAGCCGTTGGTGGGCGGGATCTATCCCTACATTAGTACCACTCACGTAGAAGTTGTTGATACATACCGCACCAATAAAATCATTCAGCATCTGGATCGGCCGAGACTCGGGGACATGCTTGGCCGGCGTCGCAACAATAACCATCCCCGGCTTTTCAGGGCCTGGTAAATCGCATTTCAGATTCACGATCAACCGACGGCACGGGTCCAGGTCATAGAGGTTCGTGAACGGGTCCTCCCCCGAACCCAAGATCGATCTCGCCTCCGGCGTCGAGATGATAGGTATATCCCGTCGCAGCGACTCCTCGACGTGCTGGTCGAAGTGGTCTGCGTGGTAGTGCGAGAGCAGGACTATGTCGATGTTCGGCAGGTTATGCAGATCCACGGCTGGGTTTGTCTTGCGCTGGCTCCAGACGCCGGGGCCGAGATGGACGTGGTCGCCAGCGTGGAGGAAGTTTGGCTGGGCTGTTAGTGAATATCTGATCCATATCATTGGGGACATACATCTGTCATGATCCGCATGCCTTTCCATTCTCTAGTAATGGTTAGTATAGTCCGTCGCAGATTGACTGACTTACATTATGGTTGTTGCCGTTCCTACAAAGTAGATAGACCCATTCTCGCGTCCTGTGGTGGAAGGGTGCGTGTTGCTGGTCTTTGGAGTCGGCAGACTCTTGGGCATGTCTGCAACAACGCCATCGCGAGTTACGGGCTGGACGTTGTCCGGGTCAATGATTATACGCTGCAATCGGCCTGCACGAGACATATCGAACGAACCTGGAGAATGACTGATGATAGGTGAGTGATACTTGCAGTGATACTTATAAAGAATCAAAGTACGTTGTCGTGACGTCAAATTAGACAACATCATTGTCTGGTATATCCATTGAGGAAAGTTAAACACAAACGTAAGCTTTAAGTTGTATATACTTTAGCCCTTCATACATTAAGCGAGTGTGGTTGCATCAGACCATGTCTCCGTTCCACTAATCATCAATCTGGCATGTATACACACATCATGACCAAAGCATAAATCCTATTCCTACGCCGGTGTCGGTGTTCCAGTAGCCGTAATAGCAGACGACGCCTGCTCAATAACCACACCCTGGGGAATAATCTCCGGTCCAGGCACAATATACTCAGTCAGGGTCTCGTAAATACTAATCAAAATACCGGGATCAGTCGGGGTATAGAAATCCGTCGCCAGAGTCCCAGACGGCGCAACGGTTCCAGAGCCGGTAATCGCAAGGTTGAGACATTGAGGATAAAGTTGCGCGCCATTCTCGCTGCCAGCGCCGTGCAGGGCGATGATCTCGTGGCGGAGGACATAGTTTCCAGGCGCAATACTCTCGGGGATCTCAACGAGCCAGCCATTTCCGTTCGCGATTAGCTGGTCGTCGGCCCAGACACCAGGGACGGTGGAACCGTCGATCAGGCCCGGGCCATCGATCTTGAAGAACTCGAGAGTTGTCTTGTCGACCGTCTCGCAGCTCTCTCCGCAGTTGGCGAGGTAGTCCAGGACAGGCCCGTGATGGCTCTCTGGCCAGGGGGTTGGTTCCCACTGGATATAGATGCGATCTCCGGCGGCAACCGTAGCATGGCCGGCGGCGTTGGTAGCATTGGTGTGACAGATTATGGCGTCAGTACCAGCCTCGTTAGGCGTCACAAAGCCGTTCGAGAGGTTAGGTGTCTGCCAGCCGATGTTGACAGGGGGGTCTGAATTGTATGGATCTTCAGATGGGAGCCAGCCACGGTACCAGACGCCGTTCACCACGATGCCGGAGACATAGCCGTGTGCAGCTGCCTGTCTTGCGGCGGAGAGGAGAGCGAGAGCAACAGTATAAGCTTTCATTGTGACTTGCGAGGAAGGGATTTGCTGCGGATCTTTCCTGGTTTGGCGCTGGATTTATGCCTCTTTTATATCTTTCTAGGACACGGGTACTCATTTGAACCCCGCCAGCCATCGAGGCATATGACCGATGTTGTGATAATGGACTACTCCTCTCCATATTGTCGGTCCACCGGCACATCTGAAGAATACACAATGCATGTGGGGGCAGCCAGGGGCAGGGGTGGACATGTTAGCTTTGTTTGATTCGTGCAGATAAATTAAAAACTCGTAACATGCGGGAGAGTTGACACAGTTTAATTTGTTCTGCAGGACTATCCTTGTTTCCCCACGGAGGAACCCCTGGCAGCCCCGGGGTGTTTCTTCAGGAATCTCCGTTTTGGGAGCGGATATCAGTATCGACACCGCACTTAGAACCCGGGTACCCTCCCCTGCTGCATTCGAAAGTGGTCACTGCTGGAATTAATCGTCGTCAACAGGCTCATGATGTCACTTGACCGGCTACAGCGCTTGGTGGTGCCCACTGTCACTGTTTAATTTATCCGGCACATCCCAACCCCAATGCCTTTGTAGTCGTGGAGATCTGGAATTAATTGCCATTGGGCTCGTCCATCTCCGAGCTGGAATCTCTACCAACCAGCATGTGCAACCGCCAGTAGAGCGGATGTCGGCAAGGTCTTCAATATCAGCATTTAAACAAGCCATTCACTTGTAGTCTCAGGCCGTCGGATGGCACGTATTATGCATTGCAATGCCACCAATAACTTTCAACCATTTCATCCGTCCGGTTGCAAGATCTCCAGCCCTTGGGAAAATTCCTCCAGTTGAAACACTATGGATACGGCCCGTGCTTGGTGCCCAGGCCCCTTCTATACGAGCGTAGTAGACAGCGAGGGTTCGCATATAGATATGTAGTGATACCCAAGTTATTCTATGCTCCCAATCACGACCATAGAGAAGTACTGCAAAGACCGTTTCTCATGTTGACTACTAATACTTGTATACACTCAGTGGTTATGCTAACCGCGCCTGTACTGCGACATCATTCCCTGATCTGCTTCTTATGAAATACATCTAGGCCAATTAGTACGAGGCCTGCTCAAATCTAGATTCAACTTACTAGGTACCTCTGGCATCCAACTAGCCCGATCACGACAGAAGAACTCCCCCTTGGGCGGGAGAGCTTCCGGATCGTCGAGGGATCCAACAACAAGATACCGGAATTGGTCCTTTACAGCATCCTGGAACGCTAGTCAATGGTTGCCCCTCCACAAGTAATATTAATGTATCGTACCCCATACTCGCATATAAAGCTACCACAGTTATCACAGAATTCTCGATGCACGACTGACCCAGAGCCGTTATCCTGTGCGAACTCCTTCGTCCGGCCTGCAGTGATTTGGAGAGCATCCTTTGGGATTTTTGCCGTCAAGCCGTAGTTTGTACCAAATGCTTTCTACTATATATTAGCACCATTCCACCGAATACAGAGGTAGTCTTACCTTGCAATTACTGCAGTGGCATAATGAAGTCCTGGCCTCGTCGGGTGAGGACAGGTTCAGGTCATATTGGATTTTGCGACAGGTGCAGGAACCGGCGTATGAGGGCATCTTTACTACTAGATCTAGTATTTTCCGTTGAATAGATCGGCTCATGAGGACCTTGAAGATGTAAACGTGGGGGGGGGTTCAAACGTGTTCAGGCTGTTTATTGTCGCTACTCGTAACCTTGACGTCATCCCATATCAAGCACTTTTTTTACTAGGATAACTACCATATATTCTGTTTACCCATATATTTCCTCTTATAGAGATCAGACTATTTGTGTTTGAATAATGGTGAATAACTTGAGTGTTTTCTCCATGTCTTCATACCGGGTATATATATATATATCGCCACCATGCCAAGGAAATTTACATAAATGTTGAGAAGAGCAACGCGAACCAAGGCGTCGTTATTCTCAGTTATTATATTTATCCACCTTAATCATACTTGGAATACCCGATCTTCAGGTGACGCTGTGTATTTCGGGATGAACGTGGATAGTCAGAATAGCTGGCTCCTTGCATGATCGAGACACTTTCCAAGATTGCTCCACGCTAAACTACAAGAAGACTTCGCTCACTTAAAAAGCAAGCTAATGCATGTACTGTACAGTCTGCACTCCACAGTGAAAGGCACCTCCAATTTAAGCAAGGAAAGCCACTCCCCCGGTATGCACGACGTCGCAATACTCTAGTTTATACACTCCGAACAGTGACTGTCTACACCATGTCTAACAATCCCAGCACATCCAAGTCAAAGGGAAGCAAGAAGCGCGCCCGGCCTCTACCGGCACATGTCGTCGCACGCAATCTCGCCATCGAGAAGCGCCGCCGGGGCGAACTGAATGAAGATTTCCTGGTATATTATATACGTCTTGATAACACCCCATCGTCATCCTGGAGCAGATGGCTGATTACCGTAGAACCTAGCTCGCCTCGTACCCAGTCTGGCCCATGCCCGGCGCCTTTCAAAGGTCCTAATCGTCAATGAAAGCTGTCGACACCTCCGAAGGCAACGGGATATGTGCATCTCTGCAGCCCATGACATGCAGGATCTGCTGGCCGACAACAGTCGGCTGGTAGCTGAAGTAAACGCCCTGCGTGCACAAGTTGGGTGCGCGGGGATAGCACCTTGCGTCAGTCGGCCCATTACAGAGCCAATGACCCAACTTATGAGTGTCAAAGACGAGGTCTATGGCAAATTCCCTGCCGGATTTGGAGATAATTGGGCTTACCAGAACCCGTCCACCGGCAGTGATGAGAACGCGTTCGACGATCGGGGAATGGGACTGCCGTTCGATGACTTACTTGCGCTTCCTCCTCATTATGACCCACAGCAATACGCACGTAACGAGCCTGTATTACTGGGAAATGACCTGCCTTGGGATTCCCTTTCTGCAGAATACCTGAATAATTCGTCGGATTCCAATTCGTCCATCGCCAGTAGTACCGGGGCATCGACACTCTATCCAGGTTCCACCTTCCCTGCCAGGCCCCCGCGCGACAATAGTATCCCATCCGATGTGCCGGGCCATCTTGATATTTCTGCAATGGATTATGTACATGCCTTTACTGAAACCTGGACTCTGGGCGTTGATAATGGACTACTGCGGTCGGGCGAGTTGAGCACACAGCTACTCGATAATGAATATAGACAGGTTGTTCACTAAGAACCAACATCAGAAACTGCTTTGAGCCCATCTGATGTAATGGAACCGTAGAGGACCACTGTGTGAAGCACTAGACCTGCTTCAAAACCTCCTCAATCGCATTCTTGCTTTGCAACTAATTTACCATGAACCCCTCAAGCGCTTCGCGAAGGCCCCTCTTTGTCACCGGATCCTCATCAATGGCCTTTGTCAAGGCCGCGCCATTATCAGCCAGGTAGTCTATATCTGTTGATGCCAATATCCCTGTCCAGCCAGGGGCAGCAAGAGGGTCCATTGTGGCCAGGTTTGCAAGCCGTGGTGGAATTGTACCATCGCTACTGGGACCTTCACCAGGAGGCGGGTTCTCATCTAGACTGAGTAGAGCGAGCCGCTGGAGAATATCCTCTGGTATAGTTGCGTGGTCGCATCCTAGTTCACCCATTGCCATTGCCTCTCGCGGGGACTTGAAGCTATATAAGGAAATATTAGCACGCCACTTGACAATGAACCGAAGTCTGTTTCATACCTTGCCGGCTTGAGCATGGGCTGCTCTTTGCCTGTCTCCTCACGAAGGCGCCGGTAAGTCTGGATGATTTGGAGAATCCTAGGTGTCATGGGATGTTCAAGCGCTGGGTCTTGCACATTCGGCCACTGCCCAGGTTCCGCATGGTACCAGGGTACTGCGATATATTAGCCTATTTTCCACGAATTGTGCCCGGAGCTCACAATTGTAATAAGGACTTATATATAGACAACCAGCCTGACTGGCAGCAATTACCTGAGCGAGCGAAAACAAGGAAGTCCCAAGAGTGCGAATACCGTCTTTAAGTAGGATAGGACTGGCGTTCAGAGCAGGCCCAGTACAGGGGATCTTGATGCATACGCGGTCCCTGGATATCCCAACACGTTCGAGCTCTCGTACATAAGATCGCGCGTGATCGACTACCTTTTGTGTGTCGTAGGCGTGGTAGGCTGAGGTCTGCAGCAGGACTCGGCCTTGGATGTTGTCGATATTCTTTGCGCAGAGGTGGGCGCTCTATAATTATTAGCATTAGCAGACAGATGGTATAATATTGGATGGTACTGACCATCCGGTCGAGAATTGCTTCCCAGCCCTTATGTTTGTACCCTCGAGCGACTTGGAGAAGTAGGTCGCGATTCTCGGTGGATGTCATCTGCTCGTAGACTAAGCGTTGATTGCTTGTTTGGTCATATGGTTTGAAAGGGAGCAATTTTCGTGACTCGCCAGGGTCCATGCAGTCGATATCAACTTTCACTATATGGTATTAGGGCCCATTCTTTCGTTCATAGAGAAACTTGCATTGCTCTTGGAGGCGGTCGAGCCATGTTGCGGGTTTGTTAAGACTTCCCATTGCGATGTCTGTACAGTAGATTTAACTCATGTTCAGTGGAAGTGCAGGACACTGTATATAAGAGTCATCTGAGAGCGCTCCAAGTATTCTACATGCTCCTTGGGCGGGCCGCACTGTACAGTTGTAACGGGGTGTCTCTACAATAGCAGAACGACTGTACAGGTGAACAGATAGTGGGAAACTAGGTCACAATGACTCTTTTACACTGGCAAGATGGCCTGAGGACTGTACAGGTTCCGCAGGTGACTGTACAGTGCAAAGGCGCTAATGCAGTTACTGTACACTTGCAATTCTCCACACCTGATGCTAGGCAAACGACTTCAGAGTCCACTGCTGCCCCCCAAAACATGGAAGACAGTGGGTGCCATCTATTCGGTTTGGGAGAAAGCTTATAGGCTGATTGTTTGAATTGGGTAGACTCATGGCGAAGTTGCTATCACAAAGAAATACTGTATAAACCCTTGATCGATCAAAACACAGTAATGCCACCGTCAACAAGAATATCAGCACCAGTAATATAACTCCCAGCCTTGCTCGCCAGCAGAACAACAGCCCCAGTCAATTCCTCCGGCTGGCCCATGCGACCGTATGGGTTCCGCTTCGCCCACTCCTGCCTCAACACCTCGAGTCCCTCTCCCTCATTCAAAATAGTATCCATATATCCAGGGCTGATACTATTAACCCGAATCCCGTATCGTGCCCACTCCGCCGCTAGAGAAGACTTCATCGATAGAATAGCAGCTTTGGCCGCATTGTAATGGACCTGGGGCTGAGGGAAATTGACGACGTGGCCGGATATACTCGATGTCAGGATAATACTACCTCCGTTTCCCTGACTCATGAACTTGGCCGCGGCCTGGGCGCATAAGAAAGCGCCCGTAGTGTTAACCTGGAGCATCTTGGTCCATTCCTGTAGGCTTATATCCAAGGCGTGAACTGATCCCGCGATCCCGGCGAAGCAGACCATCACGTCGATGGACCCGAGGGAATCGTGGACATTCCTCACAGCTTCCGTGACAGAGTCTGGGTTCGTGATGTCGACCTTGTAGAACGTGATAGTTGCGTCTGGGAAGTCAGGCTGGAGTTTCGCGATGGTTCTCTGGGCTTCGTCTGGGTGTAGGTCGAAAATAGCCAGGCCTTTCAAACCATGTTCCAATAGGGCGCGACAAGATACTGAGCCTATACCCCCTGCACCGCCAGTGACTATGGCATTCCCGGTGACAGAGAAGCGTTGTCTGGCTCGTTCGGCTGGTTTCGTATCCAGGGACACTTGTGGTGGTGCGGTTTTGGACGAAGGGGAGCCGGAGCTCAGTTGCATTAGGGGAGGGATGCGAGAGGTGAGTTGGGACCTGTCTGTCGACATTTCTTCGACGTTGGCCCCTGAAATAGAAAAGCTATGAGAGCAGGAAGATGAGGACATGGAGTAGAAACAGATGTGGGAAAGGAGCTTTAATGTATCTGGTTGTGTCTCCAACGTCGCAGATTTCGGAATCGAGTATGTACTGTACAGTACATGCAGGATATTAACCTTATGTCACAATAGGGCAGATGACAGTCGTATTGCTTCGGACTTTCCAGAAGGAACAAGACCTGTTTGGAGGCCCCAATATAAAAACCGGTTGATAGCCATGCGCCCGATTACTGCTAGTGAAACACATCCTCAAGTACAGTTGACCGATAGCCTTATTTATATTACCTTTCGCTGCACTTTACAACTCGGCCCAAGGCTTAGGTTGCGTTCTGACGTAGCAAAAGTGTACCCTATTTCACACCGTGGCCTGGGAATGGCCTCGTTTGCTTTCAATGCTCTTGGCTCATCAGTACTAGCTCTTGCATTCCCGTACCTGTTACAAACATTTACGATGCTGGGAGCCTTTGGGCTTTATGCTTGGTCGAACGTGCCTGCTATCGGGATAATTTTCTTGTTGTGCCCCAAGTATCAGTGTTGCAGTACTGGGGCAAAAGGGTATAAACGTTGGATACAAGGGGGTTGTTGAGAGGATGGACAGGAATAGGAATATCGTGGGCGGTCGACTGCAGTGCGTGCAGTCCGCAGTCTCCCGGAAGAGTAGACGCAATCGCTAGCTCAGGAAATTCCTCGACAAGGCTGTAAGTACTTGCTTGTGCTATAGGTGCCAACTCATCGTGCAGCTCAGCCTCGCAGCCTCGCAGCCTCGGGATGGCAGCGGGGCTGAGCATCATCTAACCATCTTCTCTTTCCTAACTTCGACATCTCATTCCAAACTCCATAATTGCAGCTCTAAAATGGCTGACCCGTTCTCCGTGATCAGCGGGGCGGCTGGTGTAGTCTCACTGGGCCTTACGGCGTGTCAAGGTCTCGTCGCATACTACGCACCGTTTAAGTCATTCAGCACCGAAACAGAGAGCTTCGTCACGAGCGTCAAAGGCCTTAGCGCAACACTTGAACTGTTGAAGTCTAGGATCAAGCGGCTTCAAAACCCCATCAACCCATATGTAGCCGATGAACTGCAACTCGTGACCGATAGAATCAACGACTGTGAAACTGCCTTGCAGCATCTCTCGCAGACGCTCAAGAAATGCCAGGGATACGACATAGCGGGGATTATAACAAGGAAGGGAAAGGCATTTACGAGGGCGCAATATCCTTTCAAGCGTGGGACATTGGTGTTTCTGACCCAGACAGTTACGGGGTTGCAGTCGAATTTGGATATAGCCTTGCACGCCCTTCACCTGTATGTTCCGCATTGCCTACCTGTTCATCAACCCCATCTCTGACTATTAAAGTGCAATGTCGCATTGCATACAGGAGCAAAATAACTCGTTTCTCGCCGTCTCTCAGTCTATAGCTTCCGATGTCGCGACCCTCCCACCATCTTTGCAACATCTGCACACCAACCAGCAAGAAATCCTACAGATAGTAACGAGCATGCAGCAACTGCAGCTTACGGCCATTGACCAGTCTACACAATCATCCGCTGTAAACAGTGCCAACCGCGAGATTGCAGCTCATGCTGTCCTCCCGTATCACCGAGCTCATACAAACACCCAGTCAGTTGGGAAAGACTGTACCTGCACCATGACTGGTAGCTGGCTATTCAAGTCATCCAGCATACTATCTAAAGTTCGGGGCCATCAGTTCGGGTGCCCCAAGTACTATGACCGAGAGGTTACTACGATTGTTAAGGGAAAGTTCACCATCTTGAACAGGTTCTGGGGCTTTTCAGCCTACATAGGTGTCTCAGTCATCCGTGAGGACACAAATATCACAATAAGTCCTACCATAAGTGTCTGGCCTGTGGTGGACAACGATTCGCCCGCATTCCGGATTCTGTACGGGGTTGGCAAATATGAGAACATAAACGATGCGTTGGCAGAGTTGCGCAGTCTATATAATAACGGGAGGGCTTCGCCAAGGGACACGCTCCCAGATGGACAAACCCTTATTCATGTGAGATCTCTCCATCAGGTATGTTGTAAATAGAGGGTTACTAATTGTACAGTTAAGCTTGCTGTACGGAAGCTCCCATACCTGCCTGGGGCACCTAGGTTTGCGCAGTGTTGCCAATTCCTCGAAGCCCTCGTGGAATTATCTCCCGTTGGCCTCAACCAGCAGGCCATCCTTGATGATACAGTATTTGACACATTGCTGCATATCGGGGCCCACGGTATATTGGATGATACAGATGATCTCAGTTCCGATGTCCGCGCATTGGCGAGTCTCTCCAGAGTACTCATAGACCATGGGGCTGTGGTCACGATCGAGTCCGCAATCAAGCTGCCAACCCACCACGAAATCGTTGCTTATCATTATTTCAAGTCTAGCCCTAACTACCTGTTTCTCCCTACCGTGATCGATGATTGCGGTGCAGAAGGTATCTATGCTTAGCACGTACCCAAAGGACCCTGGCCTGACTGTATAGAGTTCCCTTTCTCCAGACTTGAACTATCCGTGCTCCAGCGAGACGAGGTTGCAATCGCAGAGATTCTAGGAAGAATCGCGCCTGACGATCGGCTTACTACAAATGAGAGATGCGCCTACACATCGGCAATTTGCTGGCCGCGCGGGCTGCGAATTATGCTGAACTTATACGTCCCTGAGTCCCTCCAGTTTCTACTTCACGAGGCACTCATCCGTCGCCAGTTTGAGTCCGCCAAAATAGTCATGACCGTTGGCAAATGTTACGTTTCGAATTTACTAATCGAGCGAGCCGCAGAATACTATAACCCGGCACTATTTGAAATGCTAGCAGCTAACCTGGCAGAGCAACGATGGTGCCTTCGCCAGCAGGCTTGCCGGCTTCTCTCACCCAGTACCCTACATGATTTGGGGTTGAGCAATTCAGAGAGTCTCCTTGATAGTACGGCCTTTGAAGTGGAAACAGCACTCAGCGACCCGTACGATGGAAAGTGGTTAGACTGGGCTGAAATTCCAAACCGTTATTGGGCTGGTCTATCTGTTTACCACATAATCGGCTCTAATGTGGACGCAGCAAAGGCGCTTTACAGTCAGGGATTCACCGACGTGAACCAAATGGATGTTCGTGGGCTAGTGCCATTATCTGCATCTGGCATCGTGAGTATGGATCTCGATATGTTCTTGGAAATGTGCGGATGGCTCCTCGACAAAGGTGCTTCACTTCACTGCCCACCCTCGCCTCTCCCTTGGCTGTTTACACCTGGACATAATGTTGCATACCATGTGGGCAAATGGATCCAGCGTAAATTACGCTGTACTAGGGACGATCCTATGAGCGAGTGGTCCGATGAGTGGGAAATATGGAATCCAGTACTTTCCCAATCTTGGTTTGCTCAATGCGTAAACCATTGGACTCTACTGCAGCAGGTATTCACAGACACCCAACATCACGATGGTTGTTTATGTGCTTGCATGAGTAATGGCTGTTTACCATTAAACGTATTCCTGAGGACGGCCTTGCGCGAGTGCTGGCACACATTGCACGGGTTCCCAAATTCAATTCCTGGATACATCGTCGCCGGCATTTTCGACGATCATAGCCCCTCAGCTGCTAACACCGTACGACAATTGCATGATTGCATAGCGCCCGTTGCGATTCGTATGTGCACATTTGAGACCCTGGGTCTTCGCCACACCTGCCGATATCACTATGACTCCTGTTCCGAGCTTGGAGATGTTGAGTTGGACGACATAGCGGAAGTCCAAGAAGAGGAGCGATTCCTCATTAACCAACTAGAGCTGCTGGTTTCAGAGTTCGAGATGAAATACAGGGAGCTTTGTGTGTCTCTTCCAGAGTTCCTACGAGGATACTGGGCTGAGCGAATGGAAGAGGTGCTCACCGAGGCTTTTGATGAGGATGAAGCGCATGCCATGGAAGAGGCTGGAATTGTTTTAGACAGATAGCGAAACCATTTGTATACGCTTAGATATTACACCAATTCTAAATATATGTTATCTTTATGCAAGGCGGGATGGCCAACGTGGCAATGTTGGAGCGAGGCTTATCACACGAGATATATCAATCAAGGCTATAAAATGGAAGAGATAGCGGACTCATGACGTCTCTCCCTACTCCTTCCAGACCAGAATCCCATTTTCATACAACCCAGTGACTATGCCAACGTTCCTTGTCGCATCCTTCGCCGCCGTGGCACTAGATCCAAACTCCTTGCTGGACACATACAAAGTCTCCAACCCTTCAGCAGCAGTCCATCTCTCCACCCAAGACGGCGAGGTCGACTTCCAGCACTCCTGGGGAACAACACCATCCACACCCTTGCACTCCGTCCGGGCATGCACAGTCTTATCCAGCGACGGCGGATGCGGGTGTCCCACAATCAACAAACTCCCATCTTTATCAGTAGACAGATTATCCGGCACAAAGCGCAGCCTGATCGCATCCACCTGCTGGAGGGAGTTATCTTCTTGCCTGTTATACAGTCTCACCTCTGCCGCGGCGGAAAACGCAACCGCAACAGTCGACTCATTCAGCAACGTAACCCCGTTCGCGAACGGACCGCGCGCGACAGTCTTTACTTCAATAGGATCAGCAGCGAGATTCACGTACGCGACACTTCCACCCGGAATACCCGCATAGGTCTCAGCAAGCGCTAGAGCTGGGTAATCCTTCCGCCGGAAATAGTGGTCATTCGTGATATAAAACTCGTTCCCATTCAACGCGACAACGGAATTCGGGGTCCTGAGCAGCGGGTGGATAATCGAGCGAGTATGCTTCGCCAGAGCGCCCTTATAATTCATCGTCAAAGTGAAAACTTCGATACGCGATCCGTCGATGTGGTGGTTACACACGACCAGCGTGCCGCTTTCGCGGTGATACTCCACACCGAGCGGGTGGAAGGAGAATTCCCCTTCATAACCGTCGAGATCAAGTTCAACGGGAACAAGAGAGCTATCCGGATTCTCAGGAAGGTTGTAGCGATAAATCCACAATTTCCCGTTCGGAATGGCGGCGCGGTCTGGGTGGAAGGTGCCCATGACTGTATTCCACAGGTCGCGGCCAGGGTCGCAGCTTAGGATGGCGAGGGCGTCTTCGTCGACGATGATTCCATCTTCGCAGTTGCGGAGTTTGTTCTGGAATTTTATCGACGATGTACTGAATTTGTTGAGCTCCGGCAGGTTGTTGGGGCTGTTTGAGATTAAGATGGTGAGCACATGGAGCCGGCCTTGGAGGTAGGGGAAGCTCCATGCGAGGAAGAGGGTTGCCTGTAATTGTTAGTATTGAATTGACTAGTTTATAGAGACTTACGATGGCAAGGCGCGACAGGGATCGAAATGAAGCCATGGCGTTGTGCGTGGTGAAGGAGGGAGGTTGAGAGTTGTGCTTATGCTCAGCCGTTAGCTCGGAATCCCCGCCTCACCGTCTTTAACAATGCTGACTGTCGCACAAGAACCTCATTGTTGTTTGTATCACCCTTACTGGGCTAGAATATACCCAGGATCTGGATCTATTATCAACTAGCCGTGTGAATATTTACAACTTAACTAATAATGCTTAACAAAGCCACCATCCGGATCTGGCAGTCTATTACAGCAACCAATCAAGATGCCGCCATAAAGGCCCGTATCTGATGGACTCTCGGCAGTGCTCTTAGCCAAATGGGGAGATTCACATCCTGCGGAGGTTTGTTATAGCGACCGAAAAGATACGTGTCCAAAGACCACTCATCAGAAGGTGTTTCCATGGAGCATGCTGGAAAATTATAATATAGGGCTGGATTTCCTCATTGGAATGGAAGCAGGTAAGCCAGAAAGCACAGCCACATACAGAGTAAATAAATCTACATGGATCCAAGGCACTGAACATGACGTCACTGGGGTTTCGATTGCAGGCACCGAGTGTGGGGGACAAAAATGTACTGTCAGGGGCATCTGGGACTGCACTGCCACCATAAATAATATTCATATATTCAAGGCCGAATAAAATACATTATACACCCAACCCTGGAATAATCCGATATTATTCATCACAAATACAACAGTCGGAGAACCCGCAGACAAGGACAACCTGTGGGACACAAGGAAGGACAGCAAGAGCAAGTACAATTGTTGCCTGTTGTTGCCTGCAGCATTTACCATTCTTATTTGTACCTGCTCGATCCTCTACCATCTGGCTTTTTCCTGCGCATCCCGAACTAGAAAATGGGAGGCTACGACAACTGCTGCGCCATCTGCGGCGTCAAGGTATCCCAGCTAATTTATGAAGATGACGATGATATTGATCCAAACGCCAATGAAGATGTCGAGAATGGCAGCGAAATCCACGAAGATGACGAAGGATACGACAAATCGCTAATCAAGGTCGAAGACGTACTCTGGATGAACGATGTCCGCATCATCAGCGAGAACCGCGAAGCCTTGTCTATGAACAAGTAAGCCTTCCTGCCTTGTACAGGAATTACGCTGACATCTACCAGGGTATTTGTGTCTGGGCCAGCAGAGTACGGGGACTGGGGATTCTTCGATGTTGAGCCTGGAAATCATCCTAACTTCCCGACTCAAGACCAGATGGAGTATGACGAAGGAGACCTAGTCAACTTCCGGTGGTACGTTCATATAAAACCAGATAAGGGACATATCTAACGGTTTTCTAGCTACGACTGGGGCACAGACCATGCATTTGCAATTCCGTTCCATCCGCAATGCCGCGGCATCCTACGGGAATTCGTCTCAACCCAGCTGAACGGAGAATTCCTCGACGACGATATCATGTATCACACGTTAAAAGACTTTGTAAATGAGGGCGATGACTTCTCACAATGCCTGACCAAGATCGACTACGGTATCGACACGACCGAGCAGTACTGGGAGCCGCGTCGTGGAGAGGAGTACGTTGTCATGAACCCCATGCAAATTTTTGATCTGGCGGATTATTATGCCGATCTACCGCAGCTGGATGACGAGGATACGGAGATGAAGACACACACAGATGTCAGTGCGGTACAGCTGTCCAACGACCCCATGGCCAGACTGGCTCCAGAGCTACTGTTCGAGATCCTGATAACGCTCCCAATGGCGTCTGTGAACTGCCTGCGAGCCGCTAGTCCTGCCGTCGCCAGGTTAGAACTAAACAACGGCTTTTGGAAACAGAAGCTTCTAAATGACATGCCGTGGCTATTCGACTTCCCTGCCGATGTGGAGGAGGAGCTAGACTGGGCAAAGTGCTACGCCGACCTCCGCGCACGCAGCCAAAACGGCAATCCTGCGCAGATTCGGGCATTAGTCAACCGTCGAAGGATATGGGGGGTGTGTGAGCAATTTGGTCCCTCGTACGCCAGGAGAAAAGCCGTCAAGGATGAGGAGCGTAGGCGATCGCAGGGATCGTTGCTGACCCAGGCCACCTCTACACCAATCCGACGACTTACTTCGCCACACGCCAAAACCGATTCCCTGGCGCTGGCCTTGCTCAGGTCTCTCTCTGATCTCGACCAAGGCCCTCCCACTTTTTCCGTGTACTGGACCAAAAAAGGAGCGTTGTCGGGCTTCGGTGTTAAGCGGGAAAATATGGACACTATCGGGAGCCCCGAGAAGTTCGCTGTACGCGACGAGGTAAAGGTCCAAAAGAACGACTGGATCCGAGGGTTCATCGTGACTTCAACTGAGATTGGTGATAGTGAGCGAAGAAAGGTAGTCGGACTCAAGGTTCTCTTTATACATGGGGAACCCATCCAGCTGGGCGAAAGCAACGGAGATCATATACTTATTCACACCGAAAACGATCGCCTTTTGGCCGGACTCCTTGCGGAGTGGTCTCCAGGGAATCCTATATCGGGGCTTTCACTGCTTCATGTTCCTGTCTCCAAAGGCGCGCCTCACGCAGCAGAACTGGCGCGAGCACAGGCAGGCAAACCGGAATCTTCTACCGCAATCGGTTCGAGACTCTGGAAAGAAAGTCTACCTCCACCGGAGATGTCTCCCTCCGAAGAGCGACTTGGCTACTGGTCAATGGGCTTCAAGACCGACCTGGCTCCAATGGAAGCCCTTGTATTCGGTCGTGACGAAGACGAACTCGCAGCTATCACAGAGATAGCAGTAGACGCGCAGATCGGTGCTTTCGAGGTCCGCTATACCAACAAACCAACTAAAACTATAGGACCACGCCCATTGACCATGAAATCTCTGTCCATCGACGGAGCAGGAGGGGAACGCATTGTCGCTGTCGGCGCAGCAGTCGGGCATATCACACACGGCATCCGATTCATCACAAACTACAACCGCCAGCTGATCCTGGGAAGCTGTCGACGAAACCAGCCCTCCGAAACTGTATACGCATCTACTGATGCAAAGGCCCTCCGTGGCATCTACTGCAACTGGTCCTCGCGGTCTTCACCACAGGCAAGACTCCAGTGTATTGCTGGCCTGTTTGCGCCGTCTTCTTCTTCAGAAGAAGAAGAAGGACCAGCAGGACAGCAGGATACGGGATCAGATGGCGACGAACACTGGTGGGAGCCATGCGAACCACCTACCGGTTGGACCGCCGTAGGACCTCTATACGGAGCTCACGAAACGCCATCGAGCCCCATCCGGCCTGGTACCTCATTCCCCAGCACCACTGCTATCGTGACCTGGCTAGACTGTACCCGGCCGGTGCGTAAAGTCCGACTGCACGTCGCGCACAGGACGCAGAATCTCCCATTTACGCCTACTAGTTTGATCCTGGAATACGCGGACGGGTCAACCGGCAGTATCGGACCGGCGCGTCTCACTGCGCCAACTGATACCGAGGGGCAGAACAACTACCCATGGTGCTGGTGCCATTACGATATAAAACTTCCAGAGTCTGAATCCCCTCTCGGGAAGACACTCCATTATTCGACAGCGGAGGAATGGAGTATTGAGGGTGGCGCGGTGCTAGAATCATGTCGCCTCTGGGTGGACAATGACGGTCCATTGCGCGGTATACAGTTTGTTTCCACCAACGGGGGAGAGAGTCCGCGATGGGGTGTTTGTGATGGCGAGCCTCTGGTGATTGCATTTGGTGGGCAGCCTGGTAATAAGGCAGTTGGATTAAAGGTGTTTTTGGACAGTAACCACAGGCCGGTTACCTATCCGGATACTTTTGTTGTTGGCATCCAGGCATTGGTTGCGTCTTAGAATTGGAACTCGAACAGGGCTTCGTTATTATACGATCTCGGTATCTAGATAGCTCTTATTCAGCTTCTTGCGCCCTTTGCCGTTACTACAACGTATATAGTGAAACCGGATTCCAGATCGATAACCAACACTCCCAACCTGTTGATTGAGCCACCAACTGTTCAATATATAGGCGTGCTGGTATAGTTACCTGATAACCCTAGATAAGAACCAGTTAACGACCACGAGCAAGAGCCGCAATGCCAGGACCCTGGGTAGCAACAGACAACATGTGAATCCAATTCCAACAGACAATGCAGAGTTTCTATTCGTCCTCAACCGTCTTAGCCGTCGGGCACGGGGCAAAGGCCGTTTATTTCCTTGGACATGCCCAAGACTTGAGATCCCCGCACGAAGACCCGAGATCAGCATGTCTGTTGCAGGCAGCTGAATGACAGCTGAATGATCGCTGGACATTGAACCAATAAGGCAACAGGTGTGTGTAATGCCGAGCTCGTGTCACTTGATTGAGACATTTCTTGCGAGGGTTTGGTGGCCCTGTTTTCGAATCTTTGTTCTTAAGACTCGCACTCCATCTCAACTTATTATCGGATCTGCTACTACTATGAAACATTCCCTCCGTACGTAGGGCTTGTATCACACAATCGAAACCCGAGAGTGAGAATATTTCACTTGTTATACCAATCTTAGCATTAACTTTCCTCATTCCTTGACGACATGTTCACCATCAAAAGACCCTCCACGGGGACATTCGTCTATTCCCTATTCGGAGTCCAGCAGCCAGCACACACTGTCTCAGACAATATCGAGTCCCTCATAAAATCCTTCGATGCCTTGCTAGACGGGACCGACAGTTACATCGACAGAGTCACGCAGCATGGAATCTTAGCCCCAGGCGAAGGCAAAACGCATATATGGCTAGCGACGTGGCCCTCAACCGCCAAATTCGAACAATGGTGGGGATCGCAACCCGTCGTCGACTTCTGGGCATCTCTCCCCGATGATGCAGGTGTGTGGCGCGAGGTCATCCATGCCCCCTACACCCGTACCCAGTATAAAACCACACAAGACTGGCAGGCTGGACAGGGGACGTTATTTCCACATGTACTCACCACAAAGAATGGGTACTGGGGGTGGATCCGGGATTCGATTGAGGAGTTATCGAAGGAGAACCGCATGGACACGCCGGTAGTGGAGGCGTTGGTGCCCGACCGGCAGGTGGATTTGAGCGAGAAAGTGCACGGCCGTGTTCTTATAGATACGTTCCCTGACAATCTATGTTTCAACTTGGAAAGGCAGGACTTATCAAAGATGACGGAGGGAGAGAAGGGTCTCTGGTTTGATCAGTTCGACCAGGCTGTTTGTAAGTGGATGGACGATTTGATGGCCGCGGCACCGGAGGCTGGGATTCTCACTTCGCGGATGTGCTATGACGAGACTAAGGGGACTTATAAAGAGCATGAGAATGAGTTCCACAAGCATACCCGCAAGGTGGAGTTGTTCTTTTTCAAGGATCTCAAGTCCATGGAGAGGGTGGGAAGATCGAACAAGGGACATGTCGGATTGCGGAATAACATCTTGCAAACATATGGGCCTGGAGGGCAGATGGGAGAGTGTGGAAAGCTGGCTCTTTGGGTGGAAACAAGTGTTCTCAAGGCCTCTGATATCGTGGCAGAGTATATTGGATGCGTTCCTGGGACAGGGTTTCTTGCCTACAGGAATCATGAGGCATTCCAACGGCAATAGGCGATTGGAACAGAATGGTACAATAAACATTTATATGACATTTGCATAGGAAGTCATGTATAACAACTAGTACACGTACTAACATCATCAGCCATGATCATTAAATCAAGAAAGACCGAACTCACCTGAAAATACTCATTCTCCAAGTCCGTCTCATCCATCATTCCCTTCTCGTACGCCATCGTCTGGCGAACCCCGTCATCAACCCCCTTCTCCCTATAAACCGCCCTCCTCTTCCAATTCCTAACCCAAAGTAATGCCCACAATGCAAGTAGAGAGAAAGCCTGCACACCGATACAAAAGAACATCATGCCAACACCCAGTTGATAAACCGGCGCCTGCGCACTTTTGAAGAAGAACGGACCCACGAAGTTTCCAAGGCAGTACCCGATAATCACCATGGCGTTTGTAGTGATCTTCTTCGTATGCCCTGCTGTGTTTGCCGTTGCGATGGACATGCAGAGGGTCCAGGCTGCGGTGTATGCGAAAGAGATCCAGAGACAAACGAGTCGGCCGTAGGGGTTTGAGGAGGGGAGGAGCCATAGACCCAGCACGCCGACTAGGAAGGGGATAATGCAGAGTAGCATTATGAGAATGCGGGAGTTGGGGTAGTGGGTTGCGAAGAAGCTGTTATAGATGTTAAGGAATAGCATTGAGCTAGCGAAAGGGACCGTACCAGGCAAGAGGGCAAATGACGAGTTGCACAGCACCAGACGGCATCTGGATGAGAGTCGTTCTCAACGTAGAGAATCCCATCCCTTTGATAATGAGCCCTTGAAACTGCAATCCAGTGAGTGTTAGATCAATACCTAAGAGAGGTATATCCTACCGAAGTCAACCCCCCATTCGGCGAATTACTAGCCACCGCAAATAGAAACAACAGCCACGTCTTCAGGTCCATCATCGCCTCAATAAACTGCGGCCACTTGAACTTCTTATCCTCAACACCAGTTCCATTATTCCTGACTCTAGCCAGGACTAACTCCCTCTCACCCTCGTTTAGAAACCTCGTCGTTAGAGGCGAACCCGGCAGGGAGACTAAGAGGATAACTCCCCACGCCACGGTAATTGCACCCCATATAATATACAGCAGCCGCCAACTGGCAATAGCAGAGTGTATATGACCGATCCCAAAACTCGCAATCCCGGCAATCACATAGCCCAGACCGGCAGAGCCAATCCAGATGCCCATACGGAGAGGCTGCTCACTGCGCGAGTAGTACATGGAGAAGAGAAGCATTGTACCTGGGTTTATCGAAGCCTCAAACGCACCGAGAAAGGTACGTGCCGCCGCCTGGCCTGCGAAATTATGTGAGGCGCCGTGGCACATAAGGACTGCGCCCCAAATTATGACCTACCACGTATATATTAGCTGGGCGATATATCAGGAGGGATACAACTTACAGTTCCCGACATGAAATGGTTGATAGGGAGCTTCTGGAGCATTATGTTTGTCGGGAACTCCCAGACCAGGTATCCTAGGTAGAAGATTGCGCCTAGCCAGGAGAACTCTGGCCCTGTTAGATGCAGGTCATCTTCGAGGCCGAAGACGGCAGCGTAACTCAGGGTCGTCTTGTCGATGGATTGCAGGGCGTAAGTCAGACATAGAAGGGGCAGAAGACGCAGGTCTAGCTTCCATTTGAGTCGGGATACTGTTTCCTCACTACTGGCTTCGAGTATTTCGCCCTTGTCGTAGACTGGCTGTTCGCCAGTGGGGATGGTTTTGATATCGTCTTTCGACATGGTAAATGTCAGGTATAGTCCTTGCCTGGTTAGATAGGTTGCCATGGACACATGCTGTGGTTATCATGAATATATAGGTACAGTGTATCGCGATAAGCTGATACCAATCTATAGTTGGAGTAGGTGAATCCTTTATCTCCTCCCTATCTCGGCGAGGCAACCCCCGCGGCAAACTGCGCGGCAAACGGCTCTGATCTCATACGTAGATAGCATTAATCCTTTCAAATATCCCTTATGGGCTTCTCCTTCCCCTCGCTCTGTGAACTTTCAACATCATGGCACATCCATATCAGTTGTTAAACATCGACGAGCGCGTCAAACGCGTTCTCCTAAAGACACCATTAATAGACGGCCATAATGACCTCCCCCAGCAGCCACGAGCCATCACCCACGGCAAGATCTACAACAACCCCAAGTTCGATCTGGAGAAGGGTTTTGAGCGGGGAATGACGGATATTCCTCGGCTACGTGAAGGTACGCTCCGTTCTTTCCCTCTGGCATTGTCACAACTAATATATCTCTAGGTGCCGTCGGAGGGCAGTTCTGGTCTGTATGCGTCCCATGTCTAAGGTCCGCTGAGAACTTCTCGACTCCTGAATACTCGGACATGGCTAGGGATGCGATTGAACAGATTGATCTCACACTCAGGCTGGTCGAGTCCTATCCAGATGTGTTCCAGCTCGTTGATGGCCCGGACGATGTGAAGAATATTTACGCGGAGGGGAAGATTGCTTGTTCCATCGGTATTGAAGGGTTAGTCTTCGACTACACTATATGGTTAATAAAACTAAGTATTCCACAGCCTGCATATGGCTGGTAACAGCATCGGTATAATCCGCGCGTTCTACCGATTAGGCGTTCGATATGTAAGCCACCAATATCCGAATAATTGATTGAATCAAATTAACGTGAGCAGTGCACGCTTACACACGTCTGCAACAATGCCTTTGCCGATAGTTCCACGTCCAAAGTCGGTCCTGTCCACGGAGGCCTATCAAGCCTTGGCCGGTCCGCGATTATCGAGATGAACAGACTGGGGATGATAATCGACTGTTCGCATGTATCCGAAGAGTGTGCCCGGCAGGTGTTGCGCCTTACACGCGCACCGGTGATGTTCTCGCATTCCAACGTAAAAGCCGTATTTGACTGTCCGCGGAATATCCCCGACGATATTATCGATATGGTACGCGAGAATAACGGGATTATCATGGTGACGTTTGTGCCTGAGCATGTGGCCACCAGGCGGGCGGAGGCCAGGATGGATATGGTGCTTGATCATCTGTTTTATATTGCGGAGCGGATTGGATGGGAGTTTGTCGGGTTAGGGTCGGACTTTGATGGGATTGCGTCTGTTATACCGGGGCTAGAAGATGTAAAATGCTACCCCGGGCTGCTGCAGGCGATTCTTGATAGGGGCGCGACAGAGGAGCAGCTGGCCATGGTGGCGGGGGAGAATATCCTTCGAGTGTGGAAAGATGTTGAGAGGGTCAGGGATCAGATGAAGGTTGAGGGTGTTCTTCCTGTTGAAGATGTCTGGGAGGATCGCACTTGGTGGAGATACGATGGGTACTATCAGATGCCTGATCCTGATCCAGAGGATAAACTGGGATTGGACTGGTATGGAGTGCCCCCGCCAGAGGAGGGTTTATATCTTAAAGAGTAGGGCATCAATTTAGAACGACATACATCACAGTCGAGCTTGAATCTGTCTAGCTGGCTCAATAGATAGCCCTTTCAAAGAGCCTTCCTCCCGCCAGCCCTCTATATATCTAAGGAAAGACGCCGCCCCTTCTGACCATGTCACACCCTTTGCCCGCTTCTGCTTCTCATTCGGGTCCGTGATATTCACACTATCTCCATGGCTGTTAAAGTATCCCGGAGTACAACCAGCGAGAACAGAAAAGAACGGGGCCCGCTCTAATATCTCCGCAGTGTGGGCCTCTTCAGCCTCGCGAGTCACCTCAATGATAGCCCTATTCCCCGGCCCAACACGCCTCTCCCCTTGCGCAATCATATACGCTATATGCCTCGCTATCAACCCCAGCATGAAGATGTTGTTCCCGGTTATAGTAGCCTGGCTTGTCCCGGAGAAAAACAGATTCGGGAATCCATTGGTCGCGTAGCCATGTAGTGTAGCTGCTCCATTAGCTTGCCATTTATCGTTTAGACTCTGTCCATTGCGACCGGTTACATTAACCCCAGTGCGTACGGCTGGACTCCCACTTCCTGCTGTTGGTACTCGGTATCCGGTGCCGAAGATTATGATGTCCACTGGGTACTCGTTGTTGCCTACGACGATTCCGGTCGGTGTGATGTTGGACGGCCCTTGTCCGTCTGTGTCAACTAGATGGACGTTTGGTCGGTTGAAGGTCTCCAGGTAGGTATCGCTGAATGTCGGGCGCTTACACCAAGAGGGATACCAGGGTTTGAGCTTTGCCGCTGTCGTGGGATCTTTGACAACCTGGTCGATCCGAGATCTAATTGCTTCCATATGCGGTAGGTCAAGAGCATGGAATCTGTCGGAGTGCTTTGCAAGGTTCTCTGGGGTTGGATCTAATGGTCTGTTGTTGGGAGACCCGACTATGGCTGAATATGCCGGCATGTCAGTCCATCCGTCGTTAACCAGGTTTTCCAGATCTGGCGGTGCCGAGTTCGTAATGAATAAGTTCAGATTCAGCTGTCGGGTGTATTGCCATCCTTTCTCACCGGCGATCTTACTGTTGAAATGGTCGAGCTCTGTCGGGCGCTGACCTCGGGGTTTCACGTATGCCGGTGTGCGCTGTATAACATATAGTTCTTTTGCAAATTTCGCAACCTCTGGAATCGTTCCAATGGCCGTGGCAGCTGTTCCAATAACAGCAACCCTCTTGCCTTTGAGTCCAGTAAGTTGTTGGCTCGACTGCGAGCCACCAGAGATAGCATAGTTCCACCGCGCGGTGTGGAATATGGACCCTGAAAAGGACAATAAACCTGGAATACGCGGAATCTGAGGCCGAGTCAGAACCCCTGCAGCCAGATAAACATACTGCGCGCGGAATGTCCGTTTAATCGGATCTTCATTCCCACGGCGCTCCACACTGTTGATAATCCAGAGCTGCGACCGGTCGTCCCATTCCACGCTCTCAATATCAGTTCGAAAGAGCGTCTTATCCTCCAGATTCCACTTCTGCGCAATACGCTCGGCGTGCTCACGGATCTCTTGTCCCGGGGCGTACTTATGGCTAGGTATATACCCCGTCTGCTCCAGCAGCGGCAAGTACACATAACTCTCAACGTCGCAGTGCAGACCAGGGAATCGATTCCAGTACCAAGTCCCACCGAATCCTCCCGCTGCATCGACAAGACGAATCTCGTCAGCGGTGGCTATTCCGTCGTCTATTAATCGAACCGCATACTGGAGGCCGCCAAAGCCTGCCCCTAGAACGAAGAAGCGATAAGTGGCGTTATGGTCGATGGGAGATGGCTTCGAGTTTAGGGCAGTATGGTCAACCCAGGGATCTTCAGCCAGAGCTAGCAGTCGTGCTTCATCTGTCTGTGTGAGCTGGAGGAACTGCGAGGAACCTTCGGGCTTGAGACGCTTGTTCGCCTCTTCGGTGTATCGCTTGCGAATAGCATCCAGCTTTTTGCTGTCCACCACGGGAGGTTGAGATGCCATGGTTTCTTTGCCTTGGGATTTGGTGATTGTTTAGAATCTTTCCTTCCGGTGTGGACAGTCTGTATTTAAATGAGGGGTTGATGACGCGAGCAGCAGACGGAAAGACGCTATACATGACACCAACGATGAAGCAAAGGGCGCCATAATTGAGCCATCGCGGTGCAGTAAGCTGTCTGCAGCTTCTCCAACTCGGCATTGCGCCATATGCCCAGCATGCTTATATATCAGACAGATGGAGTAAAGCGAGATCCTTCTAATTATCACCTTTTATATAATTGTATAACCAATTTCCAATGGAAAACTCGAAAGCCCTAACACGCTTTTATATATATATATTGTCCTCTTAATATACTCCCACTTCAGCCATGCACTGTATATATAATAACAAACCCCATCCACCGCTTCTAGGGTGAAATGCTTAGCGACAGAATTTAAACCTGCAATTTTCTTCTATATCGACCTGGTTAGGCTCTATCTCTAATAGAAGTCTGCTTCATGAATATTGATTGAGGTATGCCACCACATGGTGAGAGCAGAGCCAACAGCGTTAAATTAATAACTGGCCCACTCTGCTGATCAGTGGAGATGGCGTCCGGCTGGAACAGTCCTTCATTGCTTGTCCAGAGCGGATCCATGTCAATGCGACGCCATATCCACTCTCATTGCACAGATGCGACGCCCATTCTTGCGCGTCATGATGAGCCAATGCTCTCCTGTTCTGCCGTCTCCGGAATGTGTCGCCGTCCAGGACCACGTTTACAGCGTACAGTCTGCACGAGCCACAAAGTCAATTTTCTTCTGCCAGGACTGCCGAGAAATTGCTATCAGGTTCGCCCGGCCGTAACTGGTCTCCGGCTGGTCCACCAGAACACAAATGGTCCTGCTCCCAGTCTACAGGCTGCACTGCATTTTGTATTATCCCTGCTTCCACCGCTAGTCGTGCAGTGACAGTTTCGTATGATGGGCCGGTGGGCCTTCCACCAGCTCTGATTCGCATACGGCACAGCCATCTTCAACGTGCGTCCCAGTCAACTGATAATCCACAGCCCATGACCTCATTATCAAGAACGACAGGTGGAGAAACTGGCAAGCCCCTGCCGCTGAGCCGCCAACTGAGTTGCACTTGCCCACGAGCTGGCGGACTTGTCTTCTCTTCTCCCCTTACACACGAATAGTCTCGCCATGCTTTGGGCAAGGCTGGGCCGGTACAATCTGCTGGCCGGTGTGGCCTTCCTGGCCTTTCTGTCCATTCTCATGACCATCTTTGTCTTCCGACTATACTCTGACGAAGGCACACTCACCCTCGCACCCTCAGGAGACAGCGGCAGTACCAGCCCACCTCCGAGCCACGATAACCTTGACGATGCCCCCCCGATGAAGCACCGGATCGACTGGCTGATCCATGACGCCGAGCGAGAATGGGAGCGTCTGATCCTACAGCGGTCGCATCGACTCGAGGACGCCGCCAGACAATATCGCAAGCGACGAAACCGCCACCCGCCGCCGGGGTTCGATAAATGGTTCGCGTTCGCGCAGGAGAAGAATGCTACAATAATCGAGGATCTCTTCGACCAGATATACATCGATATCAGCCCGTACTGGGCACTGCGACCACAGGAAATGCGCCGCAGGGCTGCTGGATGGGACCCCCGAATCGTCCTGCGCAACCACACACTGACTGGAGTCGGCAGCACTGGCCCTGGATGGATGGACGGATGGTCGGATCTGATATCAACCATCGCGCAGTTTCTCCCAGATATGGACATTCCGGTCAATGGGATGGATGAGCCTCGTCTGATCATCCCATGGGAAAACCTCACCGAATCCATCGCCCAAGACCGCGCCAACCAGCTCTTCATCCCCTCCGAAGCCGCCGTAGACGAATATATGACCCTTCCTCCCTTCGACCCCGAGCACCCCCCAGAGAATGCAATGCCCCCATTCATAGGCGCGGACCACGCTTTCTGGGAGATTATGCGCCACGCCTGTCCCCCCGAAAGCCCCGGGCGCACGAGCAACATCGCCAAACTGGACTTCGAACACCCGCCCGCTGAATTCTACCACTACCGCAACTTCTCCAGCACGGGCTACGTCGAGGACTTTGAGCGGTCAAAGGATCCTTGCTGGCGCGCAGAGCTCCAAGCCCTGCACGGCTCCTTTATCGAACCGCTCTCGATATCGACATCGCACGAACTCGTCCCTCTGTTCGGCGGGTCAAAGCTCACCGTCAACAACGAGATCCTGATTCCCCCGGTGATGTACTGGGCGGATAACCCGCTGTTCTCCGGCGGAGCAGACCACGGCGGCCCCTGGGCAGAGAAACGGGACGGTCTCGTATGGCGCGGGATCGCCAGTGGTGGCCGGAATCGCCCAGATACCTGGACAGGATACCAGCGACACCGACTGCTGTCTATGCTGAACGGGACACAGGTGGCGGAGACAGACGGCTCCTCTTCTCACGGTGTCAACTTCCGGCAGCCAAACTATGAGTACTACGACGTCTGGGCCGGTCTTGACAACAATCTACCCCAGTGGCTCGACGAACACGCCGACACAGGGTTCCTCGACCTCGTCTGCTCGCCGGACTTTCCAGGTGTGGCGCCTCACTGCCCATACACTGACCCGTACTACACCCTCGTCGCCGGAATCCCAATGAACGAGATGTTCAACTACAAATACCTCCCCGACGTCGACGGGAACTCGTTCAGCGGGCGATACCGCGGGTTTTTACTCTCCACGTCCTTACCCATCAAGGCGACCGTGTACAAGGAGTGGCACGATACACGACTGATTCCGTGGGCGCACTTTGTACCGATGGATTCACTGTATATGGACCTATACGGGATCCTGAGCTACTTCATCGGATATGGAGAGCAGACCGGGCACGATGCCCAGGCGGAGAAGATAGCGATGAACGGGAAGCGTTGGGCTGAGGAGGTTCTACGCCCGGAGGACATGCAGGTCTATATGCTCAGGTTGCTGCTGGAGTATGCGCGGTTGAGTGATGATAGGCGGGATAAACTCGCTTATGTGGGCGATATGGGCGAGACATGATTGTTCACTACCGGATGTTCAATAGAACTGTTGTATTATTATATTTAATCGTGACTCGTTATCACACCTCGTATATTTTCATCTCAAAGACTTGTTGTGGGTTTAGCTTATGCACATCGCCATTTCGATGCACCGCCCCAATGCTTCATTTGGGGTTTCTGCTCTTGGCCTGTCTCACCCAAATAAGCCATAGAATGCCATCGCACTCAGTCATCTAGTAGGCTAGTTGGTGCTCCCCTCATAATGATGTACAGAAATAAGCTTATTTATAGCGTGGTCTTGGTTCTGGCGAATTGCCCGGAATCTGTATCTGAAACTTCTCCAATGATGTTGTAGAAAGCCCACGCTTGTGTTATGCTGATGCCCTAATTGAGTAAATGTATACCTACATGCAGTTATTCTGCAAACGCCTGATCTGTGTCGTATTCCCTTGATACCTCCCTTAATTTAGGTGTTGATGCTGAGGGACATTCCCTGAGATGTTTAATTTTGTTGGTAGTCGGTACATTAGTCTGTCGTCGAGTTTAGTTAGAATAGCGAAGCTGTATCCCAATTCATTTCATCTACCACCCCCGCTAGAATATAAAACTGAAGGTAAAGACAGGCACGTCCAAGCCCCGCTGTGCTAAAACCAGAATCTCCTGTCTACCTCGTATCGCCTCCATCGGTAGCGAGATTTAAAATTAACCTCCTTGGCAGAGCCGCCCCTGAATATTTCAAGATTACTTCCTGCTGGATGCCTCCTATTGCTGTTGGGCGTTGGCAGCAAAATGCCCACTTTGCTAGATCTTCCCCACGAGATCCTTCTCTGGATCTATCAAAGCTTGGACAACATCACCGATGCCCTTCACCTTGCGAAGTCATGCAAATTACTCTCCCACGTCTTTGACCGCCCACAGAACCGCCGGAAAATCCTGCTCTCAATCACCGTAACAATTCCGAACCCCCCACTGCCAAAGTAAATCGATTAATCATTGCTAACCTTTTCCAGGATAACACGGAAGGGACTGAAAGCCCAGACAAAGCCTGGCTGGAAGACCACTTCGGCACCGGTTCTCTGTGGAAACCCGACCAAAGCGAGTTCCCACCAGAACTCGCTGATGCAGCGACAAGGACTTTCCTAATCACCGTGGGCTTCCCTGTAATCGATCTTCAACGGACAGGCTATGACTCTACCCATTTGTCGAAAGCGGAGCGTCGTCTAGAACCGTATGACTCGGATGAGCTGTATGGCCGACGAACACCGGATGACGACTCCCCTCGCACAGACTTCTGTTTCCATTTCGGGAGCGTGGGGGAGTGGATGGTGATGGTTGATGGAGAGAATGGGGAGGTATGTCTGTATGACCCTGGAGGTTGGGACCATGGAGCCGGGTATCAGGGGTTGGTTGCATTTTCGGTGGACATTTTTGCCATGCTGTTGGGGATGATGGCAGGGGTTGTAGAGGAGCTGGATACGGCATTGGATGTGTTTGGGGAGGATGAAGGGGATGAGGTGCGTAGGGCTGTTTTGGATGCCTTGAGGGAGAGGATGGCCGAGTACGATTATTGTGTTTCTGAGGGATGTACGTTCTGGGATAAGCTATTTGGGGATTTACGGGAGTAACTAAATGATATAAGGCTTCTAGTATTGCAGTTGACTGGAAAAAATCATGGCCCTGGCTATGTGGAAGAGCTCTATAATAGCCAACAGTCCCCCCTAACGTGCAGTGGGAAGAGATCAAATTCCTCAATTTGTACTAGATTCAGGCATCTTTAACCTAATTTTATATTACGCTGAACGAGCCTGATCTAGGTTAGACTTATATAGATTCAGATTACATTAGGTATTGGATTCCAGGTGGGTTATGCATGTCTAGTATAGAGGACTTGTTACATCCCATACCAAGCAGATGATACCTTGTTAACTAGTTCACCACTACTCGGTTTGGTCCTATAAGATGCTGGGCCAACTCTGGAGTACAAGCTCTCCTTATTGCCTCCGCTTTACTGTCCTGTCGGAGGATAGGTTGGGACGACTGCGAGTTATTCAGTATTGTAATTCTTTGCTTTTATTGCTATATACATCATCTTCTCTAACATGCAATATCGTTGTATTCAGCCGGTTCCCAGCCTGTGGAGTGTGTATACCTTCAAATGCCAAACTCTATAAAATGGACAGCAGCTATGATAGATAATCCCCACAACGTGTAATACCAAGCTGCGAGACCAAAAACTCATTCACAAACTGACACTTCGGATCCTGGCGTTTCTGAATCTCCAAAAACTCCGGCAACTTCGGATACATCCCCCTCATGTACTCCGCATCCGGCGCATTCATCTTATTCCAGTGCGGGCGCACATTATAAGTCTCACCGAACCTCGGCAGAAACTCATACGCAAGTTCCTGGTTCTGCCACAGCGTCTCATAGCTATCATACTCCTGGATCCAGTCGATTTCGATAATACCAAAGATCCCACTGAGACTCGGGTCCAGGTTATACGTGTTCACAGGGGACAAGTAAGTATCGTCACCACGCAGCGAGCGGTGCTGGATAACCATCTGCTTATTCGATGGCCCCGTCATGCGCGATGTCTGTGACTGTTGGAATCTGGTATAATTCGCGGCAGCTTCGGCGTAGTACTCGATAGGTAGGAAGTGCTCGATCTCGGCGTAGAAGCGGCTGTTGCAGATTCCCTGGGGAGGGCAGGAGACGGAGTCGCTGACTTCGTCGTAGCAGATGTATTCCTTCTTGCAGTCGCCGCAGCCGTTGGCGCAGTAGTTCACGGTGCAGTTGCTGGCACCGGTGTAGTTGGTTGGTTCCCAGTAGGAGAGGAAGTAGGTAGGTTCTAGATCCCAGTTCTTTGTCTTCTCGTTCCAGTCGAAGTGTGGACCCCAGACGGTCATGCGGTCGTGCTGTTTGTATAGTTGTGCGATTTGCTTGTACATCTGGTTATAGTCGGAGGTGGCGTTCATGACCTTGGTGGTCTTTTTGACGCGGTAGGTAGGCTGGACCTTGATGGTCATTTCGGTGATGAGACCTAATGCTCCGAGACTGATACGGAACGCTTTCAGTTCTTCGGGGGTACTCTCGTTGACAACACGGAGATTGCCCTGTGCATCCAAAACACGCAGTCCAACAATTTGGCTAGCGATGTTCCCAATGTTCGACCCGGAGCCATGTGTACCAGTCGAGGCAGCACCAACGAAGTTCTGAACGCGCTCAACACCAAGGTGGTTCAGGGACAGGTCATTTGCCTTGAGCTCCTGCGTAAGGTCATCGACATCCCAGCCAGCCCCAAATGTCACAGTCATATTCTTCTTGTCAATGTGGAGTTTCTTCAGGTTGACGAGCGAAACAATATAGGTCGGCTTTTTGGTCAGACTCTGGTCGACACACTGGGTAAGATTACCAAACCCATGACCGTTTCCGACGACTTTGATGTGAGAGCCTTCAGCGTACTGTTGTTGGAGGAAGTCCGCCGCTGCATCCTCATCTAGGGGTGCGATATACGCATCAGACTGGCAAGTCACCTCGAACTGCCAGTTGTACCAGCGGTAGGCAGAGCCGAAGACAGCCTGCAGCAGTAGGAGGAGGATAGCGGGATTGAAGCCGACCATCTTGGATGGAATAACTATTGCACGTCAGAAAGAACTGGACATTTGGGGTGTTGACATCAACTGACATCTTGACAGGCCAGACAGGGTATACCGACAGCGGGCACAATGAGATGGAAAAAAGAAGAAACTTGATTGCAGGAGAAGGCCCTAGATATATGAAACCACCCACAGTGCCTGAGCCGTGTCCCTGTCCTACTCTTGCTCCCGGGATCGGATCATGCAAATGTCCATCCATCCCACATATCCACCACGGCCCACCGTGGATCTGACATTCTTCTTATCTAAAACTCAATCAGCCGATCCCTGTTCTACTGGTAGACGGACAGAAAATCTTACATAAAACTGCACCGCAGCAAGATCTTAGTATTTGGCAAGACCAGGCTTTCCTCCTTGTACCACCTCACCGGGTCCTCTAACGGGCTTTCCATCCACAGCGGTCTGATCTGTGGATCAGCACGACGTGGGAATAGCTACCTTGGACGACATCAGCAATGACAGATTGTCAGGGCAATTTTGGTGTTAGAGATTCCAAGGACGCCCTTCTGTAATTTTCCAGAGCCTTCTTCAGACCATATACTGTTTCAAGCATACGAACCACTGTCTTGAGCTGACTCCACGCGACCCACAATATGTCTTCACAGCAATATACCTACGACAGATGATAACCGGGCAGACACAATTCCATAGCTGCATGCAAGTTGTCTTGATTCAGAGACTGCTGTAAATCGGTACCCAGACAGGAGCCTGGGTGTGAATTGTGCAAAGATAAACCAGGATAGACCACGACAGACGGACTGATCTGATAAGGTTTGGCACGCGGGACAATCACTGTGGACTCTGGATATCCCGCTCACCGGCCCTCAAAAGCTTCCCATATACTCTATGCAAGGGGGCTACGGAATGTCAGAACACAAATTCCGTCTGACATACCGCAAAGTCTGGAAATATCGGCATGCCGGACACATCCCTGTCTCGGGATCCTCAGGATCAGGATCAGGAACAAATGCTTAGCCGCTTGCAGACCCACTGGCAGACTGGATGTTTTGGTGAGTTTTGTCCGAGTTTCAGACGCGGCTGGCCTGCGGGCGATCGCACTCTCCGATGTCGCTGTTACCGCTGGACCGTACAAGAAGTAAGAGTCTTTCCAGAATACTTTACCTCACGAGTTGATAGTTATTTAACAAATATACAACCAAACCCATCAGCTAGCGACCGTACGAATCTGAGCCGCAGCTTCCAATGTTGACTACCTAAATACTCGCACCTTCCAAAAAGGAATTTATGCTGTGAGACTGATCAAGAGTATATCAATATTATTATTGCTTAAAATATATAACAGACAGGCCTCGATATTATCCCTCATAGCAAGGGGAATTAGCTAAGTACAAAGAGACCGTCCAAGAAGCAACCACCCACCCCACATTACATATATATGCACGGAGTATATCCCCGGGCCAACTACAGAGTCACTATAGACTGACTATGGCACACTCTAGTAGTAGAGCGGGTTCTCCGGATCAGTAAAGTCAAAGACAACAACAGAGTGCGGCTTGGCACCACCACGGTTGGCAAACTCGCGGCTGAAGTCGATGCTGCGGTTGAAGCTCAAGCTGCCGTCGTCGAGGATATCGATGTACAGCGCGTGGAAGTCGGCGGGGGTGTTGATGAGGCCGATCTCGCCGGTCTGCACGAAGTAGTCGGTCACGGCGATGTGCTTCTGGTCGGGGGTCACCTTGATGTAGTGGGGTCCGATGGTTGGCTGGTCCTCGTCGGGGTCGTCAAGGCGCTTGACGTTGTTGAGGTCGCTGATGTCGAGGGCGGCGATGTGGTTGGCGGTCGTCAGGGTGAGGTAGATGTATTTGCCGTCTTGGGTGATGTCGGTGCTGTCTTGTTAGTATTTTATATCTCAGTATGATGTGGTGAACTTACTAGATGGCAGTGGTGTCACGGGCCTTAGGGCCGAGGTCGTACAGCAGCTCGGTGACACCGGGCTTGCCGTGCTCGTCCTTGCGCTCGGGGTAGATGATCCAGACCTGGCCGAGGTGGACGGCCGTGGCGAGAGCAGCGCCTTCCTTGTTGCCGGGGATGAACTTGACGTCCTGGATACCACCTCCCTGTTGACGATTAGCATGACGTCTAGGTGTGTTTAGGTAGGTAGACATACATCAGGAATGGTGATGGTGTTGAGGATGTGCTTTGTGTCCAAGTCCCACAGACGGAGAGTGTTGGCACGGCGGATACCAGTGCTGGGCTTCAGGATACTGATGGGTTCGACAAAGTCCGAGGTGAGGATGAACTTCCTCTCCCAGTCGATGGAGAGACCGTGAGGGGAGAACTGCTCGCCAAGAACGTTGAGCAGGCCGTCGAGGTCCTCGGGCCACTCGTGGATGATGTTGAAGTCCTCGTCGGTCTCGATGAGACGGCCGGGGGTAGTTCCAACGGCAGAGCCCATGTAGGTGATGTAGAACCCGCCATCGGGCTTTGCGCGGATCTCGTCGGCAATGGACGAGAGGATGGCACGGTTGCTCTTCTTGAACTTGGGGCGGTAGGGGTCGCTGGTGTCGAAGTAGAAGGCAGTGTCCTGGATGTGTTAGGCATGCTGAGAGGATACAGTGCATGGCAGGGACATACCTGTGTCTTCAGCAGGGACAGGAGACCACCTCCAATCAAGGTCTTGCCGTCAAGAGACGGTCCCAAGTGGTGAGGGTCATTGCCACTGGAGGGCACATCGGTGATCCAGAGCAGAGTGCCAAAGGTGTCATCGTCCAGACTGTAGGTGGCAAGGAAGTCCTTGTGCTGCTTGTCACCGGCACCAGTCCAGAAGTAACCAATCTTCTTGGGCTTGATGTCACTGGCAGTGAACGGAGGGCTGTCCAAAGCAGCAGTGGGGACCTGCAGGATGGGAAGAGGGGGGACAATGTTGCCCAGGGCCTCAGTCACACCGGGAATGTGCGGAATCAGCGGAGGCAGCGAGATCGAAAGGGCCTGCCCGAGGGAGACCAGGGGGATCAGGTTGACAAGAGAAGTCGTCTTCATCTTGACGGCCAATGAACGACTGTATATATACAACGAACAAGGATGGAGGGAACAAGGATGAAGCAAGAAGGAATGGAAGGACCCTTGGGCTGATGATCTGAGAAGATTTGAGCAGATTATCGAGGGAGATGCCCTTTATAAGCCTTTCGTTGGCCCTCCCTGGCTATCCTGAATCCATGTTCTTTCTCCCTCTCCATGGACATCTGTTTGTTGTTCGACATTCCATCAACAGAGCACGCAAAGTCGATAGTCCCTGATGGCGATTTCCAGGATCCTGTCGATGTGTCTTGAGTAATGTCGATCGACTGGCAGGTCTACCGTATCCGGGAATAATGCAGCCATCAACCTGCCTGCCGGCTTAATGTGATGGGCGCCGTGCAGCGTTCTGCCATTGCCTCGACAGCCTCAGCAATAGCGTGATCCCCCACACTAGCAGCCATCTGGGCAATGGGGGTGCGTTCCGGGGACGAACGCTCTGATCATCTTGGGATGTCGTGATTCAGGCTAGAGACACGGCAGGGATAGCTCAGCACCGTGCGATGGGAACTGAGATCGCTTTTCTTGGCTATGCCGGCATGACAATGCCTAAGACGAAAGCAGAAAATGCTTTCACGCGGTTTACATGAGGTTTGTCATATCCATGACGAATACGAATCATTTAGTGCAGAGGGAAAGCAGCCGCGAGGCAGTCCCCAGGTACACAACAGACAGGCAGAGTATCCGTAGTTGGACCCTGCACCCTGGAGAGGATCGTCGCCCAGAACCGGGATATTACCAGCTTTCAGGGTCGATGAACCGTGCTGTGAGGAGTTCGTGGCCCGGCAAGGGTGGCAACTGGCAAGCCCTAGTTAGTGGCCTTGGGTGGGACAAGCTTCGCTGCAAGCTCTCGCCCTGGACCTGCCGTGCCTGGTTCCTGCGCGCTGGGCTTGCCACTGCCAGGAACAGGCTAACCGGTCTGAGAACGGGAATCCTCGCCGTCTGTGGTGTTTCTCGTGCATGTCGTATAGCAGTCACACGGCAGTCGCGGGCTCCACGCGGCGTCGGGATTCAACTTGCAGTGCAGATGCAGGGAACAGAGTTCAATAAAGATGAACAAGAATCGTCGAAGAATAACACCATCCGCGCTGCCAAGGCCCTTACCAGGCGAGGCCCCTCCGATCGCAGGGCTAAACCAGCACTAACGCGGGGACCAGCGAGTGCCAAGGGGAGGGTTGTATAACGACATGCTTGGCATCATGGTGACATCGCCCGCGACGCAAGGCTCAGGATCCTGTCCACCACGATCGACTGCCTCGGATAGCGTCATTCTGTACTCCTCATTCTTGGCTTGTTGATCGCCCGCTCATGACTCGAATTTGTCATGGCGTTCGCTGTCCACGAACCGGTTTGGCAGCCACATCCAACGAGCATCCCTTCATTTGAGTTGGCTCTCGTGTCGATCCAATTTCGGGGTTTGCATATTTCAGCAGTCGTCACCTCAGATGCAGATGTTGTGATTCTTGCAGCTCTTGCTCTCATTCTTCAGGCCAGGAACCGGGACAGCGTAAATACTGGTCAATCGCCCAAAGCAGCAGCCAAGAACTCACCGCGCATCCTATATATCTGTTTAAGTCGGGTCCCTCTGCATTGTTGACCTCACAAAGGAACCCTCACAATGCATTCCAAACTTTTCCTTCTACTTGCCTCCGTGCCCTCTCTGCTGGCCACCCCCTCGCCTGTCAAGCGTGAGGCCGGGTTCCCCAGTGGCCAGCCCATTGATGGCAAAGGCAAGGGAGCTCCTATCCTTGGTAAGTCACTATTCCGTCTGTCAATCTACGACTGTCTAACAAGAATGCCAGGTGGTACCAACCACGCCATCGACCTTCAGAACCCCGATAACCTCGGTGCGCAGTCCGTCGACCACGGCGCCGTCCCCAACCTGAAATGGAGTTTCTCCGACTCAAAGACCAACATCTTCCCTGGTGGTTGGACTCGGGAGCAGGTCGTCACAGACCTGCCTCAAAGTACCGACATCGCCGGTGCCCAGCAGCATCTGATCAAGGGTGCCATCCGAGAGCTTCACTGGCACCGAGTGGTACGTATAACGCATGAAGTGTTGGACTGATGTTAACGGTGATACAGGCTGAATGGGGTTTCGTCTATGAAGGCTCCCTTCTCCTGTCTGCTGTTGACGAGAACGGCGGCTGGACAACCGAGATCTTGAATACCGGTGATATCTGGTACTTCCCCAAGGGTGTTGCCCACAACGTCCAGGGCTTGGACGACCAGAACGAATATCTCCTTGTCTTTGACGACGGTGACTTTGAGAAGATCGGGTAAGTTCCTGTCTCTTCTACATCGACACAAGCTAACAGACCAGAACTACCTTCATGGTCGACGACTGGGTGCAGCACGTTCCTCGCGACATCCTGGCCAAGAACTTCAACGTCAGCGAGTCTGTCTTTGAGAACGTCCCTGAGAAGTTCCCCTACATCCTCAATGGAACAGTCCCCAAGGAGGCACAGACCGCTCCCCAGGGTACCCTGAAGGGCGACGCCTCTTATGTGTACCACACCTATGACCACCCTTCAGAGCCTGTTCCAGGACACGGTGGTACCTTCCGTCGCATTGACTCTACCAACTTCCCCATCTCCAAGACTATTGCTGCCACTATTGTCGAGCTTGAGCCCAAGGGTCTCCGTGAGCTCCACTGGCACCCTAACGTACGTCTCCTCCCTGAATGTAAAGTCAACTGCTAATTATTCCAGGCTGAGGAATGGCTCTACTTCCACAAGGGCACTGCCCGCGCCAGTGTCTTCATTGGCGACTCCAAGTCCCGAACCTTTGACTTCTCCGCTGGTGACACTGCCGTCTTCCCTGACAACTCTGGTAAGTCTTACTTAACTCGTACATCACCTCCACTAATTATATTCCATAGGCCACTACATCGAGAACACCTCCGACACCGAAAAGCTCGTGTGGCTTGAATTCTACAAGAGCGACCGCGTCGCCGATATCTCCCTCGCGCAGTGGCTCGCCCTTACTCCCCCCGAGACCGTTGCCAACGTGCTCAAGATCGACATCAAGTTCGTCGAGCAGATCAAGAAGCAGAAGCAGGTTCTCCTCCCGGGCAAATAGAGGAGTTGCAACAAGCAGACTGCTAGTTCGCTGGCTAGTCCGTTGCGTGTTGGGTGGACATAATTCTAATGTTTATATATCATATACGTAGTTACTTTCTACCGGCTGAAGAGTCGACCGTTACTTAATTTCCTTAACATTAATGTTTACAATTTCATCAATATCACCTTGTTTTGTAAATTCCTGTGCTGTGAATATTGAATCAGACAAGTTTGCCGACGATGGACAGCCCAGGCAGACTCGAGAATGTACTATCAAATATTTGCCGGAAATAGCTGCCTGACCCCCAGCTGTCCATAGCCTTTGGTCCAGCGGTATAGCGTTTCGTCAATATTCACCGTGTGAAGATTTTTTTGGGTCCTAATATATATATATATGATATTATTAGCGTAGTGTAATGCGTGGATATCACTCTGTAATTTAATTTGGTGTTGAGTCCGTTTATGCAGTACGCGTGATGGTATATACATCTTAACTTACAGTGCGCTTCTTACAAAAGCGCGAAAAATAAAAGCAAAGTGAAATGAATAACAGGACTCTAGGAATAATCTAATTCACCCTTGTAGAAGATATATAATTTTAAGAAACTGCAACATACTGCAGGATCGCCATAACCATCGTGTCGGAATGATAATGTATCTAAACACATAATCAGATAGTTAATTATTCATATACTGACCCAGCCCAATTCCCCAGAGCAAACCCATGTCAAGAATAAAACAAGCTAGGTGTTGATATTGACCATTTCCCTTCCCAAACATTGCACTTTACAGCCATGAGGCTTAATCCTCATCTGTTTCGCTGTCTTCTTCATTGCTCTCATCGCCGCCCCTATCTTTTCCCCATTCAACATCCTTGAGTGCTGGCCGCTTTTTAATTTGGGCAGAACCGACTTCCAAGAGGAGGTTCTTATCGCCACACGCAGTATTATAACCCGCCCCGTCTAGCAAGTCTTTGTACTCATGGCCTAGGGCCTCCACTAGGCTGAGAAGCATGTTCTTGGGGAGATAACGGCCCGGCGTGCCCCAGAAAGGCTTTCCAACCTCATCTCTTAGAGTCGGAAATGACCCTCCGCCGGTATTGTGGGCCCAGGCCCGGCGTAGAACCTGCACACAATAGTGGAAATACAGGTATCTGGCTGCTGGTCTGAACTTTGTGCGGAATTGCAGCTTCTGTCCATCAAGCTCTCTCCAGGTCTTCGGATGTGCAAATGATACCATTTTATCTAGCCTTTCCCAAGTTGGGTCAATAATCTTCAGGCGGTATTCTCTAGTATCCCGCCGTATCCAGGCAAGAAGCTCGACCAGGGCAGGTCGTTCCGGCAAATCCGGGACAATAACAAGCTTGCCGGAATCAAGCCACCGTTCAACTGGCTGCGCTACCAGGAGCCCATTACAGGCAGAGAATAGCTCCTCTGGCCGTTTCTTGCCAAATATGGCATCCATTGTGACTTGGCCATGCATATACGGGAAGAGATGTGCCGCCTGCATTTGATCTGCATCAAACCATGCCCCTAGTATAGGGCACCAAAGCCCCTCCTCATTAGGGTGCTTGGCATCATGGACGCGTATCAGTTCAGCACGGAATGCCGACTGCTTGCTGGAATCGCGCTTACCAGCCCCAGTGCTGGAGACCCCCAGGCCCATTTTGCTCGTGGTGAAGAGCTGCATAAACGAAGCTCTATGAAATCGTTTCCGCGACCATTTATTTTCTTCCAGATCATTTTTTCTATTCTCGCAAAGTTTGACAGTTGTCTCTTGTGCGTTGATATTTTGGAAGAGCGACTTTGCCGCGTCTGTATTCTCCCATTCAGATGGGGTTCCTTTGAAATCTCGCAGTGATATCTTGCGATCAACCTCAGCCCGCTGGAGAATCAGGCTCTCAACCTCGTGGGAGGCAGCCCAGAAACTAGCATTAAAAGACCCTTGGGCCTTTATCCGCTTTTTCTTAACGCGGATGCTCTCGTTTATCCCGCGTTGCTGTGCTTCCAGCGACAAGGGCCTCTCGACGGGGCTGCCTTCTAGAGTATCAGCTGAGCGCTTCTTTGGGCTCGCCATGTTATGAGGTGGAGGGTGTCGTTAATAGAGAGCAAAGTATAGGCTAGGTATTGCTTGTGAGTGCTTTGAAGGAATAGAGGATAGATCTTTCTCTGTCAAATGCTTTTAGTGAAGGTAGTGCAGCTGGGAGAGTGTTGAGGAGTGATAAAGGGAACACTCTGGCAGAGAAGGTGGGAAATAAGTGAACTTGGGTGCCTTGAGTCATCCATCTTAAAGTTTGTGGTCTGATGCTGCATGCGAGGCAGGTACAGAAGCTTGAGTTATCAGTTCCATGGTAGAAGCGAATTTTCACTCGGCAGCGCAGGGGAGAGCAATGGATGCTGGATTAAAGTTTGTTGCTATGCTTTGATCCAGTCTCCTGCAAGCCGCGTAATGGTAAACGAAAAGCTGTCCTATATGAGTCCTCAGAATGAACAGGACAATGCCCTCCTGTCAAACCAGTATCTACAGATCTAATATACTGGTTTATAAGAACCTGCAAGGGCATAAGGAGATACATAAACAGTTCCTTAATACCCAGGCTGGTTTACATCATGATTTACCTTAGGTTAACAAGCTCTTTTAGAACACTTAATAACACAGGGTTATTATATTCTCGAGATCATAGATCTACTACTATTATAATACTAGGGGTCAGGTAGTAGACTTTTATAATCTTATCTTTACCTTCAGCAGATGCCCGAAGCTAGGATAGAAACCATTAATAAAAGCTCTTCAGGCTGAGGCCAAGTAAGCAGGAATAATCAGTTATAATCTAAGTATAGTAAACTGGAATAATCTCTCCTGGTACCCTGACTGCTTAATCAGGGGGATCTACAGTAGGACAGTGCTAAATAAGTCTATCTACTAGTATACCGGGCTGTTGCTGAAAAAAATAAAAAAAAGATATAGAAGAAATATAACTTAGCTATCCTAGGCCCTGTCTAATCTCTTGGAGAGCCCGTAGCATGTAGAGTACATGGCTCAGGCAAGACTACTAACAGCTAAACAGCCCCAGGACATTTGTTAATTACAGTCAGTTAGGTGACTATAATCCACTCGAGGCTGGCTCTATAATATATAACTAGGATTTAATAAGCCTCTGGTGGTTTCAAACAGCCCAAATGGGCAATTGGATGGGAAGAGCCTCGTGTATATTCGCAGCTCACTGTTTAAGCCACTTAGTCGGTCAACAGATTAGGCCTCCCAAGGCGTTAGCCTCGCAAGACCTTTCAGCTTGCGTGAAGCTCTTGCAATGACACGTCAAGAATCTCGAGATCGGCAACACTTGTGACAAGGAATGCGCATAGCAGAATGAGACGGCATCTCTTGGATGCTGGAGCAGATTCACCCAGCACATCGATTAATAAAAACCCAAGTTAAGATAGGACATTCCTGGCTCGAGCAAGTCCACACCCAGCGGAACCACCTCTGCATCTCCGGCCGCCCCAGCAGCGACAAGAAGGGGCGTGAAATGCTGAATGCGATTTAGTGACGGTGCTTTTCTCATTATAAGTGCAACATACCTCAACAGTTGGATGGGAGCGCCGGAACTCGTACAGACCTTCCAATTTTAGTAGGGCTTCCCTCCTCTCCGTTGCATTATTCTTCGTCACTGCCTGTCTCAGATGCGTATCAAACGACCTGGACTCGGCAAGGACCTTGGCCCGTACGATCTTTCTCTCCTCCTCGCCTGGGGCATCGGCAATCTCCTGGATAGAAGCGAAGGAGTGAACAGCCATGCCGGAACCTATAATAAGATAGCCATGATGTCTAGGTACATTCGTCAGTTCGTTGCAGGTGATTCTAATTCAAATCGAGCTCAACCTACCGTAACGATTGAATGGCCTCACCCAGACGAATCTGGCTGGCGAGGTCGTAGCCATGGAATGTAGAAATCTGGATCAAGGGTACATCCAATGGCCTTTCCTCTGGAAACATGACTTTGAAAGGCACCCACACACCATGATCGACTCCTCGTTCCACGCGCTTGGCTTTGATACCTGCTTTAACCAGGTGTTGCCATACTTCGGCTGCTAGATCTGGGGCGTCTTGATGCGGCCAGTCATAGTCATAAACCGAAGGCCTGGAGTCGTGGAAGTCGTTGACGAAGTCGTGCTGAGATGGTCAACACTAATCTCGAATATAGACTGCTGCTCTCACTTGGATATATGTGTTCTTTTTGACATTGACTGTGACATTCTTAGAATCTCAAAAGGTCTGGTACTGGCAGGGAGACGTACCCTCAATTACACCCGGCCCATGAATCTCGCCGGCTTCAAAGTGACCACTAAAGGTAATGACTGCCTTTGGGCGCGGAGAGAGCGAAATAATCTCTTTTCCAATATCCCTTAAATTGGCACGCGCGGACTGGGTGACAGGCCGCGCGTCGAACAGCAGACCAACACCGGCATGGCCGATATAATACACTGGAAGAGGCTTTGTGGGGAGAGTAGACGGCATTCTCCTGAGATTTATTAGGGGCTCGAAGAACGATCCTGATTTGAAATACAGCGTCCGTTATATGAAAGATTGCAGCACTGGTGGTTGCAGATGGTGTGGATTGGGGTTGATATGGCGTTATCATCCACGACAGACAGTCTGGATAGGGCGACGGATTACGCGAAAGCATCATCCTACTCCAAAGTTCCGCCATTGCATTTGTTAATTTACATATGCCGTCCTTTCCGTGCCTTTACAGGTTGTGTGTTTATTTTACATCCCTACAACCTCGACGCGCTCCTAGGAGCACGGTTACAGAGCACGGTGTACCACACAATGTCAAAAGAGCATGCCCCTGCCAACAGGGATTCCAAAGATAAGACAAGGGTCGACTTGAGCATTGAGCCAGTTAATTATGATACAAGCACAGGCGCGAATATCAGTAAAACCGACCCAGAGGCAGATACAACGCTCTCCCACTCCATCCTCAAGAATGGGGACCACGTTCGCATAACATGGACTGCAGAAGAAGAAGCCCGCATTGTCCGAAAGCTGGATATCCTCTTCCTCCCCATATTCGCCGTCGGTCACACACAGAATCTCCTATTGCATATCCATGTTAACCTTCATGGCAGTTGATGTTTACCTGGATGGCTATTGACCGCACAAACGTATCGGGCGTGCTGACCTCGACCTTTCTACACGATACATCCATGACCCACGACCAGGCCAACACAGGAGTTTCCCTTCTCTGGCTAGGAATTGTCCTCCTCGAGATCCCCTCCAACGTGAGTCTCCCCGACCTCCATTCTATTCAGAATTGATCCATCTGAACTGTTATTCCATGCAGATCGTGCTCCATCGCATAGGCCCGCACTACTGGATTCCAGGGCAAGTCATCGCCTGGGGTTTTGTCGAGGTGCTCCAGTCCCAAGTCACCAATGCAGGTGGCTGGTATGTTGCACGGCTATTCCTTGGGCTCGCAGAGAGTGGGTTCATCCCGGGAGGGTTGTACACATTGTCAAGATGGTATGCGCCGGACGAGCTGACGAAGCGTACGGCGGTGTTCTTCCTTGGGCCGTCCGTTTCTGCGGCATTTGGGTCACTGATCTCAGCGGGTGCTCTGACCCTACATGGGAAGGGAGGGCTTATGGGGTGGCAATGGTAGGTCTGTTTTTGATTCAGTCAGTATTCTTCTAACGGGACCTTGATAAGGATATTCATCATCTGTGGCGTATCTACAATATGTGAGACCTGCCCCCGAACCTGCAGCTTGTTACAGCGCTGACTCCGTGATACCTTTAGTTGTGGGCATCTTAGCTCTTGTTGTAATACCCAAGTCTCCTTACCACACAGGAAACGTTTTTGGTGGTCTAATCCGAGTACGAGGATGGCTTAACGAGCATGAAGCTGACATCCTTACCGCACGTCAATCCCGAAGATCCGATCACCATGCAGCCGGATCAAAGCTCAAAATCAGTTGGAAGGATATGTCAGTGCCTCCCGTTCCCTAGCCCTGCCTCCCACTAATCTCTCACAGAACCGACGTCCTCTTTCACTGGGCCACCTGGCCGTACCTAATAACCTGCCTATCAGGTCTCCAGAGCGTCAACGGCTTAAGCACCTGGGGCACCACCATAATAAAGTCCCTCGGCTTCAGCAGTATCCGCGCCAATCTCCTGAATGCCCCGGGGAGCCTTCTATCCGCGATATTCGGTATTGGGCTATCAGCCATCGTCGACCGATATAATCGGTTCGGGTATCCTATTCTCTTTGCGGGCGTGTGGACGCTCGCTGGTCTTATTGCGCTTTATGTACGTTCCCATATCTCTCTCCGGTTCGCTTTCGTATCAGACACTTGAGCTGGCCTTATGTACTGATCATAACCGCCAGTCACTTCCAGTGCAGTCCGAGAGCTCGTGGTCGTTCTATGCAGCGTACTTAATCACCCAGGCCGCCCCGTAAGTATTTCACGCAGTTTGTATTCACAGATATTTACTTATAACATCGGTCGGTAGAGGCTGGCAGCCGATTAATGTAACGTGGCTATCACGGAACTTTTCAACGCCCCAGAAACGAGCCGTGGCGTACGCAGTATACAGTAAGAACCATCGTCCTCTATCTTTTCTATCCTGGAGTGCTTCAGATGACCTATTACTGACAACCTTACTAGTCGGCTGTTCAAACCTAGGAGGCACCTACGGCAACCAAGTATTCAGGGCTGTGCGTTGGCTCCTTTCCCATACGGTGTGCATGCAGAGCTAATCTACAGATATAATTTAGAGCGACGCCCCCCAGTATCGCACTGCATGGATCGCGTGTATCTCCCTCGGCGCAGTCTGGCTCGCCGTGACCCTGCTGCAGATCATTGCATTCAAGTGGGCGAATTGGCGAATTGCACGGGCTTCAACCAACAGCGACTCATTAGAAGGCGTATATACCGATGGAAAAGGGAAGAAATATCGATATTACTGGTAGGATGCCGCCAGGCAGGATGTCCCAGCGAGGGATCCCGCGTTGCACACAGGAATGGAAGGCAAATACTCAGTGCTGTAATATCTAACAAAGCCCGGGGATAAACTCGAGACATGATCGGACGTAACTGGGACTCCAGCGGTCAGGCGAATTAGCGCACCGCACGATTGCTGAATAGGTGCTCAACAAAGGGACTTCTCGTCGGACGTAGACCGTAGAGATAATCTATACCCACGGAGATGTTTTTCCGACCCCACGCATCGGAGTCGTGGACTGAGAAGGACGTGCCATATACAGTACGAGGATAGCAGCAAAGATAGTGGAAATTAAACAGATTGTGGTGAACAGAATACTTGGCTAAAAAATAATACTGCGCTCTGCTAATCCACTGGATACTTCGTCCCTCCCTGCCGCCGGATCTCATCCATTATCTCCATGACCCGGATCGTCTCAGAATGTGGAATAATAGAACTCTCCAATCGTCCATTCAACACATCCAGCGCAATATTGTCAGCCTGGAACTGGAATCCCCGCCCGGGATGCTGGAAGTCGTACGTCTTGCCCTGACCGCGGACCACGTTTAGGCCCGATTCTCCTCCAAAGGGTGGATAGACGGTGAGCGCCAGCGGATGTGAGGGAGATTCACCGTGGACTTCAACAGACCCAGAAGTGCCATGGATCCGAGCAAGCAGGTCGGGGTTGCCGTTTTCCAGCGTCGTAGAGGTGAGGATACCCTGTCTGCCCGTGGACGGATACTGGAGAATGGCACTGGTATTGATCTCGATATCCTCCCAATGAGTTTGTGCTGCCAGGATCGTCGGCTTTGCACGGTCTGCTGTGAGCTCAGGATCGAGACTCAGCATCACCCAGGTCAAAGAGTAGATCCCCATGTCCAGTAGCGAGCCCGCGCCCATCGCATTCTGGCGGTAGTACTTGTCCAGCGGCAGATTGGGGACATCCATATACCCTCCAAAGGACGAAGTTGCGCGGAATATATCACCAATAGCCTTTTCCTCGTGTAAAACGCGCTGGAGAGTCTGGGTCAGCGGGCGATGACGAAGCCACATCGCCTCAGCAATGAACACGCCTTTCTGTCGGGCTGCGTCAAAGACCTCTCTTGCCTCGCGGGCGTTAAGGGTGAACGGCTTCTCGCAGAGAACATGCTTACCCGCTGCGATCGCGTCAAGGCTGTTCTTCTTGTGAAAGGCGTGCGGCGTCCCGATATAGACGATGTCGACGTCTGGGTCGGCATAGACGTCCACGTAGCGGCCGTAGATTTTGGGGTTCTCGTCAGGACAGTATTGCTGCGCGAACGCTTTCCCTCTATTGACATCTGAGGTTCCGATCGCTTGGACGACATGGCGGACCTTTGCGTCGGGGCGAGACAAGACGAGGTCAGAGACGTACCAGGAGGCGATCTTGCCGGTCGCTGTTCAGTTAGCAAGAGTCTTCATTTAGGATCAGGTTCTCACTCAAGATTCCCCAGCGGATAGATGGTATTTGCGACATGGTCGTTGGACAAATGTTGGTCACTCAAGAATTGCGAGGCATGAACATTAATGACTTGAACGACGTCAAATGCCGTCGGATATCGAGCTCCGAATAATTCCCCGCATCGGATTTAGAATTAGGGTTGGCAATATCTCGCCTATACAGCTCTTCCAGGTACAATTACCCTAGAATTTGCTTCTCCCATGGAACTGATAACTCAAGCTTCTGTACCTCACTGGCAGGTACTCTCCCAAAACTACCGGTGACTCACGGTCACATCAGTCAAGCTTCCTGCCCAAACTAAGCCGGCCCTGGTTCCTTCCTCAGTAGGATATCGCCACCGTACCTTCCTCGGTGTCTCCCAGCAAGTGTATGGATGACTCAGGGCACCCAAGTTCACTTATACCCCCCGCTGCCAGAGTATTCCCTTTCTCACTCCTCAACATTCTCCCACCTGCACTACCTCCGCTAAAAGCACTCGACAGAGAAATATCTATCTTCTATTCCTTCAACTCCCAGATCAAAAGGCGGCCGGCGCTCAAGGATATTGGATGGGGAAAGGATAAGGGTGGCGATGAGGGCCACACTGAAGACAGCGAAGATGAAGACAGTGAAACAGATAGGAATTAAGCCTCATAACTATAAAGGATGCAACGTTTGGGGAAGTCAAATGGTCAATGGCGAGATCTACCTTGTGTTATTCTTCGCGCCGCCAATATGTATAATAAAGTTCAAGTTTAATATGTTATAATGGGCATGGATTATTTTATTTACATCAGAGTCCGAAAGGCAGAGTAAATAATGTAATGTAACTGAAAAATCTAAGGAGATATAGATAGCATAGGGGCGGCAAAGGCTGATAAGGTATAGACATTTGGCATGGATGTAAAGCCTCATGCAATAGCGGTAGCAGAATCCGAGCAGTACGGTTCCGATACCCATTCTAATACAAATAAACTCTCATCCATCACCGTTCAGCAGCAACTAGCTCATGCCATGATAAGCATCGTGGCGACGCTATATATAATCCCGATGTTCAACAGATGTCTCTTATGCCCTTTCCCTTTCGCCAGACACACCGCCGTATCCGACCAGCCCGCCCCAGTTGCAATAAACGCAAGAAAGATACCAGTGAGGGTTCTCGGAGCGTGGTATCTGGAAACGAGGACAATCGCACCTGCAGCCATGTTTCGCCCGCCGAGGGATGGGCCGAAAGTCGCTATATCGGGGCTCGTACGGGGTAGACCGAAGACAGGGACAGCTGCACGGTAAGCATCACGGGGTAGACTAAGGATTCTGGAAAGGGAATGAATACATTTGACTGGGTCATAAAGCCAGATCGGCCAGATGTAACAAGCGCAACGCCGATAAAGCGAGCAAGCGCGTCAGCGACTATTCCCAGGGCCATAGCTCAGGTAGCAAACACAGGTGGAAAATGGTCCAAGCGGTGTTTTTATTTCGTCCAGACTGTCCTTATGAATGCCTTTGTCTGGGCACTTCGGCACTCGCTCTTTCCCCTGGACTTAAGGACATTGCTGCTCTGCCTGCAGTAGCGTTCCTGCAAAGGTGTGCCCTCATTGTGCCAGCCCGCATGCACTCAGAAATCCTACATGTTCGTCTTCTTTACTTGGTTTTACGCAAATACCAGTCGTTGTATTGTATATTTGGTTCAAGATGGTCACCCCATTGCAGCAAGATGCAAGTGCTTGTTGACGACTCTAACTGCCCAAGCAAGGCTGGGTCAGGTCCTTCCATGACCGGAATCGACACATCGCTGGAAAGAGTCCTCTAGTTGTATTTTCAATGTATTAGGTAGGCCTGCGAACACCCTGATAGAGCATGCGAGGCGGAACACGTCAGCAGCACTGACCAGTCCTGTTGGTCTTCGTGGAGTGGCAATGGTTCTTGGACTCAACGCTGTGTAACCCTTGTTAGAATCTCAACCTTTGCGCTTGTGATCGATGAACTGCTGTAGGGTCGTCTAGCTGTAGCTATGACAAGTATTAGCCCCGTGATGTTGAAGAATGCAATCCGGCTGACGGAGTCCGTTGAATTTCCAACTGGATCGTATATTCTGGTGATAGCGATAGACGAAGTAACAGGCAACAGCGACTAGAATATCCCTAGAAATGGAACAGATAATACGTCATAACTCTCCACCGGATGAGTATAAGATTGTAGGCACAATTTGATAACGAGTGGAGTATACTGTATACAAATGATGCAGGAAAGTCTCCACCTTTAAATTCCAACCACCACCAAAATCCCACCAACACAACACAACATGTAAAATGCCCTGGCCACGCATCCAATTCCACGAACTCGGCGACCAGCCCTGGTGCCCCTCCTGGCTACACCACCACGAACAATTCTCCCTCTCGCAGCTCTGGAACCTGCGCGTCCCGTTCTGGAGCAACGGCAGCCTCGCCACCCAAGCCTGCGCCGTGATCAAAGAACACCTACGCAATCCATCCTTATACACCATCGTCGATGTATGCGCGGGCGCAGGGGGTCCAACGCCACTTATTGAGCGCGAATTAAACCGCAATGAAACAGGTGCCAAGGCAGTGCGGTTTGTGCTGACGGACATGTTCCCGCCGGTGGATGTGTGGGCGGGCATTGCGAAGAAGCAGCCGAATATTGAATTTGTGGAGCGGGCGGTTGATGCGCGCTCTGTTGGGCGATTATCTAACCAGCAAAATGGGAAGGAGTGTCGGATTTTCAATATCTGCTTCCATCATTTCGATGACGCCGATGCTGCGGGCATCCTGGGCAGTGCCGTGCGGGAGGCGGATGCGTTCATGTATGTTTATTTATCGTCTTTCCCTGGGTTTATGAAGGGGGTCGTGCTAAATAAACAGGGTCTTCGAAATCACCGCCCGCCAGGTCTCAACGTGTCTGTTCTCGCCGCTGGTGTTTTTCTGGGGATTCTACGTGACGGTATTCTGGTACTGGCATTCACCGGTGCATTTACTTTTTACGTTCCTGGTTCCTGTCGCTCCGTTGGTGTTGTGGGTTGACGGGTTCATCTCGTGTCTGCGGACACGCACGCCGAGCGAGATCAGGGAGTTGCTAACTCGGTCGGGGGAGAATCTCGACGGATGGGAGTTTCGCAGTGGGGAGAAAAGTGTACAGTGGCCGTTTATTACTTTGTACTATTATGTTGGGAGGCGGGTGGCATAACTGTCTCAGACAGAGAGAGAGATCGTATGAGGGAGACAGCGGTGACCCCGCCCGCAGAATACCGGTAATCCGACACGCAGCTTACATCCACCCAACATGAAAACATGAAAACGACAACATGAAAGTCATCATCGTAGGCGGTGGAATTGGCGGTCTCGCATGTGCAATTGCATGTCGGCGCGAGAATCTCGACGTGGTCGTTCTCGAGCGCTCGTCTGACGCGCGCGAGATCGGAGCTGGTATCCAGATCCCACCCAACGGGGGCAGAATCATAGAACAACTGGGCCTGCTACCCAAGATCCTCGAGAAGGGGAGTATTGTGCAGCATGTCGATTTTCGGCGATATCACGATGGCAGACTGCTCCGGTCGATGCCGTTTGGAGAGGGCATTGTCGAGGAGTTTGGGGTGCCTTGGGTGTATGTTTATGTTTCCCAAAAAAAAACAGATTCCTACTGATGTCTGCAGAATAATCCATAGAGAGGACTTCCATCGCGTTTTGCTAGATGAAGCGACGCGTCTTGGGGCTGAAATTTGCCTAGGGGCTGAAGTGACCGATGTCGTCTTTGAGCAGCCGGAGGTTATCCTGGCAGGAGGTGAACGGGTTGCTGGAGATGTGATAATCGGAGCTGACGGTATGACTCATGCAGCTATACGGAACGTCGCTAATTGATCAGGACTGTATTCTCGGATTCGAGATATCGTACTCGACTCTCCAACAAAGCCAGAAGAAACAGGCGATCTGGCATACCGGGCCATTTTCACACGGGAACAGCTTGAAGCGTTGAACGATCCGGACGTCAATTCCCTGTGTGAAAAGGTTGCAGTGACCAGCTGGCTAGGCCCTGACAAGCACAGCATTTTCTACCCAGTCCGCGGAGGAAGCGAATTCAATCTTGTCCTGCTGAGGCCAGACAATCTCGAGAAAGGCACGCGGAGGACACAAGGAGACGTCGAAGAGATGCGAGAGAGCTATGCGGGTTGGGATGAAACGTTAGTCTCTAGTCCTGTGACATTTGATACTGACTCGATACTGACTCGACTAGGCTGACAAGATTGATATCCTGCGTGCCTGAGGTGACCACTTGGAAACTCACGTCTCTCCGGGAATTACCTACGTGGACCGAGGTATGTTACCGTCAGTATAAACCGATCAGTGCTAATGGGCCAGGGACCCGTTGCCCTCCTCGGCGATGCATGCCATCCCACCCTCCCATATCAAGCGCAGGGGGCAGCAATGGCAGTGGAGGACGGATTCGCCATTGGAAAGTTACTAGGGTTATTGAACACAACTTTTGAAAATGCGACCGGATCTGAACCACAAGCTCGGCTTATTCCAGAGATACTTGCCGTCTACGAGCAGATCCGAAAAGCCCGCACAACACGGAATGTGCAAGCCGCGGCCAGGAACCGGATGATCTTCCATATTCCAGACGGCATTGTGCAGGCCGTTCGGGACTTTGTCCTTGGCTACGCCGGGATGACGAGGAAGAGCGATTGGACGTGGTTGTTTTCGGGTCGGATGCGCAGCACTCTCTACCATGATCTGGCTGGGGAGTGTGAGACGGGATTCACCGAGTGTCGAATCTCTGGTCAGCGATAGCAGGGTTACTCTTGAGAACACCATACGTCATTTATTTGAAAGATAGGTGCCTGCGATACCGAGGTAATAGGCAGGTATGATGTAGCATTGAACATATCTGCCCAGGATATCCCTGCTCAGTAAGGGCGAATCTACACCGTGGCCTCAATCGTGGCCGGTACATGCAGTAGGGTTTCATCACGACGGCGAGCTAAGGACCAGGACGTCCGAACCATGCGAATCAGGACCATCTCCCATTAAGTAATATCCCCGATCCCAGCAGAAGATCAGCACCATCCAGAACAGACTAAATCCTGCACTTCGACTCGGCCACGACACCCCGCCGGCATTCCCCGCGTTCACGGAGAATCACCGCCGAAGCCCTGAACCTTCCCGCGAATCGGCCAATAATGGCGGATTAATTGCATCCTTCGAGTCGTCGTTCATGCCAAGCGACTCGTGTTTCATATATCCCCTGCAAAGTTTCCTGTCTGTGCCCTCCGGCAGTCGTTGAGCGCACCACCGCATGTCAGATGCTTGTCTCTTTCCCTGACCCGTTTCAGCAACCCATGGCTCCTTTCGTGCACAAGCCAATCGCTCATCCAGCCCGCCCTTCCTAAGACTCTTGCTCATTCCTGAATCCTTCTTGAATCCATCTGGCATCATCACATGAACACCCCACCCACCTTCATGCACACATCCCCCCATCGCCTCGCCTCGCCATCGCCTCCATGTTATAACAGATAGCAGCACCCATCCCACTCAACAATGCCAACAACAATCAAGCCCGCAACAATGCGACCACGCGCCATAACAGCCCCCGCGCCAAAGCCCAAACTCCCAACAATCATCACCAGATCCACAGTAACGACCCCCGACAGCGCAATCCACAGCGACAACTCCTACGCCCACAATAACAACCCTGACCCCTCAAGCATCTACACAATACACCAGACCCTCAAACCAGATTACACCATAATCGACAACTCAGGGCTACCAGTCTACCACATCAAAACAAAGGGCCTACTTCGGCCCACATCACCGCATCTAACCATGTACGCGGGCAAAGACGCAACAACCGGCCCCGTCGTGGGGTTCGTCAAGTTCGCGCGAAACGCACACGCTGCGAAACTTGTGCGCGGGAACCCCGACCACGCGGCGGATGCTATCTGGGAGGATCTGAGGCGGGTGGAGAGGTGGTCGTGGTCGTGGGGTGGTGTTGGGGTGCGGTATCGGTGGGAGATGGCGATTATCAATTGGGATAGAGATGGGGATGGGGAGGTAGTCAGGAAGGGCTTTTTATGGAAGCGGACGAAGGCTTTTACTGTGGATGGGGCGAGTGATGGTGGTAGTCCTGGGTATCGGGGACATGTGAGGGCGGCTAGTATGGGTGCGATGCCGAGTAGGAGCGTGGAGAGGCAGAGCTATAAGCTTGTGGATGAGGAGACTGGGGAGTTGCTGGCGGTGTTCTCGGTGGATGTTGGGATGGGCAGGTTCAGGAGACTGGGGAGGATGCGCTTTGTGACGGAGAAGTACGGGCTGGCGTTTAAGATGATGGTGTTTCTGTCTGGGCTGGTGGTGAACAGCTGGGAGGATTTCTGATGCCTTTCTTTACCTTATACCCTGTTTTTCTGTTCAATGTTAATGAATGAATGATGATGAATGTATGTGCATAATTATTATGAGTCCAACATAATTAGTCAGCAATGATTCACCTAAAGCCGCACAAATCCCTCCTCATCCTCATCCCCTGTCAAGATGCCATCCAAAGACCGATTATCCCATGCAAGACTCAAATCGCGGTCAGGCTGTCTGACCTGCAAGTAAGTACTCTGTCTCAATGGTAGAATACCACTAACGCTACCAGGAGTAAGAACCCCCTCCAGTAAGATGCCTGTTTAACACGCTACAGGGAGACGGGTCAAATGCGACGAAGCAAAGCCCCATTGCCAGAGATGCACATCAACAGGGCGAAAGTGCGATGGGTACAGGACACCAAGTCCACCTCCATCCAGTCACCGCGATCTGACCACGCTCTCGTCGCCGGCTTTAATGCCATCAGGGAATGCCCGCGAGAGCCGGTCGTTCCAGTACTTCTATGAGCGGACTGTGCCTTCACTGGCAGGGTACTGCGGCTCTGAGTTCTGGAACAGACTGGTGTTGCAGGTCAGTCAGCATGAGGAGTCGGTGTGGCATGCGTTGATTGCGCTGGGCTCGCTGCATGAGAATTTCGAGAATGACCAGCAGATTCCTGGACTGCGGTTCTCGCGGCGGGGGCAGGATAGTTTTGCGGTGCAGGAGTATAATTTTGCAATTAGGGCTCTACTGGGACGGTCGAATCTTGGAGTGTTGCCGACTGGTTTAGCTGTCGATGTTTGTTTGATATCGTGCATTCTTTTTGCTTGTTTCGAGGTACGTCTCGGCCCAGCTTTATGTGCTTTGCTAACTTGACAGGTTCTATCTGGCCACTATGATTCCGCTATCGGCCATATCAGAGGCGGCATCAAGATCATGAACGAGGCGTACTACGACCCAAGATATGGGACATTCTGTCACCCCGTCCTCAAACCGTCTACAGTCACCCGCCTTGAAATGGACAACCTGCGCAAGATCCTCATCCGTCTGCAAGATCAAGCCTTTACCTTGGTAAGACTGTCGCAAGTTGATTCAATAACTGCTAACCGTGTAGACCCGCGACAACATCGACCAAGAATTAACAAAGTCCACCGCGTTCGACGCCCACCTCGAAATGCCAGACGCCTTCCGCTCTGTCGCCGAAGCACGCGATGTCTTCGAGTACTACAGGTGCAAGGCCGCCCGCGACACCACCAAATGCAATACGCAGACGGAACTCCTCCACATATACGAGCCCATCCTCACCAAATTCTTCACTGTCCTTTCAGCTTTCGAACAAACCCGTCAAACTCTCCTCACCCCACATGAGCAAATCGGACTCAAGATTCTCAAAATCCACCAAAACATGCAACTCGCCCGCCTTGAGTACGCAAAGCTAGGTGTAACCGACCAAAGCTCATGGGATAAATACAACAACATCTTCGCAGAAATCGTCCAACTCGCCGCCTCTGTCGTCGACAGTACGCACGGGATCGACTGTCTCTCACTATCCCCATCTCAAGTGGAGAATCTGTCGAACCAAGGCCTCCTCAAACCGTCATTCACACTGGACATGGGCATCATCGGTCCGGTCTTCAACGCGGCAACGCTCTGTCGCGACCCGATTATCCGACGCAAGGCCGTGCAGGTTCTGCGTTCTGCAGCGCGGCAGGAAGGGTGTTTTAATAGTCATGTCTGTGCAGTTGTTGCGGAGCAGGCGATTGCCATTGAAGAGGCTGCTGCGGCTAGAGCATCTGGGTCTCTGCTTAGGGTACTTCCTGAACTGGAATATAAGTCCGCGTCGATAACGGCGTGCTCGGAGGTTCCTGATGCGGCGAGGCTTACGTATGTGTATCCTAGGATCGACGCGGTGCAGAAGAGGGTTTATATGAGGCTTGGGCAGAGGGGGGCGGATGTCGATGTTCCGCTGACGAATATGACTGTCATGATGGATATGGTTGCTTGATACACTGGTCTACGTTTATACGTCTATGGGTTTATGCTTTATGCTTTATGTTTTGGGTATGGCGTTTTGCTGGTTGTTTATACTATCTCTTAGCCAAAACAAACATTTCAAGCTCCTTATACGCCTCACAATAATTTTATCATAAGCCCCCTCCTCCGCATACTCCAGCTCAACCCTCACCTGGGCAAGTCTCCTCTGCACATCCTCCTCCCCCTCCGTCCCTCTCGCCCTAAGCCGCTCCTCAAGAACCTCAAAACTCGGCGCCCGAATAAACACATACCGCACATCAATACCCGAGTCCTTCAACTGCCTCACACCCTGCATCTCAATATCAAGCACCACCACCACCAAGCCCCTGGAAGTCTGCTCATCAATAGTCCGCTTACTAGTGCCATAGTAATTCCCACTGAAACAGGCATGCTCAACGAGCGCGCCCTGTTCAATCAGGCTAGAAAACTCCTCCCTGGTTACAAAGAAGTAGGCGATGCCGTCTACTTCCCCTGGTCATAGTCGCCCTGAGTCCTATGAGCCTTCTCGTCCACAGATCGGGCGTCTTCAACGAGCGCCTCGTCGCGCTTTTCTGTGGCTAGAGGCTTATCACGGTGGCCAAAGCTCTTCTCTGAGGTCATCGTAGCGGTATGTTCAAAAGTTCCAATAGATAAAGATACGGATAAGAAATCGGAATGGTTTGATGGTTCTTCGAAGGAGAAAGACAGCATGTCAGACTTTATAGCCCATCCTGGGCACCAAGGATTGGCTGCCACAACAAGATTCTCCAAGCCAGCACGCCCATTGCAGGCTCCCAGAACATGACGCCTAGGTAGAAGGGCCCACTGACCCCAATACTCGAGCGTACCTGCACGAAGTACAGGGTGATATCGCAACCCTGAATACAGACTCGCCATTCATTCATTTATATCCATCGCTCGGCGGCCATCTGCGTCGGTGGACTCGCACTTCACGGATGCGCCTTGCCTCCTCTTAATCAGACAGGCGACAACCACAAGCCCGAGCTGGTCCAACTGGCTTGAGTTCATAACAGACACCAACAGTCAGCCGCTCTCAGCCTCTGCCAGGTCAGCAATGCGCAGCAGTTCCAGGTACGTGCCTATACTCATGATATCAGCTCCAGTGGGATTATGAGTACACAAGAAAATGATGGCTAATGATGGCTACTTACCCGCTACCTTCCATCGCAGACTAATCGAGCGGAGTGTATCCTCGCAAACAAGCTTCCCCGTAAGATACTGGGGATTATTCGTCTCTAGAAACAGCCATGAGAGATTCACCGCACAATTGTAGATGCAATGGAGCATCAAGGGCGAAACCCTTTCCATGGTGGCGTGGGTGAGCTGTTGCCGGAAGACCTGGAGGGTTGTTACGACTCGCGGAGAGATTTCTCTTATCATGTCCAGGCAGCGCTGCATGCATTGGCGCATCCGGGGGGCAACGTTGCTTCCGGGAGGGTGACTCTCTTCGAAGAACAGGTCGCATGAGTGGTGGTTGTAGAGTTTGAATAGTGCACTAGCAATTATCAGGACTGTGCCAGGAATATATCAGTCCTAGACGAAGTCTCACCTGAAGCAGACAGTGGTCGCAATACACATCTCCATTGACGCTGCTGAATGTTCGGCGGCCAAAAGCTCCATCAGGGAGAAGATCGTCTGATCGAGAGTCTCGAAATCATCGAGCACAAAGTGAAAGTCCAGCTTTGCATCCGTGCAGTGCCTGATGACGCGACCGAGGAGGTTTGCTGCCTGTGCTAAGCGTGCAAAGGGACTAACTGCGCCCTGTTGAGACAATAAGGACAGACGCTCTGGAGGTGCCATTTCCTAGTTGATGTTGTTTCTTTGTCAGTCTAGAGCGCGAACGGGAGGAAAGGTATCTTGATGAGGAAACTTACTCCACTATCCCAAGCGCTGTCGTCCGCAGGAAGAAGCGTGTCTTTGCTGGGGTCTTCGGTACATAATGGTCGATAATCCGCACCGACAGTTACATACCTAGACGATGGGTTTCGTACGTTGGCACCAAAAACACATTAAATCTGGCTTTCTCACCTGTCCAGGATTACAACCATCCACCACACACGTTGCCTCTCTTCCCAATCCGCCCAGCTGCGGGGCTTACCAGCCAGCTGGGGTGCTAACCTATTATGCAATCCCATTGCAATCCCGCTCCTTGCGCAATGGCCAATTGTCATGAATGCCGCAGGGAATATCCCATGACCCAATTCATAGACAGAAAGCAGGAGACTGGCCTGAATAATCTGAAGGGTAAGAAGCCCCTTTGATTGGAGACTATCCAGGAATTGTTTAGCGACAGTGTAGAGCTCCGAATGCGTCGCCTGAGGGGGCGGAATCTGCTTGACGAGTTCCATGCACAGGTATAGCAGAGCAATGTCCCCTCTCATCATACCCCCGCTGCGAGCCGTGAGCCGCTCTAGGCGGATTTTGCTGATGATTGGCATCCATAGATGGACGGATTGAAAATAACTAGCCTTGATAGCCTCGATGTCAGACCGGGTACCCAGGGCTGTAGCGATCTCCTCTGGGATTAGCCCGTACGTATTCTGCATCGGTGGATTGAACGTGGACCACATGTCTGAATCGAGGTACGAAGCTTGCATATATAGAAGGGGTGAGGGGGTTTGGGGCAAAGACTGATGTTGGTAGCTCGGCGGCCCTCCTGTAGAGAGTGTGGATCGCGTCTCGGTTGATCTATGCAAGACAAGCTCCTCCAATTCGCGGACTCGGTTTTGCAAGTCGCTAATCTCGTCTGTTTGACTGACCGACGGAAAGACTGAGTAAACGCAGTGTTTAGCCGTCCTAGGTACAAGTGACCCGTTAGTGGTCAAGTCAAGAATAGCATGTCGAGTACCCGGAGGTTTCCCAGGCAAAAAAAACCCACTTTAGACACGAGCCGCAACTGGGAAAGTTCTTATCGCAGCGTCGCTTGTTTCTTTTACACGAGACACAAGCATGGGGTGCAGAGCCAAAGGCCTCGGGCGTCTTGTCCCCCATGGTGCTCGGCTCTCGGGTCCTGGAAAAGATTGCGCAACCAGGTCTCCCAGCGTGTAGTGATGCATGAGATCCTGAAGTGGATGGGCTTGTGCAAAAACCTATGCAGTCAGTGCCGCCTCTTAGTAATCCAGTGTGTGCTTAACTTTGGTCTGCGGCCGCAGGTGGAGAACTTGGAAGAGTGGCGAACTATCGGATTTAAAGGACACTGGAGTCTGGACAGAACCTGGCCAAGGTACTTGGTTCTTCCACTCTTGACAGAATCCAGGCAATGCGAGCGGCTGCCCATAATCCCGGGACCTTGACCTTAGCAAGGCACGGATTCTTTTAGTGAAGTCCTCGACGTGGTCGTGCGGGTTTGCGGCCGCAGAGTGGAGAAGATCGGTCTTCAGCATAAACCCCGGACAAGATGATTCGATCTGCCAGTCCAATTGAACCTGAACGGCCGCTATTGTCCGCAGGTCCACAAAAGAATGTAGTAATAGACATGGTGGTACTCTACCAGGTTGAAGACCGACAGGTCGACCAGAAGTCTATATAAAGTGCTTGTGTCGACATTTCGATTTCTCGATATCTCACACACCCTTCTCTGAGACTACCTATCACTCAGTCTTTCAACTTAACTCCATCCTTTTCCCTCAGTCACAATGGCTCGCCAAATCGAATTCTCCAGCAAGGGCATCAAGATTGCCGGAGATCTCTATCTCCCCACTGCATCCGCACCAGATCGCAAAGGTGCTGCCGTTGTCATCGGGCATCCCAACGGAGCAGTGAAGGAGCAGACCCCTGCTCTGCATGCAAAGCGACTCGCGGAAAACGGCTTCATCGCTCTCACCTTTGATGCCGCTTACCAAGGAGCCAGCGGAGGGGAGCCACGGGGACTGGAGGATCCAGCACAGAGAGCCGAGGATGTTCGCAGCGCGGTCACCTTCCTTTCTAGTCTCGAAGAGGTAGATAGTACACGCATTGGTGCCCTGGGGATCTGTGCTTCGGGCGGCTACGTCCCTTTTGCCGCCCAGACCGATTTACGCATCAAGGCTGTCGCCACTGTCAGCGCAGTCGACGCCGGTGCTATTGCTCGTGAAGGACTCAAGAACACTCCCTTCGAGCTCGACGCTGCGACTTTGACCAAGACCTTGGAAGCCGCTGGTGCAACCCGCATCGCTGAAGCCAAAGGCGAAGAGGTTCTCTGCAATCCAATCGTGCCTGATCTCCCCGAGGGATACGTTGAGGGCGAACCGCTAAACGAGGCTACCGAGTACTACCGTACCAGTCGAGGCTTCCACCCGCGCTCGACCAACAGATGCCCGGTGAGAAGCGCCGATCTTCTTGTCAACTTCTCCGCGTATGCTTTCAACCACTTGATTTCGCCACGGCCGCTGTTGATGATTGCTGGTGGAGACGCGCATACTCTATACTTTAGTGAGGAGGCGATCAAGCGCGCCGAGGAGCCAAAGGAGTTGTACATTGTCCCGGGACGAAGCCACATGGCTTTGTATGATCATTTGGATGACCATATACTCAAGCTGGTGGGTTTCATGGCAAAGGCGCTTTGCAAGTAGAGTCATGTATGTTATAGATTGGCGCAGATTGATGAGGGATCGAGGCTGGTGCTGTATATTCGGCAGTTGTTGATTGTATTTAGTCCGACTATAGAGTGAATTCCCTCTCATACCTTTACGCTAAGGCGTAGTACTCGTGCTATTGTATCCCTATCATATCCGAACAGAGATTTGTAGCTTTAAGTCAAATGTATCTAACACAGAAGCCTGCGTCTCGACCTGGTGATTACCCAGAAGTTTCCGGTGCCACTGGCGTCGTAGTATATATAGCGGTTTGTGGAGGGTGACCGAAGGATACTGCCAAAATGGCTGGAAATGCTGAGCTGTCTCAATAATAGGCGTCACTATGCCTGTATGCTACGACTGACGAAGACGGATCTCCCAGGAACAGAGATTCCTGCTGTGTTGGAAGGTTGTGCAAAGAAAAATGGAGGTTGCAGGTCTACCATCCGGAGGGTCTTACAAATCGCGAGATATCTCGCGATTCCCCTAGAACCCATTAATAGCGCACTGGGACATTGTAAGCCTCAGGCATCAACCACGTGATCCTGCAAGGCCTTACAATTACTTAATAAATTTAAAAGTATAATAAAGATATCTCTTTTATATCACTACTAGAACTATTATAGATAGTAATAATTATATCTATTAAATTTTATTACTTAAGTCTTCTAATACTCTATCAAAATTATAGTTACATCATATAATACATGTATATTGGAGGAGATGGGTATCGTAGAGCGCCCTGAGCAGGACCTGTTGACCAGTGATGGGAAATACTTAGTCCCTCATTCAAAGCGGCCTCATCCAAATACGGAAAGTCACGTTAGTCCTAGAAAATCAAATCTGTACATGTACATATATATATATCACTGTAGGTACCTGATAGTACGAAACAGCCCTACCTTATTAACAAATTGAATCAGACAGATTTCTATCCTTACAAATAACAGACAATTCCCTCGCGTATACCGTATTCACTGCACAATGGCGATCATCTCGAAAATTGGAGCGCACAACCATGGAACCAGCCCTGTTATGCTTCGCTCCACAATTAAAGCGCATCATTCGATTCATCGACCGGTCACTTCTAACTGGATTCGTTATTCATTGAATCTCTTCCGACGAGGGAATTGGTGGGACTTGGGCGACAATCCTCCTGGTCGATGCGTCGTCTCTAGGGCACTGTCGGAAACGAGGAAGCTTGAGCTTAAAACAACCAAACTTAATTCGAAAAAGGCGACTCTCGAAGACTGAGTCAAGCCAGGAATCCCAGCAGAATTGACATTATTCCAGGGAGTCGACCCGATCGAACGGTGCCTGTCTATTTTCGTGTCGGTGCCAATCAAGCAAACAGGGCGAAAACAAGGCAACAAGGCTGGCGAGTTGACAGATTTGTCAATGGATTTTCAATGGATTGGCTGGAAATTATCAGTAAATTATCAATCCAGACACCGGGGAAGCAGATCCTGCTTCGTGTGGACTGGCACGGGCTGAAGCTTCATTTCCGTGGCAGCCGGGACGCAGCACGGTCTGTGAAAGTGTCAGACAGCCGCGAAGAGAAAGTGATCAGTCTAACACTGGCACTGGCAGCTGCTGAGGATCGCCCGTCACTGTGATAGTCTTGCTGCAGCTTTCCTTGATGGGGGCAGGCTGTGCCGTGTCTCAGCTGCTTATTTCCTTCATTCAGATATCTTCACGAGAGTCGCTGGGGATGCCCCGTATTCCTGATGCACCTTGATTAATGTCTCCACGCGCAAGGGTGCCCTCCGGATATCCCCTGTCCAAGTCCCAACGAACAGGTTCGGCCAGAGTCCAGTTCATTTGAAATTATGACCCGGCTGGTTCTCGGTGGAGCCTGTTGATCGCTTCTTAGCGTGCTGCCTGCCAGCTCCCACCGTCCACCATTCGTCCCTCGTATACGAACACCGTTGGATTTTGGACCATACTCGATGAACAGGACGACCTCGACCAGGCAGACTCAACAACAAGCACGAGCAAGGGCCCGAGAGCGCGGAGAATCCGGGGATGCTGGGATGGCTGCAACGGCTGCTGCCCACCCCCCGTTACCGAGGGCCGGACGAAAATCATCCTTGCTAGTTTCTGCTAGACCAGCTTAGCCGCTGCTGATTGCGGGGTGGACACGCCCTGCCTGGCCAATTCTGGCCCCAATCCTGCAGCCAGGCACGCTGCAGAGACCCGCTCCCTGCTGGAACGTGCCTGGCCGGTCCTCATAAAACAAGCCCTGTCCGAGTCAGTGCCCAGGGTCTGACAGTTGACATTGACAGTTGACACTTCTGCGGGCGCACTCGCGAATGCGTTGCAGAACAGCGATTCCGCTCCTCATGGTCATCAGCTAATGCTTCATCCCGGAGGATCTCTCCAGCGCGTTACGGTGGACTTTGAGTCCGTTCGACCCCTATTCTGCCCCTCGCAGGATGGCGTCAAACAGTTCCCTCACGCAATGCCCCGACCCGTTCATTGCAGAGCTCTCAATCGGTGACAACGGTGGATGTACGTATAACAATGGACGAACAATGGTGGAATGGCCAAGGCTAACGTTCTAGATCTCGCTGGCCGCTGGTGTTCGCCGTATCCTTTCGGCGATGAGACGGTCTCTTGCTGCTTTCCGTGCCCATTCACGGAATGGCAGTATGCAGATGGTAGGTTGGATGCAATGTCTCGATATAAAGCCCTAACAAGACCAGGATTCAACAAAGATGTCGTGCCCTGGCTTGCTGTCGTCGTCCTCGTCCTCATGGTGCTTTCTGCCATCACCTACATCTGCCTTCCTGTCAGCGACACCCAGCGCCATTACCTGACCTCGAGTCCGTTGATGGGGTTTATATTCATGTCGGTATGGACACCCGTTTGAGGACCAGCGAGGACCCAGCTCATGTTTAGATTGCATTCATCGTCCCCCTCGGACAGTCCGACCACTTCTGCTACGATGCGATTACCCCGAACTATTGGCTATCCGAAACAACATGCGCTTTTACTGGTTCATTAATACTATACGGCGTCTGGGTTCTCGTCAGCGGATGTACGTCTCATGCCACCCAACACAGGCAAAGCTAACCGGCCAGGCTTCTTCCGCTCCATCTCCCTCTACCTCCAGCTCATCTGGGACATCGAACCGGGCCCCAAATTCCGCGCCGTCGCCCTCGTCAGCATCTTCGGTGGATCCCTCGGCCTGCTGGGGATAGCCCTCGGCGTCTCCGGCGTCTCCTACCAAGTCGGGGACATGTGCTACATCAGCTACCCAAAGAGCATCGGCTCCTTCTGGGGCCCCTTACTCGTCGTGGCGTCCGTCTCCTTCGTCATCCAGGCTTTCATCGTGGGATACTGCATCCGCGGCGTCATAACACGAGGAGGAACGACGCGGTTCTCGATATTCAGACGCTCCGAACCAGAAGACTCCCTCGACCGCGTCGTGCCACCGCGCCATACATCCAAGAAGATCTGGCGCATTCTCCAGCTCCAGTGGCGCGCTATCGCCATTGCCTTCCTGATTTTATTCTACGTCGCCTTTGTCGCAGCAGCCGTTCTCCGATGGGCTGACCGCGAGCAATTCTCCGACGAAGAACTCAAACCCTGGATCGACTGCCTCGTCCAGGCAAACGGCGATAAAAAGGCCTGCATTTCCGAAGCAAAGACTGTCGGTCCGAACTCAGATACTGCCGTTGCTGCCCTCTCCCTCCTTGCCGTACGTCCCCCATTCCTTACCCCCTACTCTGTTCCATACTAACAGGTCACGTCCAGTCCTGCGGCATCTGGGGTGTCCTCTGCACGGCCCGCTACACCATGATCCTAGGCTGGTACGACTGGCTCTACGACCGCAAAGACAACATCTCGGCGCTTCTACGCGGCGAATACCACCGCGAGCGCGCGCGCGACTTGGAGCGCGTAGCCAGCACCGCATACTCGCACTCACCCGCGGACGTGACCCGGCCGACGACGCTGGAGGAGGTCGATGCGCTGTATGGCACGCGGGCGTACCATGGCCCGCAGAATAGTTTCTCGAGGCCGGGGGCTGGACCCGTGCCTGGTGGTCGCTTGCCGCCGGCGAGTACGATGACGGGGAGTACGGTGACGACGACGATTTCGAGTAGTAATACGTTTGATTTGAAGGAGTTTAAATAGGGCTCTTTCTGGTTGTTTAGCTTGGCTGGTTTGGCCGAGTTGATTTACGATGTTATGATTTGTATACCTGCCCTGGTGTTTAGGGGTGTTAAAAGTGTCTGCATGGCATTGCATTATCAATATACCACATCTTCAATAATATTATTTATATATTCACATAATACTGTCTGGCTTTGATGCTTCGCCAGTTCCTTAAAGCTACATATATCTGGCGTTGAGTATCCAACCGCTAGAACCTTTTACCTTGGGTATATTCTAGATACTCTGGTTATTTATTCGAGACACTAAAAATAAAATCGAAGCCAAAATGATAGACCAGTCCACCTAAATCCAGTCAGCCTTCGCTAGGTTAACCCTCCGACCGTCAGTCGGGACTCTAACCGCCCACTCGCCTACGATTAGTGTGCAGTTAGCACAGCGTTCCTCCAATGCAATGCTGCACCAGCCCCTCGTTCATCTCGTCTCACAAACTCCGCCACAGATCAAGTCCGGGCCAGGTACCATCTTCCTCACGAATCAACGCAGGTACCTCACATGGCAGAGCCGCAGAGCATAAACCCCGCCGATTACACATTGGCATGGATATGCGCCCTGCCCCTGGAGCTGGCAGCCGCAGAGGCAATCCTTGACGAACACGATAGTTCCCCTTCCACTCCCGGTGCTGGAAGCGATTATGTACTTGGAAAAATTGCAGGTCACAATGTCGTGGTCGGCTGTTTGCCTTCTGGTGTTTACGGTACAAACTCGGCGGCTGTGGCTGTGAGCCGTCTGTTGTCCACTTTCCCCAACGTCCGGTATGGCCTTATGGTCGGAATCGGAGGCGGGGCGCCGAGCAGGACAGCGGATATTCGACTCGGGGATATAGTGGTGAGCAAACCTGTTGGAAGACTGGGGGGTGTGGTACAATATGATCTGGGCAAGTCTGTCGGCGACGGGCGTTTCGAGCAAACCGGATTTCTTAACCAGCCGCCGGCTGTTTTATTGACAGCGGTTTCCAGGCTGGAGTCGGTGCAAATCAGGTGGGGGCGCGGTTATATATCTAATGAAATATCGAGAGTGTTGGCGCACAACCCGAATATGAGGGCCAAGTTCTCGAGGCCCGTCCAGGAGGACCGGCTCTTCCGCGCAACCTATTCCCATCCAGCTGCAGGGACTTCTTGCTTGGAGTGCGATACCAGAGAGCAGGTTGATCGATCCCCTCGACTATCGAAAGACCCTCAGATCCATTACGGAATCATCGCCTCTGGAAATCAAGTGGTCAAGGACGGTCACCAACGGGATAGGATTGCGCAGCAATTCGATGCAATTTGTTTTGAGATGGAAGCCGCTGGGATCATGAACCATCTCCCTTGCATCGTGGTTCGTGGTATATGTGACTACTGTGACTCACATAAAAACAACGAGTGGCAGGGGTATGCAGCCCTCGCGGCGGCAGCCTGTGCCAAAGAGCTTCTCACGTTTGTGGCTCTTTCCCATCCTTATCACTCGCCGGCTGGTGAGTGGCAGAGGGGCCATTTTATGGTCCCATTTGAGCGCAACCCGCGGTTTCAAGGCCGAGAAGACACAGTCCGTCAACTGGTGGATCAGGTACTCTCCATAGATCGCAACAAAGCCCGAAAAGCAGCTGTTTCAGGGCTGGGTGGAATGGGGAAGACACAGGTTGCCCTTGAGCTCGCTTATACAATACGGCAACGAGATCCTACACGCTCTATCTTCTGGGTTCCCTCGACCAGTGTTGAAGCTGTGGAACAGGCATTTCGAAGTCTTGCTCGGGTATTAGGGCTACCGGATGATAGCTCTGATGATGTGAAATCAACCGTGAAGATTCATCTGACCTCCGGAAGAGCTGGCCCATGGCTTCTGATCATTGACAATGCAGATGATTCTGATATGTGGCTAACATCGGGCACATCCCCGGCCCTCAAGTCCTTTCTCCCAACTACTGGGCAAGGGTTTATCCTGTTCACCTCGCGTAACAGGGCTTTAGTATCTCGACTTGCTGGGCCAAACGTCATTCAACTCCCTGAGATGGACGATGCCACGGCTGTGGCGTTGTTAAAAGATTCCCTTATTCAAAACGACCTGATCGACGATGAGATGTCGACTGCCACTCTCGTTAACAGATTATGTGGTCTTCCATTGGCTCTGATTCAGGCCTCGAGCTTCATTAACGAGAACTTTATTTCTTTGAACGCATATTTGAACCTCTTAGATCAACAAGAAGAAAGCGTGATCGAGCTTCTTAGCGAACACTTCGAGGACGAGTATCGCTACCCAGACACTGAAAATCCCGTGTCAGCGACATGGCTAATATCCTTTCATTCCATCCAAAAGGCCAATGCACTTGCAGCAAGATATCTTACATTCATTGCGTGTATCGATTACAAGGATATTCCGTTATCCCTCCTCCCAGAAGCAGACACACCACTCGAAAAAGAAAAGGCCCTGGGTACGCTCAGAGCATATTCGTTTATCTCCCAACAAGCAAAGAGCGAATTTGCAACCATGCACCGCCTTGTTCATCTGGCCACCAGGAATTGGTTGCGGAACGAAGGCGCCCTGTCTGAATGCACGATAGCTGCGGGCGAGCACCTCAGCAGAGTATTCCCCAAAGGCAATCACGAGGAAAGAAGACTATGGCGGATGTATCTCCCGCACGCTCAGGTTCTGCTCGAAAGAGACGAGATTGAACCTGATGAGGATGTCAAAAACTATCTCGCCGGGAATGTAGGGAGATGCCTTGCGGAAGACGGACGATACAATGATGCAGAGCATGTGTTATTAAAGTGTGTGGCTTCTAGGCGCGAGCGGCTGGATTCAAACGACCCGAGGCTTCTCTGGAGCATCACAGAGCTGACAAGAGTATACTGGGGGCAGCGAAGATATAGGGAAGCCGGGGACACTTCAATACAAGTGTTGCAATCAAGGCAGGCTGTACTAGGTGATGGCCACCCGGATACTTTGACCAGCAAGCATAATCTTGCAGACATCATGTACCGCCAGGGCCGGTTGGAAGAGGCTGAAACCATTCACCGACAGGTATTACAGCAACAGATATCTGTACTAGGCGGTCGAGACCCTGCAACCCTTCAAACCATGTCCGCTCTTGGGACGGTGCTATTTGATAGAGGGCGGTTGCAAGAGGCTGAGGAGCTTCAAGTTCAGGCGGTAGAGCTACGCAAGGCTATATTGGGCCCTGAGCACCCTTATACACTTAATAGCATGGGGTCCCTGGCAACAAGTTTAAGTAAATTGGGAAGGCTGTCAGAAGCAGAAGAGCTTCAACTCAGGGTGTACAAGGCACAAAAGACTATACTCGGTGATAATCATCCAAGCACGCTCGTCAATATGGGTAATCTGGCGTCCATCTACCATGGACTGAACCGGCTCGCGGAATCAGGAGACCTTTACGCTAAGATTCTGGAAATAAGAAGGGCCATTTTAGGCCCTGACCACCCGGATACGTGGAGCAGTATGGGAAATGTGGCCATCAATTTCCGAGCCCAAGGACGATTAGCAGATGCGGAGGATCTTGCGCTCCAGACTTTGGATGTCAGGAGAACTAAGCTAGGAGCTACCCATCGAGATACACTGACGAGCATGAGTATTCTGGCCAATGTTCGAAAAGACCAAGGACGTCTCGACGACGCTGTGGCCTTACTCTCCGAATGTGCTGAGCTGCGGGGAAAACACCTTGGACCTGAGCATTGGGATACGATTTCTGCTGAGTTGCAACTAGAGTCATGGCGGCAGGAACTGCACAACAAGTCCCCCCCGGATTATATGGACACGGAACAGGAAGGCGAGGCCTCTTAGAGGCCCAGGAGCAGTCGAGGGCGTTTCCTTCGGAGGTCAAAACGGCCTGAAGCCAAATCACAGCGCAATTTACTATCTTTTAAGTAACAAAGACTGGGTCAGGAGGGATGAGATGTTTGCCCTATACCCGCCCACTGTTATGCCTAGTTCTCTATTCACGACCTATGTATCATGGCAATCTGGCAGTTTCTTGCAATAGCTACAGCAGCAGCCTCCATTCGCAACAGTATATGAAATGGCGATTAAAAGGTGCTTAGAATAAGCACTGGCATGGAATTTATATTTACGCTACCCAGAAACACACTCCAGTTTTGTATTCGATTTATACTCATGCCGCTCTAGATTAGTGGCGCAATCGCAACCTGGATTCTGTTGAAAAGGATAGTATACAAACCAAACCCTTGGAATGCTTTATTAGAGCTCTGCCTTCGTGTATGCTTTAGCTTAGACTGGCGTTGGATACAGGTTCATCTGTATAAATACATTGTGTATAAAGTTATGTATGCAAACCAGTCAAACCCCCGCATGTGACTTCTCCCTTGTTTACTCCAGCTCTTCCTTTTTTTTTCTCTCCCTTCCTTCGTCCTGCCATCCAAGGACACGCCCAGCATGGATAACTACCAGAAAATAGAGAAAATTGGCGAAGGTGACGTTGACGCACCTACTTTACATGGTCACCCAGTATACTATCCCTAGCTCACGCGTCGAGGCTCCTAGGAACTTACGGCGTCGTCTACAAAGCTCGCGAGCTGAACCACCCAAACCGTGTCGTTGCCTTGAAGAAGATCCGACTCGAGGCTGAAGATGAGGGCGTCCCCAGTACCGCGATCCGCGAGATCTCCCTTCTCAAGGAAATGAAACACCAGAACGTCGTCCGCCTGTTTAATATCGTTTACGTCGATGGCCAGACGCTTTACCTCGTCATGGAGCTCCTAGATCTCGATCTGAAGAGGTACATGGATGCCCTGCCCGTTAATGAAGGCGGCCGTGGTAAAGCTCTCCCGAATGGATCGAAGATGAGCGTTGGTCTGGACGGACCTATGGTCAAGAAATTCATGGGACAGCTGGTCGAGGGCATGCGCTACTGCCACAGCCACCGGATCCTGCACCGAGATTTGAAACCGCAGAACCTGCTCATCGACCGAGAGGGAAACCTGAAACTGGCCGATTTCGGCCTGGCGCGCGCCTTTGGTGTCCCGCTGCGGACGTATACTCATGAGGTACTACTCGATATATCCGTTAAGTCTGCCTGCTAATATTGAAGGTGGTTACCCTTTGGTATCGCTCCCCGGAGATTCTGCTCGGTGCACGCCAGTACTCCACCGGGGTTGACATGTGGTCTATCGGAGCGATCTTCGCAGAGATGTGCACGCGCAAGCCACTGTTCCCTGGTGATTCGGAAATCGACGAAATCTTCAAGATCTTCCGGTGAGTATCTCTAGTAGTCTGAGGAGTTGGCTGGTTTAACCTTGGTAGTCTCCTTGGAACACCCGACGAAGTGACCTGGCCTGGCGTTACCTCGTTTCCAGACTACAAGTCGTCCTTCCCCAGGTGGAAGCGCACCTCGGCACCTCTGGTTCCGGGATTGGACAGTGATGGCTCTGACCTCCTCGAGGCTCTGCTTGAATATGATCCTGCCCGCAGGCTGTCTGCGAAGCAGGCCTGCCTGCACCCTTACTTCAGGGAGGACAGCCCTCCCGTGTCACGGCCGTTAGGGAAGAAGTGACCAACTTCCACTGCTGCGGAAGCGATTTTCTGGTGATAGATTAGTGTTCACCGTATTTCCAAACAATTCACTTACTGCCAGTATTCCCATATCCTATCGTCTATCCCAAACTGTAGCCATCTCAAGTACTTCATAGTCTTTAGTTCAAGTTTAAGGGAAGGAATAGTTATGCTATGCTGCTATGCAACTATATACTACCGTGGAATCCTAAACGGATGAGCCTCAGTATTAAACACAAACTCATCCAAACTGACAAGCTCGGGCTCACTGAATATCAAATAAAGATACTTCAGCGTCTCCGCCATCCAAAAACTCTCCATACTATCCTCCATCTCCACATCCTTCTTCGCAACGGTGACATCCCGCACCGCCGCATTAGCAAACTGCGTCTTGGTCACCGCATCAATCGCCTGGAACATGTCCCACGCAGCCTCGCGATATACTTCATCCCCCGTAATCCTCCACAGGTAGAAAACACTCTCCAGCGCCTCAGGGCGCAGCTTATAATTCTTATCCCGTACATACGTATACACATCCTCCTTGGTATCATCCCAAACACACTCCGTCCGGCGCGGGCACTGCGACACGCTAAACATCTCCGGCATAATCCCCAGCGGCGAGTTCTTATAGAACCAAATACACCCATCCGTAAGCCTCTTCCCCGTCGCAAGAAAATCAGCCTTCGAGTCCGGGAACAGCTTGCCCGCAAGCGCATACATCCCACCCACAAAGCAGGCAAGATGCTCGCTCCTCGTCTCGAGCTGGACCTCATTCCGCGCAGTCGCGTGCCCGATCCCGGGCAATAAGATATCAGCATGGTCAGGCACCATAGGCCTGAAGAGGAGATAATCCGATCCTGCGCTCAGCGCATTCTCCGCGAGCCGTCTATACTGCTGCGCCCTACCCGTAGCAGCATCACCAGCAAGCAACTGGAATTCTTTGGGGAGATACTCATAAGCCGAATCAGCCATGCCGCCAAAACTAAACGTCGACGACCGCGTGAAATCCGGTTTCTGTACATCAATGCCCACGGGCCACATGCCCGGAACTCTGGTCTTGCCCGCCTGTTCGTCTAGTTTATCTGTAATCCGCGAGATCGCGTCGAAATACCGCATGTCACCCGTCAGCTGCGAGAGACGGGTAAGTTCGAGACTGGAGCTGGCCAGCTCTGCGATGATGCCGTTAGCGGCGGGGGCCTGGGTTTCGCCGCCGGCTGCTTTATGCGGGTTCCATCGCGTCACGGGCATGCGGTTTGGTGTGTCGAAGGACGCATAGATCATATCCGCGATCTGGACGGCTTTATCCAGTAACCGGACGTCGCTGCACCCACTCAGATCGTAAGCTGCGATGAAACCCCCCAAATACCGGATTGTAGTTTCAAAGACGTTGATAGTCGACTGGGAGGAAGAATGCGGGGAGAAATCGACGTCGAGGAGAGCGGAAACAGCGCGCTCGAACTCATCGTGCATGTCCATGATGAGCAGGGTATCGAGATTATCGACGAGGGTAGCGCCCCAGCCGCCGAAATTGTTGCGGGAGCCGCCGGAGAGAGGGCGCAGTTCGTCGGCCTTCCAGGCGTGTTTCTCGTAGTTGTGCCATGCGCGCTGGAAGGTGGTTTTTATGGCGGACTGGCGGGCTTTGCGGAGGGTTTCGCGCTCGAGGGTTGGAGGTGTGAAGCGGGCTTGGATTGGGGGGAGGGTGTTGGGTTTGCTGTTTGGGAGCGAGATGAGGTCTGAGACGGGGAATTGCACGGGGATGTCGCGCCAGCTGAAGCCGTCGTCGGGGTTGGAGCGGGTGTAGGCTGGCGAGGGCGGCGTGGCCGGGCACTGCGAGCGGGAGAAGCGGGACTGGGGGCGAGGCAGGGATCGTGGGCTGCTGTTATTGTGCAGCAGCACGAGGCAGAACAGGAAGACGGCGGCGATGGACAGCGACGAGGTCCATCGCTTGTTGAGGGTAGGCATGGTGGGACATGAGAGAAGATGGACCAGGGAAGATGGTTGAAGGGATAAGATAAGAATCAGAATCAGGGACTGGACAGCTGGACACTGCATGGACCCTTGACTGAGCTCTCCCCACACCGCACTTGATACGCGGAACTGTCTCCACCCCTAACAGCGCAACAGAATCCGAAACAGGACAGTCATCACGCTGACACGAGTGTTAATTATACACTAACCATACCTAGTCTGGGGCCGTTCTGTTCAGGCGGGCTGTGTATCCGTGCCTTACTGCCCACCCACCGATATATCACATACCATGGCGCAGTCAAGCAACGACCCCTTCCACACCCCCCTCGTCACAACTTCCAATCCTCCAAATACCAAAGCACATACCGCCCACTCACACCTCTCCATAACGCCCTTCCCCCCCGACGACCCCACAATCGCCTTCATCCGCACCGCGCCCCAAACCAGCAACAGCACCGCCGCAGCCAGACAAGCACTCCTATCACAGGAGCACGCCCAGCGCGCATTACAGAACCTCAAAACCACCCTGGCCGCTGCAGACGCGACGCCGCGCGACGTCACCAAGCTCACGGTGTATTTGCAGACCGAGGTGCGTATCACGGCGGAGCAGTTGGACCAGGTCATTGCAGGGTTTTGTAGTGATGGGGAAGGGAACAGGCATAAGCCACCCGTTACGGTGCTTTACGTGGAGAAGGTGATGGCAGAAGGGTTTGCGAAGATTGCTGTTGAGGCGGAGGCGGTTGTTCGGTTGAAGCCGCCGAGTTATGAGTCGTTGGCGTGAGTATATAAGCTATGGCCGTAACATAAATAGGTGACTTTGAGGATTAATTGTGACTGAACCTCCCTTACATCTTCGGTGTCCCTTCAACTTTCCTATTGTCAGTCTTCTGCTTTTGCCATATGTTGAAAAGTCGCATTGCGGTTCGGTATTTTGTAACCGCAAACAAAGCCTGGAGTAAATAAATCGGCAGTGCCCAATGCGTTGGTAGCCGGTTCCACCTAGTAAGTAGGAGGTGCGCAACGATGGCCGCCTCCAGAAAAGTAATAGACGCACAAATAGTGAACCCAGCAAAAAGGAGGTTTTGGAGCGCTCTGGGTGACCAGGAGAAGAGATTGCGGACGAGATAGGTAAGCCTGGAGGCTGTATCACCAATGCTGGAAAATAGAACTAGAACATATGTTACTAAAGCTATACTCGAAGGCTTACTTAGCCAATGCTTACCCCAAGTGGTCATGACCTGCAATGCCTGACTCATATATATGGCTCGAGATTCGTCGTTGGTAGGGAGGTTCATTATCATCGCCGTAGTTCCTTCCATGGCCAGAACTATCCCAAGGTGATGTACAATGTAGAGCGGCTGCAATTTCTCGGAACAAATCAAATCGAACAGAGCCCACGCGGCGAGCGCAAATACAGATACAATTGCCGTATCTGCGAGCGTTATGCCGGTCCCAAAGGAATCCAACCACGTGTATCCCCCCCACAGCACCATGGAAATGGGGATCGCTATGGAGGGAGCCGCCATGGAGCTCATTAAAAGGCCGACGTGGATGAGACGCAGATGTTGCTGGTCCCGAGGACTATGGTTCGAGTATTTCGGCCCGTAGAATTTGCTGAGGCGGGAGGACGAGAACACGTACCGGTTCAAAACGTTGTAGAGGACAAGTAAAGTGCAAAATAGCTGGCAGCCGGCAAAGCTGCCTATTCTGGCCATAACAAGACATTCCTCTTTAACGGAGGATGTGTAGTTTTGGCAGCCGGAGGCATACAACCTGTCCATGGTGGCCTGCAATGGAACAAATGCATAAGTAAAGAACAGCTGAGTCTCTGGCAACTGACCCCAAACACTAACTTTATATCTCCAGAGTGTCAGGTATGCTCAAGCCTGTGTCGCGGCTAATTTTCCCCCAAAGTGCCGGTGAAGACCTGTCATATTGAATGGCATGTGTTTTATTCTCCGCGCCCTGTATTTATTTATTTATATTTATATTTTCTATTAATTGGTAATAAACGATTCAATTATTACCTGGCCAAGGCTAACTACACGAGAGAATGCTAATTCCAAACAAAATGCTGCTCTCTCTCTTCACGGCTGGCTGAAAATCCAACGATACCGCACTAGTTTACCAAATGATGGGCGTCAGACATGCGAGCCTTCATCGACGCAAGGGTCAAAGTCTAGTCAGCAGCTTTACTTTGTGGAATGCTGCTGCTTTTGAAGGATGCCACGCAGGCCTCTCCAGCATTACCTCAGTGGTACTTGGGCACCTGCCATGTTCACTGATGATTCTCTGTCCGATATGTCAATCGTGATCTTATTAATTATATTAATATACAACAAAGTGATTCCATTGCAGAGCCAGGTCAGACCATCCTGTCTAAGTTGACATATGTACTTTGTACGTGGGTGCTAGTTACAAATCGGGCCTGGAAGCTATGATAGGCCCTCTAACAAATTAAAATTAACTCAGAGCTTAAATGGGTGCGAAATAAATGGAGAGTGAGATTAGGTCTCTATAATTGGACTCCCCGGTGGACTTGATGTCTGATACAAAACACTTGTTTACAGACTGGTTGAGGGGAAAGGAAGCAATATTGAATCGAATCAGAATGTTATCTTTTCCCCAGCATCTTATGAGCGAACCCTCCGAGGAGCGGGCGGGATCACCATCGACGATGAAGCAATCCCCAACCAACTCGTCACACTCTTCGGTGTCGGATCCGATTCAATCGCTATTGCGGCCTCATGGGCTCTCCATTTCTGAAGCATGAATCAGCATGTGCAGGCGAGGTTGCGCGAGGAGATCCGATCCCACTTCCCCGTTCTATTCAACCACGAGAATGTCGACTTTGCCGGCATCGACGTGGACAGTTTACCGTTCATGGATAATGTTTGCTACGAGTCACTCCGACTGATGCCTCCAGTCCCGGTATCAGGTCGTCAAGCCCTGGAGGATGGCTGGATTGGAGAGTGTCTGATTCCCAAGGGGACTGTCGTTTTTATTCACATCGCCGCCATCAATCGCCTCCATCACTACTGGGGCACTTCTGGTGATGAGTTTGGTCTAGACCGGTGGGATACTGTCTCGCAAACATGTAAAACCACAGCATTTATTTCGTTCCTTCATGGGCCCGTAGTCTACATCGATGTATCAAGTAGTACTCAACAACACATAGGAAGGTCTGGTTCATTTCTAGCAACTGTCCTCATTCCTGAATAACGGAAATCCCCCACGAAACGGCGGGGTAGACCCGCCCAAATCATTGCAGGTCCACTATGACCAGGATCCTGGTATGGGCGTGGGATGCGTGAGGGATTAAAAATCTATATCACAATCAGGGATCCGACCCTATTCTTAGACCGTCTACACCGAGGTGCCTCAGGCTAGCTCTCCAAATTCTGCAATTATATGCTGTTTGATCTTGGCTGTTGCTTATCAAGCCCTAACTGCAGCAGTACAGCAGATGATAATTAACTAACTGATTTATTTAAACCAATACCCATTCAGGCCCTGAATGGTCCTGGACCCAACATCATGGTGCCTATTCTCCTCCCAGACCTGCCCTCCCTCCCCGTACTGGTTCGACAGATGGCCCAGGAAGAAATCCAGGTTCTCCTTGCACTGCGGAAACTCATTCTTGAAGAACTCAAACAGTTCCTGCACGGTCGGCTTCGTCGGCGCGTGCGTGATCTTGCGCGAGAACAGATCCAGATATTTCTGCGTGTGCGCGAGATCCTCCTTCGCATCCAACTCCCAGCCGGCCTCCATATGCCCTGGGATGAGCTTCTCAGGCTGCAGCGCCCGAATCAGGGCCAGCGTCTTGTTCCATGCTTCTAGCAGAGCAGGGGTTTCGACTTCTTCCACCCTGTTAGTTACAGTTAGCACTTGGATCCTTATTCTGTTAGCTTATATAGGAACATACCAGACATGCGTACTCCTCCCATAAACCGCATCCCCACAGATAATCGTCTTCTCCCTCTGCAGCCAGAACAGCGTATGGTCCACACTATCACCCTGCAGCGGTCCGAGAAGCACAACCGGACTATCGGGATCTCCATCTAGCACAAAGAAACTAAACCCAAACGCCTCGGGCCTGCGGGGCGCCTCATAGACATTCTCCGCCCCAAACACAGAGGGCCAGTATGTGACCTTCTGCTCATACTCGCGGTTAATACCGTCGAGGACATAGGGCGCTGCATAGAATTTAGCCTCAGGATATGCCTCGAAGATTGAGTTTGCGGCGAAGAAGTGGTCTGGGTGGTGGTGGGTTACGAAGACGGCCTTTAGTGGTTTGTTTTCGATCTTTGTTTTTATCCAGGCTGCAGCGGCCAGGCCATCGGGCTTGAGGAAGGGAGGGTCGATGAGGACGGCCTCGCTGGTGCCGACGATTAGGGTTGTGATGCTGGAGAGGCCCTTGGGGGAGGAGGAGAGGTGGTGTGTTTGTAGGGGCATGGTGGCTGCGTCTGAAGAATGAACTAGAAGTACAGAAGGTACAGCTATGGGATGCATTTATACTTCAATATTCCTCGGTTATCCTTCCCCCCGGAACTCCCCCCCGACAATGGCGGGGTAGAACCGCACGGGTACATTAAACTATCCACTCTGGATGTCGAATATTTGGTACGATCGGACACGATGTGGGATGGCGGGGTGCTGAAAAGATGTGACGAGTCTCGCTGCTGTACCGTATCCCTGCATCTTCATCTCTGCACCTTTCTACCCTACCACCACTAACAATGGCGCAGTATACCAAAGAACTCACCCCAGACTCACTCAAAGACAAAGTCATTGTCTTGACAGGTACCATCCCCCTCTATATTCAATTATGAAGTACTAACAGCATAGGCGGCGCAAATGGCATCGGAGCAAGCCTGGTGGAATACGCCACCCAAAACGGCGCCTACGTATGCTTCGGCGATCTCTCAATTGAGGCAGGGGAGACAGTCGCAGATACAATAAACAAAAGCCAGTCTTCCCCCCGGGCAATCTTCGTCAAGACCGACGTGACAAACTACGACTCCGTCCTGGGGCTCTTCGACAAAGCAATGGAGGTATACGGCCGCATCGACCACGCCGTCGCAGGGGCAGGGATCTCCGAGATCGGAAACGTATTTGATCCTGCTTTGGATATGCAATCTATTCGGAAACCGCCTACTACAAAGGTTCTTGACGTGAACTTAACCGGGTGTCTCTACGTCGCTCGCATCGCGAGCGTCTATCTCCGCCAGAACCGGCCTGCTAATGTCGACCGCTCGATAACCCTCGTCTCGTCTGTAGCTGGGTTCAAAGAGTCACCGGGTCTATTTGTCTATCAAGCCTCGAAACACGGTGTGATTGGTCTTATGCGCGCACTGCGGCTATACCTCTGCGCACCAGCACACGGGATCAGAACAAACTGCATCTGCCCCTGGATGACGACAACGGCAATGGTAAAAGGGATCCAGGATGGCTGGTTCAAGGCGGGACTCCCCGTGAACAGGCCTCTAGATGTAGCGAAGATCATGGCGAATGTACTAGCGGATAAAGAGTTAAATGGGAAGTCGATGTACGTTGAGGGGGGGAGAGCGTGGGAGATCGAGGCGAGCATTGACCGGTTGGAGCCGCAGTGGCTAGGCGAGGAGCCCAGTCGTTCTTTGCAGAGGGGGCAGCAAGTCTTGGGGTCTGGGGAGGGGTGGACGAAGTAGTCAATACTACATGTCTTGATTTGTACCATGAAGTTGGTGGTATCCAGGCTATCATCCCGTCAGGCAAGAAGTGCCAGGACTACCATATATCCAAACCAGAGAATAATAAATTGAGCTATTAGAACGTGTCATATTCCGCCAGTTTCCACGGTGGACATACCCCCCCCCCCCCGGTATATTTCACTAAATGTATCTCAACCGGTTGAGGAGGGAGTTCCCGAATCCAGTGCCGGATTTCCGTATATCCGCAGTGCACACTGGATCAATGAGAATCTTCTCGTTCTTTCCATCGAATTTGGTGGGATACCGTGCCCATCGCTCTTTCCATGTGAAGCAATAAAGATAGACACGGAAAAGTGCGATGGGACTGTGCAAAAGTTGGAAGGAGCAATTGTCTCCATGGCACTTTCCATGTTCGGAATACTTGCAGTACAATTTGGGAAGGTGCGACTATAAGACAGTAAAGGGAAGGAGCGATCACAATTACAGATACTATTGCCATACAAACCAGCACATGGATTGATATAGCTGATACTCCACTGGATATACCTGGTATCTGAGATGTCAATGGTTTCTCAGCAGCAAGTAGTAAAATTGCCTTTAATACTGTCTCTATCAAATAAAATCAAGTTATACAAATCAAGCACACACTGGATACTTCCTCAACCAGTAGAACCTTCGCAACGCCTTTACAATATGAAAGAAATTCTCACGCGGCACTGTTATGCCACGAGCACCCTTCAAAGCACTCTCAGCCCGTTTCAACACGCCCTCCACATCCCCAAGCCCAGCCTCCCTCTGATCAAGGACACCCAAAATATCCTGAACTGCAGCAACATGTCCATTCCTCACCACAACCGACAACGCCGTCTTCCCCCACCGACCAACAAGCGGATCCGCCCCGCGCGCTAAAAGCCTCCGCATCGCACTCTCATTCTTATCCCTCGCTGCGAGGACCAACGCAGGACTACCCATGTAATCCGTATCATGTACACTACACCCTCTTTCTAGGAGAAAGTCGAGAAGTTTATCAGGATCCCCCTGTGCCTTTGCAGCCGCAGCAACAAGCGCCCCCGCGTTATCCCCTACATGAACATCAAAGCCCATATCCAGAAGCAGAGCCATGAGCGAGACATTACCGTGCTTCGCTGCGAGAATGAGGTACTGGCTTGCTGTGCGGTCGTGCAGTGTTTCTGGCGGCGCTAGCAGATTCCGATCTAGGAGGAGACGGAGGACTGCCTCGCCACCTTGGATGGCGAGACGGATGAGCGGGATTTGCTCTGGTCTTGTAAGAGAGATCATGGGGGTTTTTATGATTGGGTCTGTGACTAGCGAGGTGCCTTTTGGGTTGTCGAGGAGGAGGCGTAGAGTGTCAGCGCTGCCCGAGCTGAGGATATCGGCGAGGAGATTGGACCAGGGGACTGGGGCTGTTGGGTCTGCGCCGTGAGACAGTAGGAGGGAGAAGATGGATGGGTGGGGGATGGCGCTGAATAGGGCTTTGCCGGGGGGGTTGTTGGGGTTCATGCCGTTCGCGAGCAGGACTGTGGTGGCTTCTTTGTGGCCATTCCTAATAGCATGGTGGAGGGGGATGGGGCTGTGGTCGGATGGTGTGAGGGCGCCGTGGGATATGAGAATATCGATTGCGGCGGCCTGGTTGCGCTCTGAAGCCCAGTCAAGAGCTGATGCCGGAGTTGAGGAGAGCCAAGTGGACGGTGGGGAGATGTATTCGCCAGACACACGCATGTTAGGGTTGTAGCTGTGGTTTGATAAGAGGTCGGTGAGAAGTGCAGTCCGGCCAGTGAGTGCAGCAACGCAGAGCAGGATGGACTGTTGATAGGGCTCTGTGCAGAGCTGGATGTAGTCGAACCGGGTGAGCAGGAGGTCCACAATATTGTTGTATCCTCTCTCTGCTGCTTGAGCCAGCTGCCACAGTGACCTTTGGTCGGGGCAGGATGGGTTGTTCATTACCCGGTCAAGGAGACATCGCACGACATTAATATTACCAGAGCGAGACGCCATGCAGAGCGCTGTCGACCCGCCTTTGGTTGATAAAGTCGGGTCTGCTCCACGGGAGAGTAGAAACTGCACAGCCTCGAGGTGCCCTTCATGCACCGCAAAATGCAGAGGCGTTGTGCCGACATGGTCCTGCGCATCAATTTGGCTGCCGGCATTGGCTAATACACGGAGAACATCGAGATGCCCCTTTTCAGCTGCCAAATGGAGAGCTGTTCGCTTCTCTTTAGTTCCTGTATGGAGATCCACTGGTACTTCATATTCCAGTAAGAGACTGACGACAGATACGTGGCCATTTGCCGCTGCCATAGACAGCGGGTGGCCTTCACTGTCTAAAACATGGGGTTCCTCAGGGTGATTCTTCCAGTGGTTGTCGGTACAGCACGGATCGACACCGTGTTTATATAACAGTTCTATTATCTCGGTCTGTCCGTGGGTGGCTGCTAATAAAAAGGCCTCCAGTCCTCGAATAGCGTCTGGCCTTGCTTCAAGGATGAGTCGGGCAGTTGACACCAATCCGTTGACGGCGGCCCATTCAAGCACATAGTCCCCATCCCCCTGGGCAATATTATGTTTGTAGAGAGCAGAATTCAGCAGGCCATGCAGCCAGCGAGAGGTGCTGCATAAAGCGTTGATCTCGTATGCATACTCGAGGTGGGTAACCACAAGAAGTACCACCTCGATGGGGAGATCTAGAAAGGCCATTGTGGGTGCTTCCCGGTTTGGGTAGATATTGAACGAGGAGCTGGAGTTCAGGATGTTCGGCAGGAAGAGCTTTCTTTTATTTATTTTTCTGTTCCAGTTGACAAATAACTGCAGGACACGCAGAGGTGACTCAACACCGCTTCGAGGTTGCAGATGGTTATGCACGTATATCAGGATTCAGGATTATCAGGAATCAGGAATGCGAAGACGTCAGCTTGCTCAAAATCAATTTATACATTTAATTAAAGAAATACATCGTATACGAAACATTTAGTTATATATATGAGTTTTTAAAATATGTAAATATAGGCTTGTTTCGTGATAATTTAATGTTATACTAATTAACACGTTCGACACGAAAGTATATAATTATATAAAACGGTTTCCAGAATTTAGTTTTAAATATTTAAAGTATAAGAAAGTAACAATATCTTTATATTTTATTTAAGAATTAGATATATCTAGTAACATCATGTGGCTGTTCATCTGGCATCCTCGCAGCCTTTAGGCCGAAGTGGGACACTGGTTCAGCTTCTCATGCTGAATTTATTCCTAGCATCACAACGTAAACCGGAATCCAGGGGTATCAAATAAAACCAGGCCATCCTTCTGCTTCCTATTCGCCCTAGCCATCGTACACGTCGTGATCCCCACCGAGATAATCGTAATCCCAGCCGCAATAAAGCACGTCCACAAACCCGGTCTACACTCATTAGCATGTTTCCTCTGACAATCAAACAACAAGAAGGATGCTGCAACTTACCTGTACTCTGGCGAATCCTGCTCCCGGAAAACCAACCCCCCAATAACACCCCCCACACCACCAGCGCCAACAATAAGCGCCGACCCAAACGCCCTGCGCCACTGGCCCGTGATATTATTCGACTGGTAGGTCAGCGAGGCCGGGATATTCGCATTGCAGCTGCCCGTCAGGATAAAGGCGCCGAAGTATCGTACGCCGTTACCCGTTGCATAACCTAAGAGCGCGATTCCAACGATCTGCAGGACGGCGTTGATAACGACGACGATGCCGCGCGTGTTGTACTTGTCTGATATCCAACTCTCAATTATGCCCAGGAGGGATCCGAAGAGGAAGCACTGCTGGTCAGAATAAACTCGTTAATTAATCATTCGGAAGCTTACTGGGGCTGTAAGAGTCTGCGCCCTTGCGACGTCAAAGCCGAGTCCTTGCTGGAGAACAATCGGCAGGAAATAAGAGACCGCGTAGCTACTAATTCAGTACAACTCTGTGTCGATCGGATATAATGTAGACTCACATTACAATAGCAGTCATCAAAAAGTTCACAGCCAGCAGCCACCCCTGCCACTCAAAGGCATACTGCAAGTACTCCTTCAGCACAAACGGAGTTACATGGGCATCTCCCCGGTCCTTGTCGACTCGGTCAATCATGATATCGATTTCGGAGTTCGTCAAGAACCAGCGCGTGCGGCGCGCATCTTCGGGGAAGTCGACGATAAGAATGAACCCTAGAAGACCTATAGCAACGGTGAGAATCCCTTCGATTATGAAGATCCATCTCCAGCCAGCGTGGCCTTGGATTCCGTCCATTTGTTGTAGCTGTCATTCATATCAATATCATAAGCACGCTGAGGGATGATAGGAGGCATACCCCATACGCAAGAATCCCGCCAAACGACGAAAGCGCACTTCCCAGCAGGTAAAAAAGCCCAATCCGCTTCCCCGTTTCCTGGCGGATATACCAGCTGCTAATCAAAAAGACGGCCGAGGGGAAAAGACCAGCCTCGAACACACCAAGGACAACTCGCAGGCCGGTCATTTCGCGCCAGTCGTGGACGAGGCCCATGCCAACCATCACCAGTCCCCAGGCAACAGTTATGAATCCCATGAATATCCGCGGCCCGATCTTGCGTGCGATGACGGTCATTATAGGCTGGAAAAGGGTGTACGTGACAAAGAAGAGCGCGACGATTGTGGACTGCAGTGTTCGTTTCGTTAGATTGGTTTAGACAGGGTAGGAAACGCATACGTAGTGTGTTCCGGTGAGGTCAATTTCTGTTCCCATTCCTGCGACGACACTGGAATATTATTAGCAGGATATCATTTTGTCAGTGTAGCACATACGCATTTGGCAGGTTGACCCGATCGATCTGGCAGACGGTGTACATGATCGCGACGACCACACATAGCCTCACGTCAATCTTGCGCTTAATTCGCTTCACGATAGCATCGTCGTATTGTAAAGAAGGGTCTGATACTTGTGAAGATACGGCGCCTTTCTCGTTATCCTCGACATGCTCCGGATCGGGCCCTTTGATCGAGTGGACAGCCATGGTTGCAACAAGTATATAAATTCCGCAAATATTTCAGATAGAAAAGTGCCAGCCCCATTCTGCTTAAATATCCTTAACAGAACTTGGCAAGAATCAAGTTACCGTGTTTATCCCTTCGCCTCCAGGATACGGGGTTCACCCCAGACTCCTCTCCAATACTGCGGGGGATCAGCTGTCATAACTTCTGACTATCCTAACGCCAGATAGCTCGAACCACAGGTTTGGACAAATAGGAAGCCCAGCACAGCCCACTAGCTGTTGAAACTGACATGCCAGATCTTGGCGGGAGGAGTTATGCAAAGCCAGGAGGCTTCTTCAGTCCGTTCCTGCGGGGTATCACACGGGTTTAGCTTATCTGGCTTGATTTTAGCATCCTGGTAGGGATAGAAGAGCCGATGGCCAGTTATATTGACGATTTGGTCCGAGTGGTTCTGGCTGTTGCGGGGATTGTGGGTTTGATATACAGGCAATATTTTGATAAGACTAAAGGCAGCCTGTGGGGAAGTACCAGGAGAATGCACTTTCCAAATTATTTCCTTTCTGCTCGACATCTAATTCCTGTCCTCTAGTTTAGGCTTAAAGGATTCTCTTACCGAGGGAGTTCGGACCGAGGACGGCCAAGCGACCTCCCAGGGCGCCACACTTCAAACTGGGAAGCAGCCTTATCTCTAGTAACTTACGTTCAATATACGCTTGGCTGTTGCAGCATGACTACGAGGTTGAAAGTCTATAATTATACATGGTCTAGGCTCTGGTCCCGGCCGCCGGTGTTGAGCTAGGGCTTCACCTCAGCGGATGTACAAAAATACGTCTGGCGGCAACAGGAGGGGATCTAAGGTTGATTCAACCCAGCCCCATGGTTTGCTCATATAACAGGTTACTCGAGCGTACTTCTTTAGATTTGAAACATCTTGGATCTCCGTCCTTAACCCCCGGGCGCCTATTCGATATCCTCGTTGGACGACTGCAAATGGTATAAATATATCTCACGAGGTACTTTGGCCTCGCCGCCGTGGTTATGGGCACTTTTTATACGTGGCCGGTGATCTATAACTTTATTTCATGATGTTGAGTACTGATTGGAAGCGCGATCCCACGTAGGCGCTTAGCAGCTGCTAGATAGAACATCCTTGTCAGGGCAAGCATGAAGCCGCCACCTGTTCCAGGATCTCGGCGCTTAGCTGTGGACTCCCCTGCTTGACTGAGAATTATCCTAATATAACTACGCAATCCACATTGCTGTTGTTCAACTTATTTCCAGTTTCTCAATACATCTTTTACTTGTAAACATGGGTTGCGGTCAATCTCAAACATCTACTCAGGTGCACGATGAGGCACCCAGGCCTCACAAAGAAATACAGGTATGCAGCATGTCAGCGAGCATTAGGAATACAGACCAACTCACTGCTATTAGGAAAAACCAGCCAGAGTACGCACCCGCGACGACTACCAGATTGCGTGGATATGCACCGTGCCCGCAGCAAAGGACGCAGCAAAGGCAATGCTCGATGAGATTCACCACGCCCTCCCCCGCCGGCAGGGCGACACAAACGAATACATCTTTGGCAGAATGGGCCGGTACAATGTTGTCATAGCGTCCTTTCCAACGGGGCTCTCCGGTCTCACAATTGCCACGGAGACGGCAATGCATATACGATACAGCTTCGAATTCCTCGAGGTCTGCTTCCTGGTATCAACTGGGGGCGGCACTCCGGGAGAAAGCGATATCAGACTCGGTGATATTGTTGTCAGCAGGCCCACCAAGAAGTTTCCTGGTGTTATGGGGTATGACATACGCAATGTTCGAAATGGCCGTCACAGCCCTATCGGTGTATTCAACAAGCCCCCGGAGCTAGCCATGAGCACCGTCTTCGCCCTCAACGCCCAGCAGATTCCTCACTGCACTTCCCCTGCTGTTACTCAGTTCTATAATGAAGCACGGGAGCATAATCCACGCCTGCGAGATCAATCCACCCATCCTGGCGGAGATCCACAGTTTCTCTTTGCTTCTGAATCGCAGCATGTGTCGGGCGAGAGCAGCGCTGGCAGACTAAATCAATGGCGTCCTCGATCTGATAGCCAGCCTCGCATCTTCTATGGCACAATCGCGTCTGGCGAAAGGGTAATCACGGATACCACTGCCCGGGACCGCTTTGCCAGAGAATACGGCATCCTCTGTTGCGAAACTCAGGCGGCTGGGGTGGTGGATGTCTTGCCATGCCTGGTGGTCTGTGGAGTGAGCTCGTATGCGGACTCGCCTCCAAGCAGGCAGTGGGAGGGATATGCGGCTGTAGTTGCGGCGGCGTACACAAAGGAGATAGTACTCGCGCTACCCTTGCAGAAGAATGTTGTGCCAGGGACCATTTCTAGGAGGCAAGGTAACTAGCAAGGGGGTTATATTTCCTAATTTCTCGTTTAGTGTGTTGATTGTATACCTTATTCTTTTCACTGCGTGTATCAGTCTTAGCTGCTTATACTAGATTCTTATCATGTTTGCATATATGTCGAGATATATGAGGTGGGATATTCTCGGTCTTTATGATTGTTGGCACATCTTTCCGGCTTTTGGATACTTTGAATTATAATCGACTTGCCAATAAAATGGTCTCCTATATTGCACATTGAGCCTCAGCCAAGTCGACGCATGCTCCACCTCAGAGAGCAACGAATCATGCATCTTCAACCAAAAGCCAAGAACGGTGACGACAATCGGGAGGCTGTGTTTGTTATACAAGTCTGCTGTGGGAAGGAGCGAGCAGGCCGTGTTTTTCTGCTTTCTACTCTCTCCCATCAGGAGATTAGAAGTCTTTACTATTCATTAGACAATAACTTGAGATATTGGTTCTTGTCCACTCCTTTCCATTACCGGTCATTACTACTTATCGAAAAATTATTTTATCACTGCTCAGCCCCGCAGAACGTCATATAACATAGAATTTGTCGCCGCATCACATCCCCAGCAGCCTGTTGTCATTATCGCTGCCAGTCTTATTGCAACCCTACAATATTACATTTCAACAGCATGCCTGTCACTTTGGCTACTGCCAAGCATCCCCCGCAAGCATGGCCAGAATCTGCAGTGTCGTCGACAGAAGAACTGCTCCAACACTCATGCTCGGACGAATATAGTCAAAGCCAAGGTGTGATACAGAGCTCGTTATCAGACAGTTTTCTCGAGACGTCCCATGTATCCTCCTCGAAGCATGGCTTTGTCTGGGCGGTAGTCCATGCCTATAACCGTCATCTCAACTTGACCATCCGGCCTGAGGATGTGTGGTTCTCGATTCTGACAGAGCTGAATTTCTATATCAATGCAAATGCAGAGGACCTGCGATCTTTTTTCGTTGCCCACGAGGGACAAAAGGAGCTGGAAACCTTTGAAGGTGGGACTATCGACACGGCCGACTTCGGTAAAATCGCCCTGAAATTCACCAAGCTCATTGAAGAGAACGTCGTGGACAGAGAACTACGCGATTGGATCATGCCGGACTTCAGCACTACAACTGAATCCGACAGCGTGGTTGCAGCTGTCTTGATGATGGGTGCTCTACAGGAATATTTCACATACAAAGCTACGTTTCTCTGCGGCATCCCGTCCGTTACTTTGCTGGGCGAACGAGCAGACTGGGAGCGCATGATAACGAGGCTGGACAAGTTGCAGCAGCTAGGGGACGAACCCGCACGATTTGCTCAGCTTCTACGCCCGATCCTGAATCACTTTGTGCTGTCCTTCGATAGTCCCGAGTCACCCGACGTGCTGGACTTCTGGGGAAGATCCGCTGAGCGTCACGGTGGCAGTGGAATTGACCAGCTGACTGGTTGGGTATCGGCCTTCATTTTCTGGAATAAGCAGGGCAATCTTCTTTATAGAGAACAGATTCACCCGGTCTCTTCGCCTGAGTTTGTGGCTCGAAACACGGACCTGGGGCTCCATGATGTACTGACGCGTCGCGTGGACACCGATAGAATTCCACCCGGATTTGCCTCCGTCCCAATTACTGTGGATGATAATGGAAATATCATCGATGCTGTTATGGTGGCAGGGCTAGTTGGCATTCAAGCAAGATCCAGTGGAGCAATCTTGGAGACTGAGGAAACGGGGCTTGACAGCATACAGCCCGTGTCAGGATGGTGGATTTATGAAAAGAAAGATGAAAATGGTAATTAGGATAACCACTAGAGTGCTTTATTAGATAGTGACACTCATTCACTTGGAGAAACTCTGGTCGGTCGAGGGAGGTGGCAGCTTAGTCCCATATCCATTAATTGAAGGCTTTGTGGATATCCTTAGGGCAGATAGACCACGCCACAAATATACCCTTTTCACTCGCCATGCCTGATATGATTACACAGTAAGCTACTTCTCCATGTTAAGCGTACCGAAATTCCGTCGTTGTAGTGCGTTATAGGTGATGGCGTGCTTCCCCATCGCAATTGCAACTCCAATCACCTTCGCGATGACGAATCGCGACATCGTCAATGGCAAGTGCGGGGGCTCTCGCAGTCCCGACCCTCTGAGACGGACCTCAAACCAGTCTGCTAAACGACATCAAGACCCATCACCATGGAAGAAGCAACGCGGATCCGCAAGCGCATCCCCAAGTCCTGCCGGCGCTGCCACCGTCGCAAGCAGCGCTGCGTCGGGGCCCCAGTCTGCGCGAACTGCGAACTCGCAGGCCAGCCATGCGTTCGATCTGACAGCGTCCCGTCATGGCATCACGGCATGTCCAAGGGTGCATTGGCGCAGCGGATCGAGACGTTGGAGGCTCAACTCGCGGCGTTGGCAGACGGTACCGCTGCAAGCACGACACACTCTGAGCATGGAGACCGGCCTCATTCCTCTCATGGAACCGGAGCCAGCTATCAAGGCGCGGGCTCAGTCTCTAGTTCTCCATCCGACCCCGAGAACCACGGCGCAGTCATGCACTTCCTCATCCAGGGCCACGGGTACGAAGACAAAGTTGAGGGCAACTACCTAGGCCCATCATCCGGGCTCGCCATCGCAGAGAACATAAGCCGCCTTGTCCAAGACGCAGGGTGGAAGTCCATCCCCGTAAACGAGACACACGAGTTCCTAGCACCGTGCGAGAACGAAGCAAAAGACCCAGCGCCTGCTCCGGACGATGCAATCGGGGCGCGCATCCTCGACGCTTACTTCAAGAGCATGCAGATGCGACTCCCCTTTCTGTGCCGGTCGGAGATCTACAATTTACATGCGAAGCGCCATGAACCGCCGGGGCCAAGCACGCAGGAGCAGTTTGCGCGGTTCAAGATCTTCATGGTTTATGCCATTGGGGCTGCGATTCTTAAGATGACGGAGATGTATGACTCGACGCCACCGCGGAATTACTTCGTTGCGGCCATGCAGTATCAGCCGGCGATCCAGGAGTCGCTGTCTATATCGAGTATTGAGGCGTTGATGCTGCTGGCAATGTATAACCTGCAGTCGTCGGCGAGCTCGAGTGTCTGGTACATGATGGGACTGGCAATGCGGATAAGCGTGGACTTTGGTCTGCATCGCGAGGCACAGTATCGACGGCTGAGACCGTACGAGGCGCAGCGGAGGAGAAGGTTATTCTGGAGTGTCTACCTGAATGAGAGGTCAGTTGCTTGGTCGCTTGGTCGGCCGTTCAGTATTGGGGATGAAGAGATTGACGCCGAACCACCGGCTGATATCGACGACTCGCTGCCAGATGGTGCACCAGAGGAATTATTCAGGAATCCACGGAGTCCGCACGAGCTGTGGGATGGGCCGAATATCCGCTGTTCTATAGTATGCATAAAGCTATCCCGGATATCTTCACGGACACGAAGCAGTGTCTACCGAGTCGACCGGGACCTACCATCCCTCTTGCCAGAAGTCGGTCCTATACTCGAGTCCTTGGACGAATATCAAAAGTCCCTGCCGTGTCTCTCTGCCTACGAAGACGACTTCATCCAGATGCACTGGCACAACGCCACCCGAACCGTCCTCCACCCGTTCCTGTCCATCCTCCCACCAGACGACGAGCTCGCCAGACGATGTCTCTACGTCTCCGGCCAGATGTGCCAGTACTTCAAGCGCCTGCGCCAGCGAGACTCCACCTGGTACTCGTTTCTCCTAATCAACACACTCTTTATGGCCGGTTTAACCATATGGTACTTCCATTCCCTTCTATCACGTAAACTAGTTGCTAACTGTTCAGCCTCTGCCTCTTCCGCTCCCCACGCCTCTGGACAATAAGCGTCTCAAACGACCTCCGCGCCTGCTCCTCCTGCCTCTTCGTCATGGCCGAGCGACACCCCAGCGTCCGCAAATACCGCGATGCCCTCGAAACAGCCATCAACCGTGTAATGGACTACGTCAGCGACGCACATATGCAAGTCCATCAGCCCGGACACCCCATCATCGCCGACAAACGACACGGCTTCCCCACCGAGACGACATATAGTCTTGACCGAGCACTCACCGACCCCCCGACACCGGGGTTCTTGATTCCGTCTCCGCAGGCGAGTAGGGGCCCTGCTACTGGGGGCAGTGGGAGTGGTGTGGACACGCCCCGGACGCCGGATATATTTGGGTTGGGGACGGTGCCGGATGGACGGACGTTCTCTGGGTTGTTTGCGGAGGACTTTTGGGCTGGGGATGCGTTTAGTTTGCATATTGGCGAGTCGTTTGGGTTGCGGATGTAGTTTATTTGTAGTTTCTTGTTATGATTAGCCTTTGTGTCTTTAATTTCGACGCTTTATACTCCGCACTTGCCTAGGTGTCAGTATTCCTAGTTGCAGAGCTTATTATTAATAGTCTGTAATATTATTTGCCCTACGTGGTGATCCTGGGGTTGCTATTTCCTATGCCCGAATCAGACGGTGCAGCAGTCAGCATGTATCTCCAATGTCCGCCTATGTCCGAATCTTCAACGTCATCGAGTAATAACGCGGGGGATAAAAATAAATAAGACAAGGAGTAGTGATTTGCTGTCATACAATTTTGCAGTTATTTCAATATGCCTGAAACGCGCATTCTACTGACTGGAGCCACTGGATACATGTGAGTTCTCCTTGGATATACTTCCTACTTCTTGCTAATGATAGCCAGCGGTGGCTCTGTTCTGACTGCCCTGTTGAACTCTACCGATCCCCATGTAAAAGCATGCAAGATATCTGCCCTTGTCCGAAAGAGATCACAGGCAGACATCCTTCAGCAGAAAAACGTCAACGCCGTCGTCTTCGACGGGCTCGATGACCTTGATACATTGAGAACTGTCGCAAGTGAGCACGACATCGTCATTAATGCTGCTCTCTCATACCACACTCCTGCTGCTGAGGCACTGCTCCGAGGTCTTGAGGATCGCCGCAAGAGTGCCGGAAAACAAGTACACTTCATCCACGTCAGTCACAGACCATCCATCAATTACCAGCCATACATATACTAATCACCATTCCAGACCTCCGGCACATCAAACCTAGCAGACCTCCCCATCTCCGGCGCCTATACCGAGTCCGCAGTCTTCTCCGACAAAAGTGACATCTACGCCTACATGCGGTATCGCCAGAGCATCAAGTCTTATATCCAGCGCACATCCGACCTCCTCATCTGCGAGCAAGGCGAGACATCCGACGTTAAGACATACATCATCATGCCCCCCTTAATCTACGGCGAAGGAACAGGCTTCTTCAACCGCCGCTCCGTCCAGATTAACACCATTATGCGCGCTGCACTGCGGGACGGGTATGCCTCGCGCATCGGCAGTGGCGAGCACGAGTTGGATCACGTCCATATCCTAGATCTAGTGCTGTTCTATGAACTGATGGTTATCCGTATCCTGGAGGGGTATAGCCTTGATATACATTGTAAAGGGATTTACTTCTGCCAGACGGGGCACCAGAGCTGGGGGGAGATCTCGGAGCGTGTAGCTAGGGTTGGATATGCGCTGGGGTTTCTGAAAAGTTATACGGTGCGTCAGATTACGCTGCAGGATGCGGCGGAGAAGTTCTGGAAGGGGTGGCCGTTGGAGGCGCTCGAGCCGGGGCTGGCTGCGCGGTCTCGGACTCATGCTGATAAGGCTTGTGAGCTTGGGTGGAGGCCGAAGAAGAGTAGGGAGGATTTCGAGAGTTGTTTTGCGGATGAGTGGGTTTCGGTTGTGAATGAGGGTTGACATGTCTATCTCCAGGCGTGTCAGTGTAGTTTCTATTGCATTGGTCGAGCTACGTATAACTACTCTCTACAAAAGCCAGTACTATAGTATAATGTCTCGTTGCATAATTCATTAAATTGGGAAGTATCTACCAGTGAACCGGATGCAAGTCATCCTCAATCCCCAGATCTTCGCGGCGAGACTTACTACCAGGGTCAAAGTAAGGCGCTTCGCCGATCCCAACAGCACGGTTTCCGCTGCGTTCACCGATGCCGTTGTAGTCGAATGTTGCGGTGTGGAAGACACTGCGGTTATCCCAGATTGCTGCGGTTGTTAGATGTCTATATGATATATGGTTAGGCAGGCAAGCATACCGATGTCGTTAGGCTGGGCCCATTTGAACCGGACCTGCAGGTCATGTCCATATGTGATCAAGTCGTGGAAGTACTTGAGGAGGTTCTCGCTCTCGCGTCTCGTCAGGCCGTTGACTGTCTTGGGGAATGTTCCTGTACCTCGTCAATAACTGTACGTATACAAAAACGCAAGCAAGGTAACATACCAACAGGGAAGATACTCTTCCACCCCGTAATCGGATTCGTCCTGACAACCGGATGATCACTCGCCAACTCGCCACCCACATTCAACGGCGACCCTCTAGGCTTCTCATAAAGCCCAAACCCACCAGCCTCCGCAGCCCGATGGAACCCATCCCCCGAATGATTCGCCGTCAAGGTCTCCAGGAACGCGCGGTACGGCTTGCTAATACGGTCATAGAGCTCATATCCACTCGCCCAGAGCGTATCCCCACCCGTTTCAGGCAGGAGGGTAAGCCTCAGAGCCGAGAAGTCCGACGGCGCCTTTTCGAAGGAGATATCCGAGTGCCAGATTGCAGCGAGGTTGCCGTACGCGCCCTTGTACAGCTTCTTGTGATCGCGCGAGTTGATCGTGCTGATCTGTGGGTCTGGGTCGCCGAATTCCCGGGTGTTGTTGACGACGGGGTGGATGTGTAGGCCGTGGTCTGCAGGTCGGCCGGTGAGTTCGCCCAGTTTGAGGATGAGTTGCTTTTGGAGGTCGTTGGTGAGGTTATCCTGGGCGCGGAAGAAGACGACGCCGCGTTCGGCGACTGAAGTATATTAGTACCTTCTTGGGCTATCATCGGTATAGACATACTTAGGATGGCGAGGTCGCGGATGCGCTGCTCAGCATTAGGTGCGTTGAGAATGTCGTCGACGATGTTGACAGAGTCCTTGGGGAACTCCTGTCCGATCACGGGCGTGACAGAGGTGGATTTGAAGCCATCCAGGGAGCCGGAGGAGTGCAGCCTAGGATGGGCGGGAGCTTTGGATTCCACTGGTACGACAGTCATTTTGTCTTGGATGTGATACTGAGTTGATCTGCTTGAACCTTGAGTGGTCAAGCTCCTTATATAGACATTTATGTATAGGCCCGGGGAGTTGCCGCATGTTGTCGGCTTTCGGCGATAAGGCTCGCAACAGTGCACGCCATTCTTATCGACGATTAGGTAGCGAGTCAATGCTTGTGTTCCGAGTTAGCAGCACGAGATCGACGTGGGGATCACGCCATCTAACGTCAATCGGGGTTCCGGCTGGGAATTTGGGCTTCTAGGCGCAATGCACCCTGTGGATGACGGAAGCCTGGGGAATCTCCAGACCACTCAAGACAGAGGACAATTGAGTCACAGCTGGCACGGAATAAATTGGAAAGTGGCGCAATTGATCAGATATTCGGCGTCTGCCGATCCGCGGAAGTATATATGTATTCGGCGATAGGACACCACTGTCGGCCGTTGAACTTTCATGATTCACTGGAGATGCAAACTATTTCGATGTCTATTTTTATTTACTGTGCCAGATAACCTTCCCCAGAATGAATCGTCTAGTACCTCAGTTGGGAAATGCCGTGCGGTCTCAGTACCAACCCAAGACTCGATCTATAGATGGTCATCAGATAGTCACATACGTCTCGATCTGGGCTCTGCTTTATTCCATCCAATCCATCTAGTCTTTCTCTTTGTATAGCGACCGAGATGTCAACATTACTATCCTCGACCATAACAAGTCCAGCTCCCGTCAGCGCCTAACTATTTCGACTGGACCTTTGGGGAATGGGAATGGGGAAATGGGGAACCACTTAATCTATACAGATTCTTCCCCAACTGTCGTGGGGATTCTTTGAAATCAACTGTGCACATCCACATCCCCAAATTGGGGAACCCAACCCCACGTCATAGCAATGCAAGCCCAGTCGCATAAATACGCACAATCGCAAACGAGTAACTTGGTGGAATCAACCTTCACGAATTATTAGTAGAGGATATGAAAGCCACTACGACTGCGAAAACTATGAAAGCTCTACGCCTCGTCAAGGTTTGATTACCATCCACACGGGTCCCGTTATTCAATCAACTCACCAATCCAGTACGGCGCACCATATGAACTACAAGAAATACCCATCCCCTCAATCGGAGAAAACGACCTCCTTCTCAAAGTCGGCGCCGCCAGTTTCTGCCACACAGATTACCAAGTCTACGAAGGCGTCTACAAAACCAAGTGTCCAATAACGCCCTCGCACGAATCAGTCGGGACGGTAGTCGAGACGGGTGCGAAAGCGGCCAAGGCAGGATGGAAGACCGGACAGCGAGTCGGGATGCTGAATTTCAGGCATCCTTGCTATAGCTGTGTTGGGTGCAAGTCTGCGCGGGATCCCAAGCAGCCGGACCGGCCGGATACGCGGTTCTGCCAGAATAAAGACATGGCGGGGATTTCAGCGGATGGGGGCTTTGCGGAGTATGTTGTTGCTGATGCAGGTTCGAGTGTGGAATTACCTGATGGGGTGGCTTTTGAGCAGGCGGCGCCGCTGATGTGTGCTGGGGTGAGTGCTCCGGATTCTCGCATGTCTTGATACTAATAGTGTAGGCAACCGTGTGGGGAGGGCTGGATGAAGCCGGTGTAGAGCCTGGTCTTCCTGTAGGCGTTATTGGAATTGGGGGTCTGGGGGTTCTCGCTCTGCAGTTCGCAGCAGGTCTGGGTCATCCTACAGTCGCCATCGACAACAGGCCCGAAGGGAGGCAGCTCGCTCAAGACCTTCCTGCGCCTCTACGGCCAAAACTGATTGTGGATTCCAATTCACCGAATTCAACCGAGGACATCGTGAATTTTGCCGGCGACGGGGGTCTAGCAGCAGTACTTATCTGTACCGACAGCGTCAAGGCCACTGAATGGAGTCTGAAGCTTCTACGTACTAGAGGCGTCTGTGTTCCCTTGGGCCTTCCGGTAGAGGGCTTCAAGTTCAGTGCCTTTGACCTGATCTTCAAGCAGTTGAGCATCAAGGGGAGCCTTGTCGCGAACCAGCGTCTAGTTACGGATATGATGAGGACGGTCACTGAGAAGGGCATTCGCTCGCATGTTACGACGATGAGCCTGGAGGAGGGAGTCAATCTTCCGGAGAAGTATATGGATCCGAGACTGAAGGGCCGTTTAGTCGTGACTTTATAGTTCTACCCAAGTATGGTGATACTAGCGAGCTCCACATGAATCCTACATCATGTTATTCATCAGATGGGAATAGTGCTGCTCAAATAATATTATTAAACCATGACCCTTAGTAGTCATCTATATATCTCTAAACCAACCCTCGTCAGGGCGAGTCGGCTGTGCGGCAGTGCGGCTGTAGCTGGAGTATAATACTTCCCCGCTTGGTTCGGACCCCCACCGACTTCTCATTTACACTGATCCATATATTGGAAATTCTTGATTGGCTATCTATCCCTGGCCTTTTACTGAATATGACTCGTTTTCCGTCGAGGATCCTAGCTGCCAGGTCAGCTGGTCCATATTTGCAGCCACGTGTAAACCGCCTGCAGTGTCGGGTCTCCTTCGAGCCTATTAGATCTCCGGTGTTGTTGTTGACAGGGTTCTCTGCAGCGGTGTCGTTTGTCCATGACTCGACTTGGCTTGGCCAATAACCATATCCCAGCTTCTTCTCGGCCTAAAGTCAGCGTGTCCTAACATGCCGGTCCTCGTGCTGAGTACATATACTTAGTACCCTGGTATTTGCGGCTCTGTAACCACGGTGTCGAAGTACATGTACTTCACCGACTCGGCCAATAAACATTTTACTTGAAACTGCTGGTTCTTACGCAACTGCGTTTACTATGCGAGTATTCCAAATCCTTCCCGAATGCCGGTTCTAACAAACTAGACCACAAGACAGGATTCGCCAAGGCAAAGACTGCCTTCCTTCCCCGGATCTCCATGTAACCCTAATTCCGAAGCTTGTGACCCCTCGGGGCATACGAACTAGCTGGAGCAAAGCTTATGGCTGCTTCGGCAATACTCGGTACGTGCCGATATATGGGACTGCCGACATATTCCCGACGTCGCACATCGCTGTCATGTCTCGCTGGATGTACGTGCTTACTTGTGGAAATCGGCTGCTGCGTTACAGCCAGAATATGTTCCAGGTCATGTCTGAGAGAAACTATGGCAGGTAAGAGCGCCCACGATAATCCCGGCGATAGCCAGCAGCAGCCGTATGTCATACTTCTCATGCTGATATCGGCGGTGGCGCGGCCAAGGGCGCCACATCCCTAGAATCAACACCATTTTCACCGCTGCTTCACCCCTTCACTCCTCCACTACTTCGCTCCTTCAACGCGTGCCTTCTTGCCGCGTGATGAATGAATAGTTATGTTGGTTGCAGCCCATGCAACGCTCGACGGTGTACTTCCCATCAACAAGTGCGTCACCAACTCCAGTTATTAAGGTTAGCATAGCCTGCACCAGCTGGACTTTGGGTCATGCTCCTCAAGTGCGAAAGATGTGACCTTTTATTTCACTCCGGCAGTGCTTCAGGTACTGTCGTCTGATCCACTTGCCCTTCTTTTGCATCACGACCCTTGAGCCGGAGATGCGACGGTGTACTGCCAACAGCACTAACAATCGGGGCAAGGGAGACAGCAACTATTGTCTGGGTATGTCCATATCTGCAGACAGGAGGAATAAATACTACAAGCCAAGCTCTTAGTACCAGGTCCGCATCATCTGCCTATCCGGCTTTGCAAAATCAACATCATGACTGTGTCACTGGAGAAGGGATATGAGTTCCAGAGAGATGAATGACCTATTTACCGGGGCGTGTCGAGTGAATCTGTGGTCCAGGAGACATCCCTTGCTCCAATTAGTCATTCTATTCACATTCCGATCTTTTAAGGTTTTCTTGGCTCACAAGGGAGTTTACAATATGTGCATCCACTCGCCTCGGCCAATGTACATGTCTAGTTTTCCGATACGCGCCAAGGCTTTGGGAATTCCTAGCGTTACTGAATTTTTATGATTTTCACAAATAAGTGACTTCAGAAAGGGAGTTGATGATTGGAAATGTCATATGGTTATGTGACATATCTATACCCTAGCCACGTTCGGCACTTACGAGGTATTCTTTTTATGGCGGTAGATCGTGCAGATCAAAGAAATCAGGCGCCAAATAGCTGTCTGGACCACTAAATTATAGTTATTTTATCTACTCCATAAGACTCTTTGTATTTAATTATAAATGTATCTGCTTACACTATTTTATATGGTGAGATACACCGAATTCGGTGCTAGCGGGGCTATCGTAACATCGGGCAAATTGAACATTTCGCGGCCAGAATTGTAGTAATCCCTCGGAGGCTTTCCAAGTGAAAGCAACTGTCCCAGGCACATGAAATGATTTGACGCGATTTACCAACGAGAGGGGGGTTGTCGAGTTGGCCAGCGCCTCGTCCCATCACGCGCACACCAATTGATGCTTTCGAGGCCAGTCGGATTGGAAAGGCAACTGACCCTCATGATGTTCTGGCCTCTTGATCAAAAATGTCACCATTCGCATCCGGTTACATGCTGGCAGAGCAGGCCAAGGTAGAATAGATCTAGCCCTTTATTGCACTTGAAAGGAGAGCGCCATGCACGGGGATAAAGGGGACATAAAGGGGACCCAAGTCCCGAAAGACTCGACTTTTCTTTTTGGTTCCAGTTTCGCTCATTTTCCATTACAACACCTTCTTCGTCGGAGATCTCTTAAGCCAAGTGGCGGTATTGATGATGCAGCTGCACCTGAGGCTTTGCGCCATTGCCCTACTTGTCCTGCCAGGTACGGATCCACTCATATTTTACCCCCCCCCTGCATCAATATACACTGACACATGAAGTAGCTCTGGCCTCCCCATTGCCTTTCCAGAACAATGGTAACGACGCTGACAGCCCGTCTTTACATGGAAGACAAAGCTCTACACTCCGTGTAATGCCCCTCGGGGCCTCCATTACATATGGGACGAGTTCGACAGACAAAAACGGGTACCGCAAAGCCCTGCGAGACTCCATGACCTCGGCTGGCTACAACGTCGACATGGTGGGCTCCCGAAAATCCGGCACAATGTCGGATAATGATGTCGAAGGCTGGCCTGGTTATACTATTAACCAGGTCTTCGACAAGGTCAAGGCCCAATATCATCTGAAGCCCGACCTGGTCTTAATCAACGCCGGTACAAACGATTGCACCCAGGACCAGGAAGAGGCACTTGTCAACGCTAAGGGCAGAATGACGAACATGGTCCGCGGCATCTTCGATAATATCGACGACGTTACAATTGTTCTTTCGGGACTGTTGCCGAATAAAGACCGCAATGACTGCACCCGGAGGCTGAACGACCAATACCGGACGATTGTTTCGGAAATGGCTGGGAGTAAGATTGTCTTTGCCGACACCTGGGGCTCTTTCACGTTTGATGACCTGGCCGACACCACTCACCCTAATGATGCAGGGTACAAAAAGATGGCAGACATCTGGTGGCGCGCTGTGAGAAACGCAGCTGACAAGGGCTTCCTCAGGTCAATGGATGCTCTATGGAGAAATGGGAAAGCCGATGAGGAAGCTGGCAAGGACACTGGCGCAGATAAATGAAGTACAGAGTAATGTGATAGATAGTCAGGTAGCTGCAGTCCACATAATCTGTATATAGTCTTGCTGTGTATACACTAATTTTATCAGTAGACTAAATTGAATAAACTATTCACCCTGCATGGAATACTCCAAGAAGCCTTACTTGCTGATCGGGGATGTCACAGTATACACTCTATGTTGCATTAAGTACAACAATTAAATACAACAATGAAGTACAACAATTCCCCACAGAGATGAATGCAGTTGTTGGTTGTTGAGTGGAATCGTCCAGGCCATTGCAGGGCATTGCACGTGACTGGATTAGTCATGTTCCGGAATAGGCATGATGTAAACATCGCGCTCGCCATGACGTCAGCTCACCGCCTGCTGCTTCGGGCGTTTTATTTACACCGTCTTTGCCTTCGTTTCATCTCGACAACCACACAACCCACACAATAACCCACCACCACTCCCCACGCCTTCCTCGTGCTGATAACACCGCTGTCCTGCGCATCTATCAATTCTATCGCTCATCTAGACACGAACCCGAAACCTTCACAATGGCGGTCCGCCGGTCTGCTCGCCTCAGAAGCGTCCAGTCGCCCGTCGAGGTACGCTCTCTTGACGCCCTTGCTTGGTGAGTTGGAAGTTGCTGACCCTCGCTTTTCGCCGCAGGATATTCCCTCAAATTCAGACAACCAAAACAATGTAAACAACAACAAAAAACTCGACACCGTGCTCGAGAACGAGGAACCAACTGTCAACGCTCGCCCGAACACTCAATCTACCCCCACACCAAAAGTGGCACACACGCCCAAATCGACGCACTCTCAACGAAAGTCACCTGCAAAAACCCCAACCACTTCTCTCACTCGTCCAACCCATTTCGAGATGCATCCTAGCAAAGTACAACAGAGCACCACTAAGCAAGCCGACTCCGGCTTGATCCTCGGCTTCAACCCCGTCAAAAAGGATGCCCAAGGCAATGTGGTGAAGGAAAGCGCCGCGCAGAACACACCAAGCAAAACAGCTACCTCTCCCGAATCGACATTTTACGGCACGCCTGCTCTCGATTTCAAGTTCTCCTCGCAAGAGTCGCAGCTCAGCGATGAGGCTAAGAAACTCATGGAGAGCGTACGGCAGGAGGTAGCACGCAACAAAGCCAACATGGTTCGCGAGAACCCCTCCAGCACTACAGCTGGGCCTTCCCAGAATGTGGAGCGCAAAATTGCGAAACCAAGGGGAAAGGCTAACCGGTTCTCCGACGTCCACATGGCCCAGTTCAAAAAGATGGATTCCATCGCTGGCCACGCCTCCGCATTCCGTGCTACGCCCGGGCGCTTCCAGCCCGTTCAGAAGACTCTCAAGAGAACAAACTCTAAAGCCCGCCTGGACGAACCGGAAGGCAAACCCTCTCCAGCGAGGGCAACGCCACAGGCATCTACTCCCTCCACACCGTCTGCAAAGCGTGTGAAGCAAGATAAGCCCGAGACAACACCCCAAAACCGCCAAACCAACCCGAAGTCGGCGATCGCACGTCCCAGGGCTGGCATCCGAAGCTCGCTGCTTACACCAACACGAGCCTCAATGGCTCGTGCGTCTACCAGCTTGAAGCCTCCTCGTACTACTATGATTCCTTCACTCGTGCGCTCTCCTCTTTCCAAACCAGCCGATGCTCCCAGCACGCCGCGCACCGAATTCAATCCACGCTTCAAGAGCAATATTCCCACACTGAGTAGCCTAAAGTCTATTCTGCGCCGCCACCAGCCACTATTCTCCAGGGACCCGACTAAGATTGCGGCTGGGACTCACCAGACAGCCCCGGATTTCACTCCTGAGCTTTTGCTTCAGCCATCACGCGAAAGCTCGCATGAGCCCGCAGCAGCTACTCCTTCTCCAAAGAAGCGGGTAGAATTCACCCCTTGCACCAAACCTCGACCAACTGAAGTGATCTCACCGTCGCCTTCGAAGATCCCTGCCAACATCACATATCCTTCGACGTCAGAGGTCGTCTATCCCACCCTCCCTACATTGACCCCCGACCGCGGCAATGCTCAAAAGCCGCCTACCATTCGCTCAGTCCGCCCCTCTGATGCCGCCGTGGAGGCGACTCTGCCTGAGATTCCTGGAATGCCTCATGGTATCAGCCACAAGAAGAGACATCGGGCGGCTGAAGACGACGCTGACCGCGAGAACGTGCCTCCGAATGACGACCTTTCGCAAGGGCGAAGTGCGAAACGCGTCAAAGTGAGCACGCCCGAGCCATCAAAGCAACCGGCCTCTAGCCCACTCAAGTCTCGCTCGCACACTCCCTCGCGTCTAGGTCCAGGATCTACTCGCAAGGGAACCCCGGCAAGTGCGCGCCCTAGAAACCGCATGCTCAGTATGAGCCGGCTGAACATGCTGTCTCAACCCAAGCATCGGTCCTAAGCACAGCCATAATGATTTGCATTTACAAGCGTTGAGACGTTAGCATACGGTTAAAATAACTTGGTTTTCTATTTCGATTTTACTCCATATCACAGTCTAGCCCCGCTCCAAGCTGTCTCGTGTATTTATTATTTAGTGGATTTGATATATCTTTGGAACGCCCTGGGGCTTTCGTTCTTGTTGATTCTTTGGGCGCTTGGATCGGATGCGGGATATGGATGGCGTTGTTGATTTGGTTTGTTGTCAGAGTATCAGATTGCGACCTTGTTAATATGAATACTGTTCAGTACAAGTCTTATCCATCTTGTCCAAGTGGATATAATCTAGTCGAGGACTTTCACCAAGACGTAGCTAATCATTCCAGCCGGGTTCAACGGCGTGGGACATGACAGCCGTGGAGAGGAAATATATATTTCGGTGCTCGGATCACAACCACAAACAAAGTCTACCAAAAGTCAGTACGAGAACCAATGTCGCCTACTGCATTACACCCTAAAGACTTAAAAAGACGAAAAACAACGGTCTTTGCGAATAACGTCGAAATCGAAACTCTCGTTAAAAATCGCCGTTGGGAGTCATGTGACTTCCCAACGAATTTCTTTCCATCCGTCACTTTAAACTACCTAAAGTACTAACAAAAACCAGGCGAATCCATCGACAACACCCCAGAAATGGAATCTGGCGTGGAGAAAAAGGTAAGGGCCGTCCCGCAAACGGTCATCTCTCAACTCTCTAGGGTCACATCCACTCTGACAGCCATCCCAGCACCTAGCCAAATTGGCCCGGGTTCGGGAGAACCAGCGCAAAAGCCGAGCGCGGAGACAAGACCACCTGCGCGATCTCGAGCAGAAGGTACTGGGTCTACAGACAGAGCTTGATCGCAGAGACGTGGCGCACAGACTTGCCCTGCAAAGGCTTGAAGCGGAGAACCGAAAACTGCGGGATTTGCATCTCGCTTCGGGTGTTCCGGCTGCGGCTTTGGAGGCGTATCTGGGCTTGGGTGATGATTCGGTGATGAATCGGAAGATTGCCATACCGGCTGTTCAACGACTCTCTGTTCCGGCTGAGTCTGAGAAGCGGCGGCGGCAGCAGCAGCAGCAGCAGCAGGAGGAGGAGGCCAAGTGCCCGCGACCTTCCTCGAGTTCTCAAGCTTGCACCAGCGAGGAAGCAGTGGAGCCGCATTCGGAGTATCCGATTCCTGAGAACAGTACGTGCAAGGGGAAGAATACGGATGCGAAGACTGAACCACAGCGTGGAAAATCCGAGACACCTCAGACAGCGGAGATTCCGTCTCTGTGTGCGTGCGCACCGAATGAGGAGCTGGACTCGCTCCCTATCAGCGCGCGCGTCATAAACACGACATTTTGCTCCATTGCAGAGAAGCTGGTGGACCAGTACAACTCTCGCGGGTTGGACGTATCAGAAATCAAACAAAAGCTACGCCAGGGTTTCTTCCGTAGCGACTCGGAAGAAGGATGCAGAGTGCAAAACCAGATTCTGTTTCAAGTCTTGGATGAAATTAGTGGGCAGTGATGTCTACCTAAACCTAATATATGGTTATTAACAGGAATGACGCGCCAGTCTATTATTGCGGAAACCAAAGCGGAAAATAAAACAGAAGCAAGGCTTTACGGCGCCCATTTCTGTCTTTTGGCCAACCATTTGACGACATAAACCAAACCCAGAAGCACGGGGACCTCAATTAATGGACCAACTGTTGCCGCTAGAGCTTGGTCACTATCCACGCCGAACGCTGCGATCGCCACCGCAATTGCCAGCTCGAAATTGTTACTCGCCGCTGTAAAGCTCTGAGTACAAGACAATCTATACCCAAACCCAAACCGGCGCGTTACCGCAAGGGTCGCCAGAAAGATGACAGAAAAGTATACGATCAGTGGGGCAGCAACTCGGACCACAGATACAATCTGATGCACGACCTGCTCGCCTTGTGACGCGAAAAGCACAAGAATGGTGAACAGCAGCCCGATCAGCGACCAAGGGCTTAACCATTTTAGAAAACGCTTATCATACCATTCTTCGCTTGTCAGGAATCGCAGTGAGAAGCGTGTGACAATAGCGGCCCCCAATGGTATGCCGAGGAAGACGCCGACGCTCTTCGCTGCTAGGGAATAGTCGATAGTGACGCCCGAATCGGAGCCGCCGATGACGCGGATGAAGAAGATGGCGAGTGGTGCGAATAGAACCATTTGGAGGATGGAATTGATAGCCACGAGGATTGCGCAGTAGTCGCCATCGCCACCTGCTAGGCCCGTCCAGATTAGGACCTTTTTCTGTCAGCTTGATTACCACAAAAGATGGCTGGCTGGCTGAGGCTCACCATTGCAATGCACCGTGCGATTCCGACCAAGATCAAGCCTTCCCTAAGACCTCTCTCGTCTGGAAGAAAAGCCCACGCCAGGCCAAGCTATACGCTCGTATGTTAGGATTTATTTTCAGCTGAGGTTGTGGGAATGGTACCATGAAGAAAGGAGCAACTATCCAGTTGATGACAATACTGAAAGCAACCTGGATCCAAAGGCTCTTCTCGCGGAACGACCGGTGCAGGGTTTCGTAGCGGACTTTACAGAGAATGGGATACATCATAACCAGTAATCCGACGGCTTTTCTCGTTAAGAACTGACCCTGGTATGAAGTGAATTGGGAGACTCACCAATGGGTACTGAGACGCCAACGAACTTTCCCTTCTCCAGCACCACTCTAGTATTCGGAACAAAGTTCCCTAGGATTATTCCAACGGCCATAGCGAGGAATATCCAGACGGCGAGGAAGCGGTCGAGAATGCCGAGTTGCTGGAAAGCTGATACTGGGCCATCTTCGTTGTCTGGTGGACATGCAGCTGCCTCTGGATCACTGGAGCGTTTTTCTTGACCCATATTGATGAATATAGTATGCCAGTCCGTCGTGAATTACTAAAATCAAATACTCTAGCGGGAGGAAATAGCAATTACAAACTACGTATGCCTGGATAGCAGTCATCTACACCCAAAAAAGAGCCTGCAGTGTTTTAGACCCAGGCAGCCAATCATAGCTCTCAAGTGACATCCCATATTACACGTGACATATGCCAAGCCTTGAAATCGATAATGGGCCTGAGGCATTAAGAACCAGGTCTGACTGTGGAATGACTGATGGGGTACATTCTCGGGATCTATTTGAAGCACCGAAGTTGCTTTCCCGTGAAGCGACGAAGAAAATTGCGAGCCAGTCGGCATCGGATATTGTCCGAGTACCTCGTTGAATGACGTCTATGCCTGAATCATTCAACCTGCTGCAGAGAGAGCTCCTGATCGATCAGGGAATGGCGAAAGTACCCAAATATCATGCCGCGATGTCGGGGGGGATTCCTATGGCGGCCGCCGGTAAATTATCGGGAAAATGTAATCTCCAAAGCGTGGTGGTCCAAAAAATGGAGCATTCTTCGCGAATCGCGGATGCTCGGCGGGAGGAGATCGGTGGAGAGAACGCGCTGTGGGCCTCCCGAGGTGCTCAAATTGTACTGTACACCGACGAATACCGAGTAGAATGCAGTTGTCCCCGTTGGATGTAGTGAGTACCGTGGCCGGGTACCGGCATTCAAGGCACGAATTGCCCAGTTTGCCCCCTGGAAGTATGAACTGGGCCTTGGCCCCTGCGCAGACGTAAGGCGTGCATGCTTTGCGATTCGGAGATTGCGATGCTCGAGGGTTAAAATGGCGGCTAAATTAAAAGGCCACTACCTCGAATTGGCAGGTAGGAGAGACAGATGCCAGCAAAGTGTGAAAACTAATAGGAAGAGGGAGTTATAGCTGCGAAGCGATGGTGACTTGTTGACAGCCAAATGCGGGGGCTGGTACTACTGTAACATCGTATTCAAAAAGCCGGAGTTACCCCGGAAGCGAAGGATGGCTGCACTTAGTGGTCCTGGAGATTCAACGGACAAATGTACAGTATTATTCTGCGAGGATGAGTCGACAGACAATGCTGAGTTATTCCCAGAGTTGACTTATTTTGGGATTTGTATGGAATCTCTGGACTGCCAATGCAAAGGAATATCAGGAATGTCACGGATTACCAAAATTACCGATCTTCAGGTCTGTAGTCTGCCAACATTACGCCCCTGTCGTTCCAGATTTCAATGTTGTGCGGGGCGTGACCTGCCAAGCCAAAGTAGTCGTGCTCCCTGCTCTCCTTTCTCCTTCTCCTTCCTCCCAGCCTTGACGGGGCCTATTTTGACTCTGAGGAGAATGACTGCGCTTCGGTCACCGTGCCACCCACTACTCTCAGCTTACGTTCAGGAATACGCCCCTGTCTGACTGCCGGCGGATGGTTGGCCGGATCTGATGCCGATCAACACACCGTCCGAGCTCCAGAGAAGACCCCCCGCAACGAGCCAAAAACAAGACATCATTGTGCTCCACTGCCTCTTCGCGTTCTGTCATGTTGGCATGGACTGGAATTCACGCTTATAATCTCCTTGCCTCCTTCATACCCGCGTCTTTTATTCCCTCCCAGCTCCCAGCTTTCTCTCAATCACTTCTGGGTACCTTCGAGCCACTTGGTCAGCTCACCGCAAGTATGAAGCTCACTTGGTTGGAGGCTGCTGCTTTGACAGCTGCTTCTGTAGCTAGTGCCCAGGTACTCAATTCATATTTGAATGCAATTGGGACTGTTGACGCTGACTGTCTCACTACTAGGATGACCTCGCTTTCTCCCCGCCGTACTATCCGTCTCCTTGGGCAAATGGCCAAGGTGAATGGGCCGAATCATACAATCGCGCCGTCGAGATTGTCTCTCAGATGACGTTGGCGGAGAAGGTCAACATTACAACTGGTACAGGGTATGGATATACTGGAATTCGGAAGAAGGGCCAAGTCGCTAAGTATTTGCAGATGGCAGCTGGACAAGTGTGTTGGACAAACAGGAAGCGTTCCTAGGTATGGATTTCTCGTCGACGCGGTGCCTTAGCAGTGCTGACTGCATATTAGACTTGGACTAGGATCAATCTGTTTACAAGATAGCCCTCTGGGTATCCGTTTCTGTATGTCGCGCTTACACGCTTGAACTTTGCCATTTGCTGACAGTATACAGCGGACTCGAATTCGGCGTTCCCTGCAGGCGTTAATGTTGCCGCGACATGGGATCGGCAACTCGCCTACCTTCGTGGAGAGGCAATGGGCCAAGAGTTTAGCGACAAGGGCATCGATGTGCAACTGGGCCCGGCAGCTGGCCCCCTCGGCAGACACCCCGACGGTGGTCGTAACTGGGAAGGTTTCTCTCCTGATCCTGTTCTCTCTGGTGTATTGTTTGCGGATACCATCAAAGGTATCCAGGATGCCGGTGTGGTCGCAACCGCGAAGCACTACCTCGTCAACGAGGAAGAGCATTTCCGACAGGTGCCCGAGGCTATTGGCTATGGCTACAACATCACCGACACTTTGAGTGAGAATCTGGATGATAAGACCATCCACGAACTATATGCTTGGCCCTTCGCTGATGCCGTGCGCGCTGGCGTTGGTGCTGTCATGTGCTCCTACCAACAGGCCAACAACAGCTACGGCTGCCAAAACAGCCACCTTATCAACAAGGTGCTGAAGGCTGAATTGGGATACCAGGGATTTGTTATGAGCGACTGGTCTGCGACGCACAGCGGTGTCGGGGCAGCTCTGGCTGGAATGGACATGACAATGCCCGGAGACATTGCATTCAACGACGGCTACTCGTACTTTGGACCCAACTTGACGATCGGTGTCCTCAACGGCACCATTCCCCAGTGGCGTGTGGACGACATGGCTGTTCGCGTCATGACTGCCTACTACAAGGTTGGCCGTGATCGACTCTACCAGCCCCCGAACTTCAGCTCCTGGACGAGAGCTGAGGAGGGATTTGAGCACTTTGCTGTTTCGGAAGGCTCATACGGAACCGTGAACGAGTTTGTTAACGTCCAGCGTGACCACGCTGATATCATCCGTCGCGTGTCAGCGGAGGGTGTTGTGCTCCTGAAGAACCATGGCTCACTACCGCTTACCGGCAAGGAACGCAATGTAGCTCTCCTTGGTGAAGATGCGGGCTCGAACCCTGATGGCGCTAACGGTTGTGATGATCGTGGATGTAACCAAGGCACCCTGGCCATGGGCTGGGGTAGTGGAACTGCAAACTTCCCGTACCTGATCACCCCCGAGCAGGCGATCCAGCAGGAAGTGATCAATGGCCGCGGCAATGTGTTCACGGTGACCAATAACTACGCCCTCGACAAGATTGAAAAGACCGCTGCTGAGTCTACGTAAGCTTTCCCATTTGTGTTTGTATAATATTTTCGTTACTAACCTGCTCTTTTAGCGTCTCCCTTGTGTTTGTCAACGCCGATGCGGGAGAAGGATTCATTAGCGTCGACGGAAATGAAGGTGATCGCAAGAACCTCACTCTGTGGGGCAATGGCGAGAATGTGATCGATGCCGCTGCAAGCAACTGCAACAACACCATTGTCGTCATTCACTCCGTCGGTGCCGTTCTAGTGGACAAGTTCTACGAACACCCCAACATCACTGCCATCCTCTGGGCCGGTCTTCCAGGCCAGGAATCTGGAAACTCCCTTGCTGATGTGCTCTATGGCCGCGTCAATCCTAGTGGAAAGACTCCATTCACATGGGGCAAGACTCGGGAGGCGTATGGTGCTCCGCTACTGACTGAGGCCAACAACGGCAACGGCGCTCCGCAGACCGACCACACCGAAGGCGTTTTCATCGACTACCGCCACTTTGACAAGACCAACCAGACCCCGATTTACGAATTTGGCCACGGTCTGAGCTACACCACATTCAGTTACTCGAACCTAACCGTTCAAAAGCTGAATGCTCTTAACTATACCCCAACCACAGGCCAGACCAAGGCCGCGCCCACATTCGGCAAGATCGGTACGGCTGCGGACTACGTCTTTCCAGACAGCATCAAGCGGATCAGACAGTTCATTTATCCCTACATCAACTCAACCGATCTCAAGGCGTCCTCGGCAGACCCCCACTACGGATGGGATCACACCGAGTACATCCCTGAGGGAGCTCGGGACGGCTCTCCACAAGCCCGTCTTCCATCCAGTGGAGCTCCTGGTGGAAACCCACGGCTCTGGGATGACCTCTTCCGGGTCTCGGCCACGATCAAGAACACAGGGTCCGTGCCCGGCAAGGAGGTTCCTCAACTGGTAAGTCGTCTAAGCTCTATCTTCTTTACCCGCAACTAATCCCTTATTAGTATGTTTCCCTTGGCGGGCCCAACGAGCCAAAGGTCGTCCTGCGCGGCTTCGACAAGCTCGAGATTCGACCCGGTGAAGAGCGCGTGTTCACAGCTACGCTGACCCGCCGCGACTTGTCCAACTGGGACTCCGGGAAGGACAACTGGGTCATCACACCCTACCCTAAGCGGGTGTTTGTTGGAAGCTCGTCTCGCAAGCTCGCCCTTAGCGCGTCCCTGCCTAAGGTTCAGTAAGCGACACGAAAAATTGGTTTCGAAGGCAGTCTTGTACAGGGATGACAGGCTTATGTCTATATGATCTTGCCTGTCAATATCCTATCATAATTCTAGTACATTAATTCTGATAAGCTCACCTAATCTATGAGTTCTGTTTGGTCTGTTTCCACTGCAGCCACCTACACTAAGCCTGCTGCATTCCTTGGTAAACCCTAATATGTCCACATCCCGGGATGTCCAGTTCGGGGCCGATTGAGCCGGTCGGATTTTCCGACTGACTACACTCATCATCGGATACTCCGGTATCCGTAAGACAACGATGCAAGGAGCATTGAGAGTCTGGACGGTCTTTCCGGCTTGAATGAAGAGACCGGTAATCACGACGTTATCTCTGGTGGCCAACAGGGACGTTTTATACCCAAGCCCGTCAACGTGGACTCGGCCCAGATGTGGAGCCGAACGCCACGAAAGCCTTCAAGACAAATCTCCGCCTGTCACCCGGCATTTCCTGGGGGCACAATATCCGGGGTAATAAACGGCGAAGGAAGAGAAGGTCAATGTTTCTGGCTAGCTGAGGGGGTGGCAGATTGATTCCAAGGGACCCTGCAGCTGTCCCGGCCGTTATATGAGACGTAGACCCCTCTTCCTACCTGACCCTATATCCCAGAGATGCTTTTGACACTCCCGAGGCCCCTTTAACAGTCGATACGTAAATTACCTTGGCCATGTCTGGCTTTCGACACGCTTTTTCTCTATCCCAGCGGGAGGTGCACGATGCCGTTCCTCCCGGGACCGTCTCTTTATCGAGTAAGTTGTATATCCCAGCGGATACCTTGGAGTGTTCATTTGGAATAAATACATCTAAACCAGTCTTTAAGTTCACTCCCACCAAGTCCTGCACGGTGGCAACACAAAACACGACGGCGAATTGATCCTCCACCCCCAGCCCTCCTCAGACCCCTGTGACCCGCTCAACTGGGCGACATGGCGCAAGACCATCGTGCTAGTATGCATGGCCATCTATGCATTCGTAGGAAACTTCACGTCGTCGTCTATCGCCAGTGCGTTTCCGGTCTATGCGACTCCTCTGGCATTTAACCCGCCTGTTTCGATGGGGAGGCTGAGCCATCTTATTGCGGTTTGTCACTCACTATTTATTGCGTCTGTTAGATGAGGGAGGGTATTGATTAAACTTGCTAGGTTAATGTGCTAATGATGGGCGCGGCGAATATCTGGTGGGTGCCGCTGGCAAATACCTTTGGGCGGAGGCCGATTACACTGCTCAATCTCTTGATTCTGGTGTTTTGCTCCATGTGGGCGGGACTGGCGACGAGCTTTGAGAGTCTTCTTGCTGCTAGGTTCTTTATGGGTGTTGGGGTTGGACCGGCTGATACGAGTACGTCTGCGGTTGTCTTTGGTGTCTAGGATGGGGTCTAATGGTGGCAGTTGCACCGAATGTGATCGGGGAGATATACTTTACGCATCAGAGGGGGAAAGCTATGGTACGTACTTCTTTCTTGCGAGTTGTGGCCATGGCTCACATTAAGATTAGGGCTTCTACACGGTGTTTCTCTGCCTGGGATCTTTAGTTGGAGGGATATCAGGCGGTTATATCGCCAGTAACGGCCTCGAGTGGCTGCACTGGGTGAACGTCATAATCTGCGCGATTCTCTTCGTCGTCTGCCTGATCTTTGTCCCCGAAACGCTCTACAAGCGAGACGAGCCACCTCCTGTTATAAACGAGGACAAGCTGAAAGAAGGTGCAGAGACCTCGCAGATTGAAGAAATCACCAACCCGCCCGAGCACCAATATCACGACTTCACATTCCTCCGCTCGCTGAAGCTCTATACATATCATGGAAACTTGCTGAAAAACTTCGCTGCCCCATGGCTCACCCTGCGTCTCCCCGGCGTCTGGCTTGTGATGCTCTGGTACGCCGGGCTGGTTGGCGGCATCGTCACCCTCAGCACCGTCGGCCCGACCATCGTCGCCTCCCCGCCATACAACTGGGGCCAGAACGCCGGGCTGATCAACGTCGGCGGCGTGATCGGTTCGTTTTTGGGTGCTGTTGTCACAGCCGTGTTGGCAGATCGGGCCATGGTCTCCAAGAAGACAATCAAAGACGGAGAACTCACAGAGCCGGAATCGCGGTTGATTGTGGCGCTGCCGGGGCTGATACTTGCAACGGCGGGCCTATGGACGTTTGGATTCTGCGCTGAGAATGGAAGTCCCAGCATGTGGATTGGGATGCAGTTTGGGGTGGGCATGTTGGCGTTTGGACTGATGCAGGCGCCGTCGGTTGGGTTTAACTACGTACGTACCTATAAAGACACTACAAAGGGTATACTAACTAGGAAGCTAGGTTATCGACTCGTATCGCAATCTATCAGCAGACTGTTTCGTTGCGATTACCTGCATGCGAGCTGTGATTAGCTTTGCGTGGACGTTCTTTGTGGGCACGTGGGTAGAACAGGCTGGGCCGGCGGTGCCGTTTGGGGTGTTTGGCGGGATTCTGGGATTCTTTACGCTGTTGCTGATTCCGCAGTGGTTGTGGGGGAAGAGGACGCGGATTGCGACGGCGGAGTGGGTGGCATAGCAGTGTATATAATTGTATAATTGTATAAGCCGAGGCACGACGTCATCCGATCGGCAAAGTCACTTCCCCTTTTGGTCTGTGACCTCAACTTCAACTTCAACTTGTCTTCAACTCTTCATCTCAACTTTCACTCTTCCGACTCATCTCTTCCTTCTTCAAATACACTTCTTAAGTACTGTTTAAATAGTGTTCAATTATTCTTGTGAATTTCGAGTCCAATTGCTTTAAACCAGACGAATCAGCAGCATGCCACCTTCCACAACGTCAACACCACCCTCATCATACCTCTCACACCTCTCACGCCCACCCCCAGGCGCAGTTCTGCTCCTCTATCCTGCAACTCTCGTACTCGGCTCCCTCTTCTCCGTCCTCTCCCCGACCGCGCACCAACCATCCGACCCCGCGACCGCCCAATCCAGACCAATAAACTACTTCGCCCGCAAAAACAACATCTTCAACCTCTACTTCGTCAAAATCGGCTGGATCTGGTTCACGCTTGCCTTCGCATCACTCCTCGTCGCATACCCTCCCTCAGCGGCGCGCGGAAAGCGCCAAGCCCAGGCACTGCTGCGGTACGCGCTCGCAACGGCCGTCTGGTACGCCACCACACAATGGTTCTTTGGGCCGGCCATTATCGATCGCAGCTTTGTGGTGACCGGTGGGAAATGCGAGACTGTGCTTGCTGGGCTGCGTGAGAGGAGAGATGAGAAGGGGGTTCTTGGTGCGACTGCGGACGAGCCGCTTGGGGTTTATTTGACTGCCGCGGCGTGTAAGGCTGCGGGCGGGTCTTGGAGGGGTGGACATGATGTTAGTGGGCATGTGTTTATGCTTGTGCTTGTTACGGCGGTGTTGGGGTTTGAAGCGATGGGGGTTTTGGCGCAGGTATACGGTGAAAGTGAAGGTCAAAGCACGGACAAAGTTGAAGGTGATGCGGCTGAGTCTGGGGGTGGAAATGGTGTGAGGAATTGGATCCTGCGGTTTGTGGGTGTGATTGTTGGCCTTGGGTATTGGATGCTGTTGATGACCGCTATTTGGTTTCATACGTGGTTGGAGAAGGTATGTCCCGTGTCCCTGTTTAACGGCTGAGCTAACTTTGTAGGCGAATGGTCTACTTATTTCACTCGCTGCGATATACACCATCTACATCCTCCCACGACGGGTCATTCCGTGGAGGAACGTGGTTGGCCTGCCAGGCGCATAGATGCTGTCCTTTAGACCTAGAGTTGGTTCGTATATTATGGTGTAAACTACACAGTTCGTTGTACATGGACAATACATGCATAGCCTTTGTTCACAATCTCGGCTCCCGGCCCAAATAACCCCGTTGAAACGCTACATCTGTTAGCTACACACATCAACCTAGACAGGTTACGTACCTCCCGGAATCAGGGCAGCCGCATACATCACTCGCGTGATGGGCTTCAAATCAGCCGGCGTCGCATGCCCAGCCATCGAAGCCTCCATATACGGACCCCACGACTCAACAATCCGATCCGCATAAACCCGGAGATCAACGGAGCGCTCCTTCTCGGAGTCCTGCTCCGCCATACACCGTACGCCCAGGGCAGTCCCGAACTCACGGAATGCAAGCCGGTACTTTTTGCTGCGCTCGAGGTATCGATCGATCTCGAATAGGTCATCTGGACCAGTTAGAAGCTGCACAGGTGGACGCGTGGGATGGATGCTGGACATACAGATCTGCTCAAAACACCTCTCTGCCAATTTAGCTGCCCACTCCTCGTGCACAACCCAATGCGCGGTCCACATCGTCATCCCCAAATCCAACGGGTCCGCAGAAACAAAATGCTCGCCCTTGCGCCTCATCACACGCGCATAATCCTCAATCTCCTCCTTCAACACCTCCCCATCTCCTCCACTCTGTGCAGCCTGTGCAGCCTGCAAAAGCCTAAACACCACAAACCCATCAATCGGATCCAAATTCCCCTCACTGCCAACAAGCACCCTATTCAACTCCATATCCATCTTCCAGACCATCCTCGCACGCTCCGACGCACGATTCATGAAGAACGCCCCGTGAATCGCCTTCGCCAGCGCAATTCCCTGCTCATTGTACTTCACATCCCCAGTCGCAACACTCATGCGGTTCAGCGCAAACATCCACAGCGTCAGGTAATGGTGGTACTGCCCATCTCCGTCGGAGCCATATTCATCTAATTTCCCAATCCTAAGGCCCCCGCCCAGTGGGTTTGAGTCTGAGGCGCCGCTGAGACGCCGGGAGCCATCGCGTGTGTAGCCCAGCGTGTTATGCACTGCTTCGACGAGCCTCGAGGCGAGTGTTAGATATGTATCCCCTGCGACCTCTTTGGTTGCTGGGTTTCGGTTGACCTCGGTGTGCAGCGTTAGCAGGGAGAGGACACCGAAGGCGTCTGTCCAGAGGTAGCGGCCTTTATGTCCGCCGGAGCTTTGAGGGGGCGTCCAGGTCGAGGGGTTGGGGAGGGAGGAGAGGGATAGAGGGCCGTAGAGGGTTTCGAGCGCGGATTGGAAGGTGCTTAGGGTTGATGAGGAATTGGACATGATGGGTTGGTATCGTTGGTATGGATGAAATACTGCTAATTTGGATATCTTGAAGGATGTATACCTGGCTGTTCGGAGAGTCTGCATGGTGTTCTGTATAGTTTGTGGTGGTGGTGATGAAGTCATAATGACCGCCACCTGACATCGACAATATATTGTTATAAACCACACCACCATCTAGTCATAACACCCAAGAATCTAATTAATAACAACAGAAAAAAAAACCTTATGAACAAACTCACAACTCTATACAACACCCTCACAAAATCAACCCAAACAAAAGCAAAAGCAAAACCCAAAATGTCCGACCTCCAAGCCCTATTCCGCAGCGCCATCCGCCCTCTCCCCCCAATAAAAGACCCATCCTTCAGTCCCAACTTCGACTCCTACGCCTCAAACCGCCTCATCCTCCTCGGCGACGGCAGCCACGGCACATCCGAATTCTACTCCGCACGCGCCGAGATCACAAAACGCCTTATAACCACCCACGGCTACACCGTCATCGCCCTCGAAGCCGACTGGCCCGACGCCGAAGCCCTAGACCGATACGTGCGGCAAAGACCCGGCCCAAAGGCCAAGATCAGCGCAGGCCACAGCGATCGCACCGAAGAAGGCGAGGCATTCCAGCGCTTCCCGACGTGGATGTGGCGCAATGCCGAGATGCAGGAACTCGTCGAGTGGGTGCGGAACTGGAATTCTGGACGGGAGATGAAGGATAGGGTAGGCTTCTACGGGATGGATCTGTATAGCCTGGGGGCCTCGATGAAGGCGATTATCGGGTACTTGGAGCATGTGGACCCTGCGATGGCGAAGGAGGCGAGGAGGCGGTATGGGTGTCTTGAGCCGTACGCAGCGGAGCCACAGGAGTATGGGCTTGATGCGCTGCGGGGCATGAAGGACTGCGAGGGGAAAGTTGTGGGCATGTTAAGGGATTTGCTGGGGAAGAGGCTGGAGTATGCGGAGCGGCCGGGGAATGGGGAGGAGTTCCACAGCAGCGAGCAGAATGCGTATGTGGTGCGTGATGCGGAGAGGTACTACAAGGCGATGTACTACTCGAGTGCAGGCAGTTGGACGCTGCGGGACTCGCATATGGTTGATACGTTGAAGAGGCTGATGCGGCATAAGCCGGCGGGCAGCAAGGCCGTTGTGTGGGCGCACAACTCGCACTGTGGAGATGCGCGGCATACGGCGATGGGGATCCGGAGGAAAGAAGTGAATATTGGGCAGCTCTGCCGGGAAACGTTTGGGGAGGAGAATGTGGCGCTTTTGGGGTGTGGGACGCACACGGGGACTGTTGCAGCGGCGGCAGGATGGGGGGACGATATGCAGGTTATGAGTATAAAGCCGTCGATGAGAGAGAGCTGGGAGAGAGTGGCCCATGATACAGGAGTCGAGAGCTTCCTGTTGGATCTGAGGCAGGACAAGATGCCTCGCGAGGTCCGGGATGCGCTGGCGGAGGAGTATAGGAGGCTGCAGAGGTTTATTGGCGTCATCTACCGGCCTGATACTGAGCGCGTCTCCCACTATTCAGCGGCCGATTTGGTGAACCAGTTTGATGGGTACATCTGGTTTGATACCACGCATGCTGTGAAGCCACTGGAGACTGTGCAGCCAAAGACGCCGCTGGGCAAGGAAGAAACTTATCCTTTCGGACTGTAACACTAATTTGTATAATATCGAAAAGTCTCGTTTACCGTCATATTCATCGTCATGATGTATCAATGCGCAAACCGGAAATCCAGTCTCTTACTCCCTGTATCAGGGCTATACTTGATATAATCCTCGCGTTGCTAGCCAGGTCAGCAACGGTAAACCATCAGCAAAGGGTGAAACGTACCTCATCGTGCATAGCGTTCCAGATCCTGTCCCTCTCTTGGTTTTTCCTTACGTAGTATGCTTTGGTCCCAACAAAAAACACAATCCCAAGTAAGTTTAGCCCCAAAAGCACCGAATACCCTCGTTTATACAGCGGTGCATCGTCTGCGCGGAAAACATTGTTCCCAATTATATTTCCCATTTGAACACTCACTATATCCGTTAGTATATCAATCTTCCAAGATCCTGGAAGCCGGGAGGGGGAGGTTTACTATTATAGACAGCCGCAGACACCGTCCGCGTGCCGACATTATTCGAATTCTTCGATGTCCATCCGACAAGGATCGCGTGGCAGTATGGGTATGACAGGAGAACCGTCATGATAGCATATGTTCCCCAGGCGTCAATCATTGCATTCGACCAGAATCGTAGTATGAGAAGGCAGGGGAGAACCCAGAGCGATTGAACCATGGAGACGAAAGCGCGTTCATTCAGCCGCTCACTGAGGTGGGTGAGCCCGTTAAGCATGAGTATGTGCGTTATGTTATACGGGATTATGAGGAGGTTTGTCACAAACTGTCTGGGTTAGCCGTTTATGATTTATGTGGCTGTCATGGGGCGTACAGTGTCAAATCCCACGCTCTTCAGAGTTAGGGTTATGTATGTCCGAACCGGGACCATGGGAGTGTACACGATCAGTCCAAGCAAATACAGCGGCCACAGATCATAGTCGCGCAACGAGTCCCATAGCCTGGATATTGTAATAGCCTGTCGATTATGCATATCACCTACGCAGGTCAGCCCCAATCCGTATGAAGTATACCATATTCAAGGTAGACGGCACCTTTCGACGGATCATCGCGCAGAACCCGATTCACCACAATACGAACCTCGCGATCTGAAAACCACCCTTTAGGGCGGAACCACGTCTTGGTTTCTACAGCCGACGCAGGCATCTTGAAGAAGGAGGCTACACCAACGACCAGCGTTATAAGACCTTCAATGAGGAATAGCCATCGCCAGCCACCCCAGCCGAGAACACCGCGCATGTGTAAGACGCCAAAGGCCATGAATGAACCTATAATCTCCGTCACGGAGAGGGTCGTCCAGAAGAGACTGCACTTGTTAGTCTTGGACTTGGGTTATGTGCGGAAAACGGACCTTAAGCGCGTAGGGAGTTCGCGGCTGGTATAGAAGTAGGATAGCCATAGGACTATGTCTGGGATAAATCCACCTTCAAGCATTCCGAGGAGCGATCGGGTCAGGAAGAAAGAGAATCGCCCTTGCAGGGTAGATTGAGAGATGGCCACGAGCGACCAGAGGGACATTTGGATGGGGATCCAGCGGTCAGGACCGAGAGCTTTGGAGACAAGCTGTGAGGGTAGCTCGGCCATGAGGAAGGAGATGTAGAATATGATATTTCCAGTATTATAGTCTACTTCGAGTCAGCAGATCCCTCGCAATATATTCATGGGGGTAGTGTACCATTTGTAGACAACCCCAGATCGTCCAGCATGTTATCAGAAACCGCCTGGATCAGGTTACTCCTATCAACCTGAAGACCGAAGAACATTACACACTACAGTATATTAGACGACGGATGGCAGCAAGGGAATATGAGAAACATACTGCCCACAGACAAACATGCCAGTCAATCTTCCGTACAATCGCCCTCTCTTCCTCCCTCGTCCAGGCGAGCGTAGGCTCGAAAACATGTCGACACTCGTACTGAGCCTTTTCGTAAATAAGCCTATACCTCTCCGCTACCTCGGCATCTGAAAATGGGTTCTTCGAGGGGAATCCATCCTCCGTTTCGAGCGTTTCAATCCGAGATCCGTCTTTGCTGGCTGTGGTCGAGGGAAGGTCGGTATAAGAGGATGACTGCCGACCATCTAACAGCCTCTGCGTGACCTCTTTGTCCGAGTCCATCTCCGGCTCCGAGAGCAATATATCCGGGTCGAGTGTGTCAAGTTCGAGTTCGAGTTGGTGAGACATGTTGAGGAGCGATCGGGACCAGGCTATAAACGATCAAACGGTTGCTGACCGCACGTCATCGCGTACGGAAGTCGCGTATGGTGAGGAGATCACTTGGTGAATGTCTGTTCACCGAATTAGATTATAAATGACGGCTCCATGCGCGCCATCTGCGGCTTGGACGTCCTGTGATGCTGAGACGGTGTGGGTGGAGGGGTCGTGATGGCCGCGCAATTTCGACCACGCATTGCTTATTGTCAGCAGATCAGCTTTGGGCTTGATGTCAGATATTGGAGAGGAATGGAGCTGTCTCTGATCGGCTCAGGGATTCGCGGTGGCACAGAACGCACGCGGATTCCACCAGGATGGCGTGATATCGAGGGGTTCTTGCAGCATCAGTCTCAGTGGAATCAGACTCAATATTAAGCTATATTTCACCCGGCATGTCAGGTAACATGATCACCATTACATTGCTACTGTTAACTACCCTATGTATAAAGAACGGTCTAGTGAGCAAATCGGAAATCCAACCTCTTGTTGCCCTGATCGGTTGTCGTGTTCAGATACTCTTCTTTTTCCTATAGGAAGTTAGTATAGCTTAGTATAATGGAATGAACAAACTGTACCTCTGAAGTCATACTACCCCATATCTTCTCTCGCTGTTTATTTCTGTTGATATAATACCACTTCGCGAAGAGATACAGGACGACATTAAGACAGTTAACCCCAATGAGAACACGGTTTCCCCGCCGATCTGGCAAAAACTGTTAGGTCTGTCTTTCAGGCACGCTGAGGCACTTACATAGTGGTTTGTCGTCCTCGCGGTAGATATTCGAGGCTATAATTGCCTGCACTTGCACCATCATACTACGTACCGTTAGCTTGTTTCAACTTGGTATGTAGAGAATTTTTACGCACTTGTATAAAGCTGCTGAGACAGTTCGCGTCCGGACAGTGTTGGAGTTCGAACTGCACCATCCGACTTGCATTGGATGCGCTGTGGGAGTCAGTATGTAAAGCATGACCTCCAGAATTCTGGCCTGACTCACGGGTGGGATATGAGAGAATCACAGTGACAAGTGCATATGATCCCCAGCGAGGAGTCCCCTCAGGTAGAACCGCTAAGGCGACAAGACAGGGAAGAAACCAGAACTGTGTGAATAGACCGAGCCACGCCCGCTGGTTCCATTTCACAGAGATGTAGGTCAGGATCAACATCTACAAGTTTAGTTAGTCTTCCAAATTTTTGAAGGGATCTGAACTGGCGGGTTACATTGATTGTAGTTGCAATCTGCGCCGGAATACTCAGCAAGTTAGAGTTGAAGGTATCAAACCCCAGTCCTCGTAGGGTTAGAGTAAGATACTGGTCCGACGGGGAAGGCGGGATGCCAAACGTCAAGCCAATAGCATAAATAGGCCAAATATCGTAATCGCAGAGTGATTTCCAAAGCAGCTTTGGAGTGATGGCCTGGCGATTGTGCATGTCGCCCTTCGATGGATCATCGCGGAGGATGCGGTTTACCATAATCTTTTCTTCGTGCTCGTTGAACCAGCCATGAGGTCGCCACCAGGCCTTTGTCTGTGTGGGAGATGGGGCCATCTGGAATATGGACCAGATGCCGATTATTAGAGTGATAAGGCCCTCAATAAGGAATCTATACGGATTAGTGGTCATTCAGACTTGGAGATGATATACATACAGCCATCTCCACCCCTCTTGGCCTTGAGTTCCACGCATGTGCAAGACACCGTATGCGATTAATGGCGATATGACATCCGTTAACCTGTTCGCCATCCAAAAGATAGCCAGACGCAAAGGGAGCTCGTCGCCTTTGAAGAAGTATGACTAACTTATTAGTTCACGAACATGGCCGAAATATGGGAGTACGTACAAGGTACAAAATGATATCCGGAATAAATCCGCCTTGTAGAATGCCGATTATCACACGTAAGGCGAGAAATGACGCTCTGCTGTTAAGCCAAAACTGGGCAGCTGAAGCAATGCTCCAGAGGCACATCTGGGCTGGAATCTGCAATAGTTAGCAGTGGCCATGAAAGGACAAAACCACTAACCCATCGATCCGGGCCTGAAGGAGTCAGTATATGCATTAAGATGAATGGGAGTTTTGTCATACCTATCTTTTTACTGACGAGCTGAGATGGAAGCTCGGCTATCAGAAAGGCAACCTTGAACAGCGTTTGACCCAAGTTGTAGTCTACAAGACTTAGTAGTTGGCTCAGTGAGATCAGGGATGGACTCACCATTAGTATCCAGCCCCATGTCATCTAGAAAGTTATCCGTATTAGCCTGGCTAATATTACTGCGATCGAGATCCAGCGCGAAAAAAGCGAGTGCTGCCCAGATGGTGACTCTCCAGTCGATTTTACGGATCAAAGGCTGAACCAGTTAATTAATTTCCTCGGGAAAAAGCTGTGTAGTTTGTTACCTTTTCCTCGCCCCATTTCCACTTGAATTCTGGATCGAATCGATGCAGGTTCTCATACTTTGGATTCGGTTGGAAATGCGGTGCCAGCTTTGGGTCATCGTATACCGAGGGCTGCGTGGCTATCTCCTCAAGATCACGGCCCCTGCGCCTGGTGAAAAAGCTCGCAATAGCTGGCTGAAGTGCCTCAGCTTGATTGGTTTGAGGGGCTCCCCTGGGAGTGTCTGAAGAGTCTCTGGTAGGACGCTCCCGGACGTCAGCAGCCGTCTTGTTGGCCTCGAAGTCGCTCATTTTGGATGCCTATACATTTCAAGTAGGGATTTATCATAGTGATGCGGCACATCTTATACTGCAGGCTGGCCCATTGGTCTAAAGGAACGCTACTCTGCTACATATTTTGTTATTGACGCCAAAATGGCATGCTCTGCGCTGCGTGGGAGAAACAAGCCGCTGCTGTCTTGGTTCGTTGACTCTGGAGTCGACAAGCTCTTGGCCTCCTTGGTCTCAGAATTATGACAGGACATGGCGAACTTTGTCTCTCTTATCGCCGATGGCTCGGTCGAATAAGTTGGTAGGTTGTCTATAGATTGTCTTTGTAGGCCGGGGTATAGACTGCTACGACTCCCGTTTCTAGGGCAAGCATCATCATTTCCAGGCCAATTATATCTATCTCTGCTAACTGCTATAGCTACTCTGTAAAGCTATCATTGACACTTTATTACGGAGTATATACAGAACCATATACCATACAGTCTCACCGGCCAGCAGTTGCTGACAAGCACGAATTACGCCAACATTTCCCAGCCACAACTCCGATATCTCCACGCCAACAAAGTTGGAGTTAAAAGATAGTTGACAATTGCAACATGCACGCGGGATATTCTGCTTGTCGCAGCCTATGAGGGGTCGATGGTATCAAATATGACGATGATGGCACAATCGGCTGCGTTATTGCCAAGTCGACGCTGCAGCTGTCTGGAGTTCTGGAGAGCGCCGATCGAAAATAAAACGAGCGGGGTGCATACCTGTCGTATATATTTTGCTTAATATCCTGTGCCCACATTGTCACCTATCTAATGCAATTATCATGTCTGTGACACTCACCAAAGAAGGCGAGGCCGTACCCGCCGTCGTCAAGGCCTTCGACGACGGAGCCCACAGCGAGGTAAACCCTACTCACGAATTACTCTCCAAGCAGCTCTAAAAATGACCAGTACAAATATTCCCGCTACTTGCCCGTCTACGACAATGAAACCAAGTTTCCCCCCACAGAGCCATTTGAATTCAAGGACCGGGGCCACGCAGCGGACAAGGCCAAACCTCACCTATTTCAAACCGGAGACTCCAACGTAGAAATCACCAAGCTCACGCCTCGTGTAGGCTCTGAAGTCCGTGGGCTACAGCTGTCGCAGCTTACGGACGTCCAGAAGGATGAGCTGGCCCTGCTCATCGCAGAGCGCGGAGTCGTTGTTTTCCGCGATCAGGACTTCAAGGATATCGGTCCAGAGAAGCAGAAGGAATTCGCTTCCTACTTTGGCAGACTTCACGTTCATGTACGTTTGCATCGTATACAATTTCAATGAACTAGGCTAACCCGTCTAGCCCGTTGGTGCTCACGTTGAAGGCCACATTGAGTTCCACAACATCTATCTAGGCGCAGACAACCTGTACCGTCTCCAGCAGAGATCGAGCAAATTGTCGACAACCGGTTACCATTCGGATGTCTCCTACGAGCACCAGCCGCCCGGTGTGACGTTGCTCTCGCTGCTCAGTGTCCCCTCAACCGGTGGTGATACCGGTTGGGTCTCTCAGGTTGCTGCGTACGAGCGCCTGTCTGAGCCGATCAGGAAGTTAGTTGAGGGCCTGCGGGCAGAGCATAGTGGGTTTCCCCAGGCCGAGAGGGCGCGGCTTGATGGGAAGCATGTCCGGAGAGAGCCTGTTAGGTCTGAGCATCCCATTGTCAGGGTTCATCCGGTATGTATTCAATCTCTAAGGCAGGGACAGGACTAACTATGGGCTAGGTCACTGGGGCAAAAGCACTGTTTGTGAACCCCGGATTCACGAAGCGCATTATCGGTTTAAAGGACGAGGAATCGGACGCTATTTTACAGCTCTTATTCAAGGTTGGCATATGCCCTATTAGATACTCCCACAAACTAACATGAGACAGCACATTGCTCTTTCGCAAGATATCCAGGTCCGTGTGAAATGGGATGATCGGACTGTTTCTCTCTGGGACAACCGCGTTACTGCCCATACAGCCATTTCAGATTATGATACGACAAGCGATGGACTGCGCCATGGGATTCGGCTCACTACACTTGGTGAGAAACCCGTCGGTGTTGATGGGTTAGAGACTGTCTGGTAGACCAAGTCCATGGGGAATTTACTCCATTTCTTAAATTTAATGTTATTCGCGTATATACAATTGTATATCCAGTCTCTTGTCCATATATATGAGCCTGAAAATTGTATCTCTGAGTCCATCACGACTTCCCCTGCGCATGCACAACTACATTCTCTGCTGCCCGACTCGAAACGCTCTCCGCGGGTTCACCAACAGTGTCCGACTCACTCAGATCCTCCCTACATGATATTAGCATAGCCCTTCGAAAGTTCAGCATATACATACCTCTTTTTCCCATCCTCCCAATGCTGCAGCCAACGGATCGTAAACGTCGTGATAATCAAGATCGTAGACATGATCGTCCCGGTGATATAACCCTTCCTATATTGCGGCGCGTCTATCTGCTGCCACACCACCTGCGGGAGCCAGGCCTGGAAGACGTACGCGAGTTCGTTCATGCTGCCAACGACCAGGGCACGCTCTTCGTTGTCATCGGAGCAGATCTCATGAGCCCATCTACATTTGTCAGTCTCTTTCTTTAAAAAGCATTGGGTTAACGAGAAAGGTAAGAACATACGCCATAAGAAGCCCACTCAGACCAAACCCGGCACCACTCATAATAAAGACCGTCCACTTCCAGCCCTCTGGGATATTCCAGACGGCAAGCGAAGTGTAGCAGATGATGTTTGAGACGGCGCCGACTAGGACCGGTGGCCAGCGGCGGCCGCCGAGGAAGGAGTCCGACGACCCTGCTCTGGTTAGTATGTCAAAATCTAGTTCGTGGGATGGTACGTACATGCGTAGATGAGGGTTGTTACCACCTGAACCGCGTACGTTGTCGTTGGGTAGGCGTTGATCTGACCGACACTATATACTGGGTCGGTTGATGCTTTAAGATACTGTTGGAATACAGGCTGGCCGCCGCTTGAGTTGTTGAAAGTTCTATGGCTCGAAGTTAGTATGGGAAGTTTTGAAGATAAGCTATGTTTGCTGCGTGCTCACATGTATGCGATGGTGAGGAAGTAGATGTGCCAGGAGGTAAATATCTTTTTCAGCTTGGCTCTTGTATAAGGCCCTCTAGTCTTTCGGCCTTCGAGCTCCATGCGTTTCTGCGAGAGTTTCACTTCCTGCGTATTTGGTCAGCGTTTGCTGGTTTCTTCGATGAGGGAATCTTACATCTTTGGTTAAGTACCACGGATTTGAAATTTCAGGCACGTCAGGGAGGATGATAAAGCCCATTAGAGCGATAGGGAGGGAGATGATGCCGTCGACAATAAAGAGCCTGTCCAAGTCAGTATCTATGAACACCAGCTTACTGACAGGGACGTATACCATTGCCACCCCTTGAACCCTCCTCTTCCACCCAAATTATACACCCCAGCCATCAGGTATCCTGAAAACATACTCGCAATACCACTACTGGTGTGGAAAATGCAGGACCGTTTCGCAAGCTCGTCCTTCCTGTACCAGCATCCGATGAGATACTGCATTCCGGGATAGAATGTACTCTCCGCGAGACCTATACTCTATCAGCGATGTCCAGTATTTCCAGACTAGAGAAGCCATACCAACGAAGAATCTAATGACGTAAAACTGGGTGGCCTTGTTGCATCTCGCCTGGGAGAACGTGAGGATCGTCCACAGCAGCTGCATACATTAGCGTTGTCCCAGTAGTAGCAGTTGCATTCTTACCTCCATTGCTGGCAGCCAATACCTCGGCCGGATCTTGGTGAGTAGCATGTTGCTGGGAATTTCGCCGATGACATAGCCGACTGTCCAGCTTGCTTGCATATAGTTGAGCTGGTTCTCGTACATGCCCAGGTCTTCTTTCCTGTGGAATATCAGTCTCCGCCCGGGGTACTTGATCAAGATCCACGTACATTCCGGAAACGAATGCATTGTTTATATTAATTTGGTCAAGATACTTGATGAAGTATCCTTGTACTTGTTAGCTCTATCCCCACAACCAACGACTTGAATGCCCACCTAACGATGCAAAGGTAAGAATCGCAGCATCAAGCTTAGTGAGAAGCCTTCGCTCCTCGGGCGACTTGTCGAATGTATCCCAGATGTAACTGACCCATCTCTTCTTTGGAGTCTGCTGGATGACCGCAGTGGGATCTGCGGGAGTCGCAGCGCGCTCTTCAATCGCCTTGGGAGAAGCCATCGTGACTGCAGCCCTCCAATTTAATGTCGACCCCGGGGCACTACAGCGGGTGGAATTCCTTTTATAGAGATTTATTTCCCGGGAGCTGTCCGAGATGTGGCACGGCAAGCAGAGTGGAGGAGCTGTCGATGGGGTCATTCAAGCTAAACTCACGCAGCTCGCCGTCCCGAGCCCTAATTATTGCTCATCGCCATCAGCACTCGCACCATCGCCCATCTCCAATAACAACCCTCAATCCGCCCGCGGTTCAAATAAAATAGACTGGCTATTTGACGACCTGTGAGGGGTAAAGGATCTGAACCCACAGCCCCATGTAAGGAGCACACCATTTCTGTACGAACGAGGCCATCGATAAGAGAGCTGCTACACCCAAGGAAAACTCATGCCTAATTCAGACTTTAAAGCCGATTTCCGAAATCCGACGATCCATAATCTATTACGCAGGTCGCAGGCTTCTATCCTGTTTTTGGCTCATGCACTACACGTCTGGAGCTCTGGGAGTGCCCCGATCCCACTGTCCCTGCGCGTGCCGTTGTCTTCGAAAAATGCCTTCAGACGCTCGCGCTGCGCTTCCTTCGCCTTGTGCCATGTTCCAGTGTGTCCCTCGATGGGACTAAGGCCCTTTTCTGCCCTTGGCCCATTAATCCAGTCCAGTAGCTCCTTCACGTAGTCCTCCTCAATGTCCTTGAGTGAATGGAATCGCTTCCCGGCCCCCTTTCTGCTTACTCTGTCGTTGTATTCCTGTCTCATGTTACTCTCTGGTGGTGTTTCCGCATTGCCCGAGAACACGTTCGCGATGGTGATGGCTTGAAACTCAAACAGCGTAAATGTGGCGGTATAGAAGGGCACACCCACGAATGCAAGGGTCGGGTCGGGGATATAGAAGATGTCCTTGTGCAGATTATGTGCCTGCGTCCCGTCCGTGATGAGAATTGTCTCGTTCGCTTCTTCTGGCGAGAGGCTGTCGTCGTGGTACGATGGCAGGAAGGGCAATGTAAATTGGTATCCTGTGCAGATGATAACCTGGTCCAGGCCGCAGAGTTCCTGGCCGGACTTTAAATGCACTTTCAACGGGAGTGGCTTACTGTCGTCGGCGTCGGCGTCGTCTAGGATCTCGTACCGTGTGATCTCGCTTATCCGGACGCCGTTCTCGGGGAGAATGCTGGCTGCGATGTCGAATTCGCCGTTGCGTGTGCTCTGGTAGATGGTTCCTGCTTGCGGGCCGATTTCCCTTGAGATGTCGATAGCAGACACGGCGCCTCCGATTAAGAGGACGTTCTATTCGTTTTTGTTAGTATTGGCTTTTGTATGGTGTATAGAATAGAATACCTTCTTCTCATATCCCTCGGGTTTCCTATATCGCTTCGAATGGAATATACGCTCCGGCCAGCGCGCTTTTGCTTCTGCGAGGCCTGGAGTATCCGGCACTCGAGGCGTATGGTAATGTCCAGAGGCAACAACAACAGCATCGAACGTCTATTCCCATTAGTCGGAAAGTAGTGCCGGTGCAAGCATAGAGACCCACCCATATCTGCTCTCGTTCCGTGAGACCATCGCCGTCCTGCTCCAGTCTCGACCACGTAACTTCCCACGAGCCACCCTCCTTCAAAATATTCTTAACCCGTGTCCCGTAGATGGTTATATCTTGAACTCCCGTCTTCAGCGACGTATCCTGAATATATTCCTTCATCACCGAGTGGCTGACGAAATCCGGCGTCCCTTCGGGCCAGGCATTGAGTTTGACGCGCATCAGTGGTGTAGATACATTATTCTTCAGCCCGTTGTAGCACGGTCTGGCAGTATCAATCAGCTCTACTCATTGATCTGTAAATGAAGGAAACGTACCCCGGCGGTGCATGGGCGAGAGAAATATCGCGCCCCTTGTCCGTGTCGAAATGCGCTTCGGATTCGAGCGGTTTCAGCGATGTATACGATGGCTCGGGCGCTTTCCGCTCATCGTACAGCCTGGTCCAAGATTAATTCTCTGGATAATTGAGTATTCAAGAGTTATAATGGCGCACCAGACACCCCCAGCCGCATGGCTCCTCTCAAAGACAGTCACGTCTAACCCGGCATTCAGCAAGTGTGCTGCAGACACGACACCACTAATGCCTGCGCCGATAACTGCGACTCGGCGAATCTGTGGGCGCGTCATGTTGTCGTGTTGCAATGCAAGTTGATATTTAGCATGAAGATATTACAGCCCAGAATTCGGAGTACCGCCCGTTTATCAACGGACGCCCGTTGGGATTGGGGCCTACGGTAACGCTATCGACGATTACGGTGGTGTCATTATGGCAATTCAGACTCCGGCTGGCCTGGTTTGGTCCTTGTGAGATTCGGGAAATCGGAATGGCGTGTTCTCTTTTGGATCCTTTGGCGTGGGGTGCTGATTAGAAATGCAGGCCCAGGCGTGATTGTATCCCTGCAAGACGAGACGGAGTCTCTCCAACAGGATATCCAGCAGGATATCCAACCGAATAATGGCGCGTCAGTAGAGTCAGAGAGAGAGGGGTAAGGAGGGGTATGATATACTACGGTCGTGGTGCGAATGAATCTAAACTATGGTGTGATCGATGTCCTCTCAACGCTCGAGATACAAACCAAAAATTCGCAGATAAAACGCCTTGCTCCCGTCGGTTCCACACTGTAGACCAAGCTTTGGCATCCCATTATAATATCTACTATCTGATTGATTTGAACTTACTGTAACCATGGCCCCAGCCCCAATCGACCCCAGTTTCGTCGACGTTGCAGAGCCAAGGAAAGACTCCCTCGGCCTCCCCAAGACAACCCTAGAAAGGCTTGAAAAAGCCGAGATCGACCTCTCGAATGGATATCCCTACCGTCCGTCCCGTCCTCTGTATCTAGACGATGTCTATCGGATCCGCGACTACGATCGTAAGCACGTTGACCCTGGTAGTCGAGCAGATCCGGAAAAGAAGGCCCTCCTCTCTGCAGCAAAGGAAGTCGTCCACTTGACGAAGAACATCGGGACGGAAATTGTAGGCTTGCAGCTGAAGGACTTGACAGACCAGCAAAAGGACGAGCTGGGCTTGCTGATTGCCGAGCGCAGCGTCGTCTTCTTCCGCGACCAGGATATCTCGCCGCAGCAACAGAGACAGCTAGGCGAGTGGTACGGCGAGGTTGAAGTCCACGTACGCCAGCACCTACTAGCACTAGAGCAGGAATCAAGTACTTACTAACTAATACAGCCCCAAGTCGCCCAAGTCCCCGGCCTCCCCGGCGTCTCCGTAATCTGGCCAGCCCTACAAGCAACAGAATTCCCAGCCAACTTCCGACGCCCCGGAGGCGCCTCACGATGGCATACAGACCTCGTCCACGAGCGACAGCCCGCAGGCGTAACACACCTCCACAACGACACCGTCCCCTCCATCGGCGGAGACACGCTCTGGGCTAGCGGATACGCCGCATACGAGAAACTATCCCCGGCCTTCCGACAGATCATCGACGGCCGCACGGCCATCTACCGCTCCGCGCACCCTTACCTAGACCGCAAGAACCCCGAGGCCGGGCCCAAGTACGTGGAGCGCGAGCATCCGATTGTGCGCGTGCACCCGGCGACGGGGTGGAAGGCACTGTGGGTGAACCGGGCCATGACGGATCGGATTGTTGGGCTGGATCGTGCGGAGAGTGACCTGATCCTGGGGTATCTCTACGATGTGTTTGAGAAGAATGTGGACATCCAGGTGCGGTTTAAGTGGAGTCCGAGAACGAGTGCGTTGTGGGATAACCGGTATGTCTTCTGTGTCTGCTGTCTTTCCAGCTTCCAAGGTGCTAACTGTGGCAGGATCACTATCCACAACGCGAGCTGGGACTATGAAGGCTCTGAGCCTCGTCATGGCACGCGCGTTACGGCACTGGCAGAGAAGCCCTTCTTTGACCCTAAGGCGAAGAGTCGCAGGGAGGCGCTGGGTGTTTTAGGGCGCGACGAGGTCGAGGAGTTGGAACGACTGCGCCTAACCCAGTAGTGTCGCAAAGCACATAATCTAGTTTGTTTCATCAAATATTTCAATTAATACCCTTTATATCCGCTTCCAGTCCTTCGATAAGAGGCCACGCGCAGACCAACGCGGAGAGCTATTCTAAGAGGTACTATAACACATAGACAGTGCGCAAGCTATTAAGCTTCACGGAAGCAGGGGTCCCTAACCAATTGTCCGTGTTTTAGTTGGTGGCTTGGTGCCAATGTTGGGGAAAGCACGGGGAGCAGATCGCTTGGGTTAGGGCTGCCCAAAAATCAGATCAACCAGGTTCCAACAAGGTTCAAAGTTGAAAGAAACACAATCCCACTACTAGCTCAATTCGGCTGCTCGCAGAGATCTATGGCCAGTTGCATCTCGCAGTGATCCTCGAGTCCCCGAGTGCTGTCTGAGAAATGGGTGTCTCTGCTTCTTTGTTTACTGGCTGGTGGACTCCAGTTTATACTGCAATAAAACCACTGTTTACTGTCTTTCTGGCACCCCTGGTTATACTTCTCACCTTTCCATTATCAGACAATATCTGACAGTCAGGCAGCTCCTCTTTACAGTAACCAGCATCATTTCCATATACTGCCACTCCAAGGGATACATCCCTCTGGCAATAATGGGCAGTACTATTGTACGGTCGATCGTATGTCTTTGTCACAGGAGATGTCTTCTTTGTTCAATGTAGACTCCTGCTTAGTGTATCACTGTTAAGCCACTGTGGCTGGTGGCTCAGTGACGTCATGGCCCGACCGCAGTCAGCCAGTCACGGTGCCGTCGCAGTCTCCGTTCCCCCATTCCCACTCTCCATTCTCCAGCCTCCCCCCCCCCCTCATGTTTAGCGCCAGGGCCGGCGTTGTTCTCCTTCTCTGTCGCGTCCACTAACATCCTTTGTTGTTCCTCTCTCAATCCCTGTCTTCAAATCCACGATCTCTCGGCCTTCGCAACTGCTGCCTCGACTTCCCACCCGACTACCCAGATCGTACGACCCCTATACTCCCCATCCGTACCGTCCTCGACAATCATGGTTTCAACGCGCCACCACCCCCGCGAGTACGACTCGCCCGCGGCCACAAAGGCGTCCACGCCGTCTTCATCTGAAAACAACGGCGTCTCGTCCAAGAAATGGGTACACACGCCCACAACCGCCGTCACGCTTTGGCTGCTCTTCTCCATCCCGCTCGTCCTGTGGGACGCAGCCTACGTGCTGCTGCGCCCGCACTCCATGCCCGGCGGGAAATGGCACGCGCTGTGGTCCGGGTACGCGTGGTACGGGACCGTCGACTACATCTACGGCTGGCCTGCGTATAACGCGAACAACGGCTTCACCGCTGCGCAAACTATCCTGAACCTCGTCGAGACGGGTGGCTATCTGTACTACCTGTATGTTGTGTACGCGCACGGCGCACCTGCGAGCCGCTCCTCCAAGTCGTCGCGTGGATCTGAGAGTACGCTGTCGTGGCTTCTTGCCGTGGATAAAGTCGTCCCGGGTCGCGTGGGTGCGACCGCATTGCTGGCGGCCTTCAGCTCCTCTGTTGCGACGGTCTCAAAGACTCTGCTTTACTGTAAGTTTGGGCGCAAGAATACGCGACAATAAGAGCTAACGATTTATAGGGCTGCAGGAATATTTCTCCAACTTCGAGAACATCGGCCATAATGAGTTCTGGCCTCTTGTCGCCTGGGTCATCTTAAAGTATGTTTTGTCGACTTCATCGCGCTTCTATTGCTAATATGGTTGCAGCGGCCTTTGGATTGTCGTTCCTGCTTGGAACCTCCACGTCCTTGGGGAGGAGATTGTGTCTTCTCTGACCAATGCGGCTCCTCGCTCGCGCGGTCGACCTAAGGCGCAGTAATGCTCACAGCGGCGTGCGACATTGCGCAATTCTCGAGCAACACCTATCTAATGCAGTAATCCAAACTGCCAGCGAAACATGCTGCTTCTCAATCTCCGGGCAGTACTGCAATATGATACCACACCGGCTTTCTTTTGGCGTTTTAACAGCCCTCTCTCTCCTTGGGTCTGAGATCTTATATCCTCCTGCGCAGGTGATACCAAGTGTTATGTTTTGATTTCCGTCTATTATAATGATTTCTGCAAATTTCGCTTATCTACTGAAGGATTTTGTATGTTGAACTTTGTAATTGGCTATTTTATGCTACTGGGATGACATCACCACGTTACTCACACGATAACTTTATCAAACCTTAACGAAACCAATAAACCAACTATTTAATTTTATATCACCTACTTCTCACGTATTACCAAAAACTAGTCTACAATGACAAGCAAAGAAAAGAAGCGCATCGCCATCATCGGCGCCGGCGCAGCAGGAATGGTACGCCCTCACAAACAATACAGTTAAGCAGCGTCCAAACAACCTGAATGGGTAATAACCATTCCAGTCCTGCGCCTCAACACTCGCAAAACACCCGCAGAAATTCAACCTAACGCTCATCGACAGTGCCACCCAAACAGGCGGCCAAGCAACCTCACTCGACCTCGACGCCTCCAAATACGGCGCGTCCTGGCTCAACGACGGCGTGCAGGGGGGCAGCTCCATCTTCAAACACACATTCAAGTTCTTCCACGAGCAGGGACACAGCGCACACGAAGTAAAACTGCAAGTCTCATTTGGAAAGGGGAAGGATAGTTTTTTCACGAATGTCTTCTCCTCCCCCTTAGTCGAGCAGTTTCGCGGTGAGATAGTGAAATTCGGGCGTGTGCTGAAGATTATCAAATATGGGTTCCCTGTCTTTGGGATTCTGCCTATCAAGGTTTTATTAAGATTATTCCGCTTCAGCACTGAGTTTGGGAATAAGATGCTTTTGCCGCTGGTGGCGCTGTTTCTGGGGACGGGGAACCAGACGCCGAATGTTGCTTCTGGGTTGTTGGAGAGATTGTTTGGGGACCCGGAGATGAGGCTTTGGGAGTTTGACCAGGAAGGGCTTGTGAGTGGGTTGCCGGTGATGTATACGTTTCCGAGATTAGGGGAGTTTTATGCGGATTGGAGGAGGGATTTAGAGGAGCGCAAGAGGGTTAGGATTTTGCTTGGAACTGAGGTTGCAGTTGTGCGTAGAGACGATGATGGGGTTGTGCTGGGTACGCGTACACATGATGGACAGCAGCAGGAGGAGGAGTTTGACGAGATGGTCTTGTGTACGCCAGCAGACGAGTCATTGAATGTTCTCGGACAGCACGCAACGTGGAAGGAGAAATGGGTTCTTGGGGGCGTGAAGTTCTTCGACGACGTGACAATCACACACAGCGATGCAGGGTATTTTAACAGTGTCTTCGAGACGAAGGCCCGAGATGAGCTCTGCGGTGCGGCGACAACAACAGAGCGAGAAGAGCAGCTTGCGTTTGCGAGGGCGCCGTCGACATGCGAGGAAGATGGATGGACGGGGTTCAATCCGATGTACTTCACCCATTCGTATGCGAGCGAGCAGGAGAAGATCGAGATGGGGTTTGACTGCTCGAACTACCAGCATCAGTTCCGAGAGAGCGTAGGAGCTGGGAACAGGCCCTATCCGCCAGACCAGCATGTGTATCAGACAATTTTCCTCGACCAACAGCGGCAGGGTCTCTGGACGTGGGATGCGATTGACAAGGACAAGATCATTGGGAAGAAGTGGTGGCATCAGTTTGGCCATCGGTGGCAGCATTACCTGCGGGTTGTTCCTGGGATGATGTTCATCAATGGGAAGAACAGGACGTTGTTTGCTGGGGCGTGGACCCTGGTTGTAAGTGTCACTCTGGTTCCTTCATAGTTATGCTAATTGTTGTAGAATATGCACGAAATCGCGTGTGTATCGGGAATTGCAGCGGCCTATCGTCTGGGAGCGAACTACGAGGATTTTGATGACTTTGCGACCGGATTGTTCTCAAAATATCTTCTTGCCTGCCACGGTGTGCGCTACAAGAGACAAGACAAGAAACACACGTAGAGTATGATTTGATGAACTACAGTGCTTCAGCCCGTGCCGACAGGGTTGGGCCGACAAGGTGCAATCGATATGTTTATTTAATTTAATATTTAATTCGCTGTTATTGTTCCTGTTGGCACTATGCTATGGTAGATTCCTGTGGATGATTACAAAGTGAAGATCGATAAGAATAAGAATTCAAACGTGAACTTCACTTCCCCGCAACAACCCACTCCTAACCACCAGATGAATCGCAACCACGATGAGTATGACTACGATGAGCTCACAGTTGTGCCATCACGGGTCTTGCGCAAGGTCGACTGGCGCCTGATTCCCCTCTTGTTTACCACCTATATGCTCAGTTTCATGGACAAGACAATCCTGTCCAGCGCCTCCGTCTTTGGCTTGATCGAGGATACGGTAAAAGAGCTCCCACTTATACCCACTGTGGCTAACAATCTCAGCATCTGGTCGGGCAGCAGTATAGCTGGGTGTCCAGTATTTTCTACTTTGGATATCTTGTCTGGCAATGGGTATGACCGACGCTCTCGCAGTTAAATCGTGCTGACCAAATAGCCCACCAACTTTCTCATCCCTCGCGTCCCGGTGGCCAAATACCTGGCCATCAACACTCTCCTTTGGGGCGCCGTGGTCTCCCTGACAGCTGCTTGTGTCAATTATGAAGGCCTACTCGCAGTCCGGTTCTTGTTAGGTGTTGCAGAGGCAACAATCACACCAGCCTTCATGTTCATCACTACGACATGGTACACCCGCGACGAGATCCCCGTTAGGACCAGTATCTGGTTCTCGGGTAATTCAATGGGAGGACTGGTTGGCAATGTTCTGGCGTATGGTATCGGCCATATAGAGCACCCTCTCCGCCCTTGGAAGTGGATGTACATCATCCTAGGCCTTGCCACCTTCGTCTGGGGCTTTGCCATTCTCGCATTCCTCCCGGACACGATCTCCAGTGCAACTTTCTTAACGGAGAAAGAAAGGGCATTCGTCTCTCGTCGCGCCGTTACAGCTGGAACAGGCCAGACAGAGACAACCGAGTGGGATTCCGACCAAGCAATAGAATGCTTCCGCGATCCAAAAACATGGCATCTTCTAGCAATCGTTGTTCTGACCCAGATACCCAATGGGGGAATTCAGAACTTCGCAAACCTCGTCATCAAATCCTTTGGCTTCACGGCGCTGGAATCCACCCTGGTTCATATCCCACTTAGTCTCACCGCCAGTGCAGCGATTATTCTCACGGGATGGTTCGCAGGACGAGCCCGCAATCTCAACTGCATCCTCATCGTATGCGTCCTAGCATGCTGTGGCACCGGTGGTATCCTGGTCTATGCCCGCGTCTACCACGTTTCCCAGGGCATCCAGCTTATAGGATTTTTCCTCCTGGCTACAGGCCCCGCCGCGTTCCCGTTAACGATGTCCCTAGCCCAGACCAACTACAAGGGCGTCACCAAGAAAATGACCATGACGGGTTCGATGTTCATCGCATACTGTGTAGGGAATATCGCAGGACCTCACCTGTTCGATTCCGATGAGGCGCCAGGCTACGAATCTTCGTTCCGGGGAATCCTCATCTGCGATGCACTTGCAGCGGCGCTCTCGCTTTCGCTCTATGTTTACCTGCGATGTCTCAACGCTCGACTGGATCACGATGAACATATCCAGGAGAATCCCGGTCTGTCGGATACAACCCAGCCAGACATCCATCGGAGCACCGAAACATCTCCCCTCATCCCACCTACCATCCCAACAGTGGATGGTGATGCGACCGACTGGAACGCCCCTGGCTTCCGCTACCGCCTGTAGATAGAATCAGGAAAACTAGAAGTAGGACTATATATGATAATGATAATGGTAATCTAACAGCCGAGACAAAAGCCGCGTCCCGGCGATCCCGGCAGATCCCAAGTTGAGCCCAATAAATGCACAATATTCCATGCTCGAGAGCACCATATTGGTGTTGTGCTTCTGCTGGTTCGCCCAATTTTGCGCTAGAGCTGTTTTCGGGACTGCCCAATGATGGTCGCTGTATTGCTGACGCCATCGATGCAGGCTCGTTCAAATAGGAGTATTCAACCTGGTAATTGGCCATCACTGTGTGGCTGGAGTTATGCAGCGCTTATTAATCCCCCGGACATAACTCAGCCAAGACCCTCGTGCTTCCCCGACTTGTTCCCAGCTACAGTTCGTCTTCTCCGCCTCCAGATAATAATTGCGATCTTATTCCTGCCCATCCTCCGTCTGCCCATTCTCCGTCCTGCTGGACACCTCTCCTCTTTCCCCCTTCCCTCCCTCCATACAATGATCTACTCCCCGTTGCCGGGGTACCTGCGCCCATCATGATCCCGCTCAAGTCCGACGAGTCCCCTGCGACAAACGCCTCGCTTGCCTTTGCACCAAACCACGACGGCGCCGCTCACCCCGACGACTTCGACTCTCACAGCCCCGCCAGCTCACGCGAACCAGGGAGTGCCCTAGCCACGGGCGACTCAAACCACACATTCCAAGAAGGAGGCCACGACCATGGCCTCGACCTCGATCCCCACGATGACCCCTCCCAAAACCAGGACCAGTCCGGAGACAAGCCAGCATGGAGCGAGATGAAGACCAAGGCCGGCAAGGAGCGGAAGCGACTGCCGCTGGCCTGCATTGCATGTCGACGGAAGAAGATTCGCTGCTCCGGTGAAAAGCCAGCCTGCAAGCACTGCTCGCGGTCGCGCATTCCTTGTGTGTACAAGGTCACGACTCGCAAGGCCGCCCCCCGCACGGATTATATGGCCATGCTGGATAAGCGGCTGAAGCGGATGGAGGACCGGGTCATCAAGACGATCCCCAAGGATGAGACGAGGGATATGGCAGCGATCGGTAGGTCCAATGTGCGGCCGCCGCAGCCGGGCCAGACCACCAAGACCCAGAAGAAGAGGTCGGCCGATGAAGCCTTCGCCGCTGAAATGGAGCAATGGGCGCACGCGAGCCGAAACGGCGGGCCCCAGGATACATTTCCTATGCGGCGTGAGGGCAAATCCGATGGGCCTGATTTGATGACCGAGGGTGCTGAGTTTTTGCCCTCGCTGGAGATTCAAGAGCACCTCGCGGAGGTGTTCTTTGATTGCGTCTACGGCCAGTCATATCTACTTCTTCATAAGCCTAGTTTCGTACGCAGACTCAAGGCCCGGACAGTGCCTCCTGTGCTCATTCTTGCCGTTTGCGCCGTCTCCGCCCGCTTCTCGACCCACCCGCAAATCAACTCTGAACCCCCGTTTCTACGCGGAGAGAACTGGGCCAATCCGGCCGCTAATATTGCGCTCAAGCGGCACGATGAACCGAACATTACTATCTTGACTGTATTCTTACTCCTCGGCCTCCATGAGTTCGGTACGTGCCATGGTGGGCGCAGTTGGTCGTTTGGCGGTCAAGCCATGCGCATGGCCTACGCTCTCCAGCTACACCGAGAGCTTGACTATGATCCGCTGCTGGCGCAGGGCAATGGCGGCGGTACCCAGCTCAGCTTTACAGATCGAGAGATAAGAAGACGCACAATGTGGGCTTGCTTCCTGATGGACCGCTATAACTCGTCCGGCAGTCAGCGTCCGCCGATCGGTAACGAGAAATTCCTTCAGATTCAACTTCCTATCAAGGAGGCGCATTTTCAAATGGAGATTCCGGGGCCAACTGAAGACTTGGAGGGTAATGTGCTCAACCCTGTCCCGGAAGATGTTGGCCAGCTATCCAATGCAAGGTCCAACATGGGCGTGCTGGCATATATTATTCGTGCCGTCGTCATTTGGGGCCGTATAGTTGACTACCTCAATCTTGGTGGGAAACGACGAGATAACCACCCGCTTTGGTCACCAGAGTCCGGGTACTCGCGGCTCAAAAAGCAGATCGAAGATTTTTCTGCTTCCCTACCGAGCCATTTGCATTTCACCTATGAGAACCTGCAGGTTCACGCAGCGGACCGTGTTGCTAACCAATTTCTGTTCCTGCATATTATCATTCATCAAAATACTCTCTTTTTGAATCAGTTCGCCATTCCACTATCTCCTGGTGGACGCCCTCCTCGGGATATGCCTCGAACATTCCTCAGCAACGCTGGTCGGGCAGCAGTGGAAGCTGCTCATCACATCTCAAGCCTTATCGATCATGCAGCGCCATATCCTCTGACGGTTCCTTTCGCCGGATACTGTGCATATTCGGCGAGTACCGTCCATATCTGGGGCATCTTTTCCAAAAACACACAACTAGAAGCTCGATCCAAGGAGAACCTCCGACATACCTACCGCTACCTCAACAAGATGAAAAAGTACTGGGGCATGTTCCATTACATGGTGGAGAGTGCCAAAGACCGTTACCGACAGTTCGCAGATGCTGCAATCAAGGGCACGGTCGCCACTCACAATGGCCCTATCACGCCCATGTTTCAATATGGCGACTGGTTCGACAAGTACCCCCACGGCGTGTCAAGACAGCACTGGGAGGATCCGGACCACCCGTCTAAGAAGAACGATGACGAGGCAGTGATGAGCCAGAAACCTGACCTCCAAAGTGTTGAGGACTTTTTCGCCAGTCTTTCTCCTACACCAAAACCCACCGCTATCCATCGAAAACATTCCCGAGCCGGCAGCAGGATTGACACAACAGCAGTGGACCAAACAACGCCAACATCCGCGTCTCAGCAGATCGTCGACGTCAATATGGAAACATCCCCAGGCATTCTCGGAACGTCAGGTACAGGCTTCCCTCAGCCGATGTTCCAACCAAACCGTGGCCAGCAAGCATTCGGCCAACCCCCCTTCGACTTTAACCTCCCCGTGACCGACCAGCTCCCACAAATAGACCGACAATTCGTGTACGACTCATTTGAGGGCTTCAGGCCATCGCCAGGCTCGTACGTCCCGAATGATCAGCCCTTCCCAGTGATGAACGGCGCAGACGTAGCAGCACCCCCTCAAGAGACCGGCGGCGGCCTCTTCCCGGGCGAGATGGACCCTAACGCACCTTCGGGAACCGGCGAGTTCTACCAACCCAGCGCCTGGTTCCTCCCGTTCAACCTTGACCCGATCGGTGCAGGCGCCGATCTCGACCCCAGCTCGCAACCGGATGCCAACGCGGCCGATTTGTCTGCCTTTGGCAGCGCAGGGAATATCCCCATGGGCGCATACGATCTCGGGATGACGGGGATGAATCGTGGCTCGGAAATGAAAGAATAGCCTCAACTGGCCATTTGTACGATGATCAATCGCATTCGATGATATCTTTTTGCTTGTCTCCGTTATGCCATTTATGTACTATCTTGCACTGTCTTTGAATCTGTGGCGTACTTGCTGGTCGGTTTGTCGGTCAGTTCGTATGGATGATGGCTTATTTTATTATTATTATTTTGCGCTTTAGCTTGGGTGGGATGGTGAATGGAATGATAGTTTTGATGATTTCAATGTTATATACTTGAATATAATTTTAAAACATGATAGTGGTCGTGTAAACGCTGCCCTAGGTGTTGGATACTGCGGATGGAGGAGGGCTTCGCTACTCCTGCACATATGGTATCAGGCTAGTCGTATTATCATTGGGGATGAATGGCTATAATAGATTTAAAAAATAAAATAAAATAATAAAAAAACTAAGTGCATCATCCGTGAATCGAACACGGGCCTCATCGATGGCAACGATGAATTCTACCACTAGACCAATGATGCTATTTGATGTGTGGAGTCACCTAACTTGACATGATAATGTGCCAAGATATTCCTGGCTTGGCTGTGTAGTTTTAGATGGCTCATATCTACATTGATGTCGATTTATTTATTCAAACCACGCAGGGCAAAAACGAGGACCTTGAATACATATATTGCGGTGGGAAGGTGCCTCGATTATAAAAGAAAGGGTCATAGTGTATGAAACTGGAACCAGGCCCGACGATACAGCTCATTCAATCATAATAAAACAATATATATCCGCTCGGGTAGGTAGCACGAACACGGGACGGAAGACATATTATATTATACATCAATATGGGGGAAACATAATCTTCATTTTCAAATCAAAACCATCTATTATAGGCTCAAAAAACTTAAGAGAGACACGACGAAAACAAAAACAGCGCCGTGCTTAATCATCCCATTCTTCATCCAGCTGATCTATGAGTCGGTTTTCCGCATCTAGATCCTCCGCGCGCCCTCGATGCGAATCGGAGAAACGGCCGCGCTGAGAACCCCCTGCGGATGCGTAGGCGGGTTGGGATCGCTTGAACCGGAACATGCGTCCAATGGAGGAGAGGAGGATTATGCTCATGTCCTGGATTTGTTCCCGATCGGGGAGAAAGTTAGCTATGACTGCCCCCGACGTGATGTGAGTGAGCTGGAAATAGTAGAAATAGTAGCCGTATAGTATTAAAAGACGTTAGAGATAGCATAGAGTGTGCCTGTTTAGCTTCTTCTTTGAGGTTGTTGACGAGGCTAGACCTGGCTTCTATCCGTATAGCGAGGTCCGCGCTCTATAGGTACATTCTATCAAGAGAGAAAGGAAATAACAAATGGGATGATAGACCAAGCAACGTTCAATCCCGCCGTGAACCCGGTAACTTCGCATTGCTTCGGCCACTATGCGAGCGATGGCCCCGGGCCGATCGCCGAAATGGTATTAACGAGAGTAAACTCACTTTCAAAAAGTCGATTATCCCTGCCCAAAGGCTGAAGTTGGGGCATTGCCTCCAGCCGCGCTGGTGCATGACGGTACGTTGGTAGGCGCAACCCCCAATCAGATAGGCTGCGACGGCGATAAGAGCACTAAGGAACAACCGAGTTAGCTTGGAGTGCGTAGACCACGCAGGTGTTGCTCACATAACGCCGAAGATGCCGCCCGGAGAGAGACCCTGTCCAGCAGAATCGTTGCTATAACCGCCGCAAGCAGCAGCGCTTCGGACTTCGAAAAAGTAAGTGCACTGGTCCATGGTGCCGACGAACGAAATCAGCGGTGTGGTCGCGGTTATATCACGGTCGCATAGGAATGACAGCATTGTCGACTTTTTGTGCGAGCTCTTTTCAATGAACTCGCCATCGCACGGCGAGCCATCCGTATAGTTCATGACAAGCTTACGGCCCCGGAAAAATGGATCGGACGCTTGTTTCCTGCATTGTGTCAGCTCCAAAATCCACCAATCGAAGTCTATGAGCGACAAACCCGATTGAATATGTCTTGTCGTCCTTCTGGTAGTATGCGCTGACATTCTGCCACATTATCTCATCCACCCCGACCACATCCGTGATCTCCTCAATGACGGGCCCGCAGATATTCAGCGTAAAGTTGGCGCCATAATCGTATCCTTTCACATGCCAGCTTTCCTCTCGGGCGTATTTGCGGGACTTCTCGTCGCTTGGAGGCGGTGGTACTGTGAGGGTGTTCAGATCATAGTAGAGTCCTGTAGTTGGAGAGCGCGCGACACACGGCGCCAGCGTTCCATCGGAATCCGGCGATCCGGGAATTGCGTATGCAGAGGTCAAAGAGGCAGAGGCCAGGAGGAAGCTGAGAATCGAGATCGGGGACTTCATCGCGGGGATCCTAAGCCCAGCGCGAGTCGGGCGGCGAGAGGTCAAGCTAGGAGAGAGCTGAGGCTAGCGACAGAGACGACGAAGGCAGGGCGGGTGGAAGGAGACGTAGAATGAGCCTGAAGAATAGAAGACAAAAATCTGTGACGACAGAAGACAGTGCTGACACTATCGTTGTTAGGAGATGAAACGTTGCAGATTGGATGCGGAGGAGAGCTCGTTCCTTGGCGTCCTTCGTTCTGCTCCTCACTAGGTACCAGCTCTCGGCGCGGTCAACTGCACGGCGCTCGCTACCCGCGGACTCCTTCATTCCACCGGCTCGAGTCGATCCGGCCTCAGGCGTTCGTCGCGGATATCGATCGATGGGAATTAAATAGACCTCGTCCCATTGGCTTTTCCCCCTCTCACTCAACGACAGTCGAACCTTCTTTTGGCCGCCGCGTGCAACTCGAAAAAATGGCGCCCAAGAAGGATTCCAAACCTTCTGTTCCCATACAGCCTGTTCCAGAGAAGCGCGGCTACGAGTTCTTTGGCCCGTACGTTACGCTCTTGCTTTCCCCCAGCTTCCAACTCGGTTACTGATTGGTGTAGTTACGGCGGCTTTGCGATTATTTTCGGTCTCCCTGTCCTTCTATTCGCCTTCACTTTCCTGTGTAACGATGTCTCCGGCTGCCCCGCGCCGTCGTTGCTCCACCCGTCTACACTGACGCTCGACAAATTGAAGCAGGAGGTTGGCTGGCCTGAGGGAGGTATTCCGGCGCTTTACGATACGGAGGTTTTGCTGTGGGTTCTGAGCTACTACCTGCTGCAGCTGGTGTTGTACGTGGTCCTACCAGGCCCGGTGGTGGAGGGCACCGAGTTGGCTTGCGGTGGAAGGCTCTGGTACAAATTCAACGGTATGACCTTGTTCAGTTGGCGTTTGACTCGCATATCCTGACGTGAAATAGCCTTCCCTACTGCTGTACTCATTCTGTTCGGCTTGGCTGCCGGCACTTACCTGGATGGCGCGGACTTTGTTGTTTGGACGTTCCTTTGGGACAAGTATCCGCAGGTCATCACCTCGAACTTGATTATTTGCTCGTCGCTGGCGATTTTTGTCTATATCAAGAGTTTCTCCGTTCCCGCGCCCGGACAGCCCAACCCGGAGCTTCGGCAGCTAGCTCCAGGTGGACACTCCGGTAATGTGCTCTACGATTTCTTCATTGGGCGCGAACTGAACCCCCGAGTAAAACTTCCAATTCCGTTCGTCAGTGAGGCATCCCGAACCGTCGACATCAAGGTCTGGATGGAAATGCGCCCTGGTTTGCTGGGATGGATTATCATGAACCTGTCCAACATCGCGCGACAGTACAGGACTTATGGATACGTGACGGACTCCATCGTCATCTCAACCCTTTTCCAAGCTTTTTACGTTCTTGACGGGCTTTACATGGAGCCTGCGCTTTTGACTACTATGGATGTGATTATGGATGGCTTTGGGTACATGCTTTCCTTCGGTGACCTCACTTGGGTTCCCTTCATGTACAATTTTCAAACCCGATACCTGGCCATGTTCCCATATGAACTAGGCCCGAAGGGTATCGCACTCGTGCTGGCGCCGACGGCTGCAGGATACATGATCTTCCGCGGAGCCAACAACCAGAAGAACCGCTTCCGTACAAACCCCAATGACCCGCGTGTCAAGGAGATCAAGTACATCGAGACCGCCGCGGGGTCCAAGCTGATGACTTCCGGTTGGTGGGGATTAGCTCGCCATATCAACTACCTCGGCGACTGGCTTATGTCGTGGTCGTACTCCCTGCCCACCGGGATCTCCGGGTTTGTGATCCTCGAGAGCATCAACCCTTCCACGGGCGAACTCGAAAAGCAAGCCGTGCAGACACCCGAGTCGCGCGGTTGGGGTCTCATCTTCACTTATTTCTTCCTGATTTACTTTGGTGTCCTTCTCCTTCACCGTGAGCGACGTGACGAAGAAAAGTGCAAGAGAAAGTACGGCAAGGACTGGGACCGATATACTTCTCTTGTCCGCAGCCGTATCATTCCAGGGATCTACTAAGGTCGCTTTCGATCTAAAGTTCAATTTATGATCTTTTGATGTTTATACTATCTTAATTTTTAATCTAATCGTCTCTTCTTTTGGCGACGGAAAAGCTTATGTACATGTTATTATAATTAGTTGAGATTGGAAACAATCGTGATCACTGAATATACAAATTTCAGACATTAAACCTCGGTCTTTTTGAAGCACCGGGGCCATCTCTTGGATCTCCTGAATCTCTAGGATCTCTCAAACCATCAGACCTCTCTGGGCTTCCTAAATCCGGTGGACTCCGTGGGTAGTCATCATGTCCATAATTCTCATCCTCCCACCCCGGTATGGGCCAGTTGTCATCTTCTACATTCGGCACCCATCCTCCAAGAACCTCCTTAGCGGCCTGCGCAGCATCCCTCCTCGCCTTGATGCAGCCAGCCTTCTCATAGTCATGCGGCTTTTTGAACCCGCGATATTTCTCCTCAATGAACGCCCGAATCGCACCTGTCGTGCCCAGAACCTTATACTCTATATCCCTACCGGTTAAACTAATCTCATGCTCCCCCATCGTAAGTGACACAACATTCTTCCAATGCAACCACAGCGGCCGCCTCGACAACACCGACGCACCCGCAAGCCCGGGATCCGACACCTTATAACCCTGCCTGACGCCGCCAATGATATTCTCGAAAACACCGGTGCTCGAACCGCGAAGAGTTGGCAGACGCAATACCAGAGACGGGTATCCGAGTTTAGCTTCGTGGTGTGCCGTAGGCGCACGGATCCATACGACAGTTTTATTCCCCGGCTTGCTCTTCTTTAGCTGTGCGGCTGTCTGGCCCGGGTCCGAGGCTTTGGGCTTTCGGAACTTCCAGAGCGCTCGCAGCTGCGAATTGGGTATTGATAGCACCTCGAACGGTCTGAACTCGTACCGGTGCCTGCCCTGTGTCTCGCTCGCCGGCAGACCCTGTAGACCAGGCGTATCCGCATCCGTCTTCGTAATCGGCCACGTCCTGCCCACGAGATCCTTCATCCTCCCCTCGAGGCCGAAACACCGCGCAATACCCGTCCGGCTAATCTCTTCCTCTGGAAGAACGAGGCCTTTTAGATATGCATTCGGAGTCACGGCAACAAGTAGGCTCGCTCCGTAGTTGAGCAAAGATGTCACCTGCCGCAGCGCAAGTTTATCCGAGCAGGATTTGCTTCTTGTCGCCTCGGCGTCTCTACGCGCGGGCTTGCGACGCACAGTACCTAGATTTGAGAAATGCGCGCGGCCGTCGAGGAGGGCTTGCTCCCCAGGAGGATTCGAAGATGACGCAGCCGTAGCCGTGGTTGTAGGTGCCGCCGGCGACGCCCAAGGTGTAGGGTCATTTTGCTCGGCCATAACAAGCTCCATACTTGCATCGCCACAAGGCGCACAGGTACAGTACATGTAGATGCTAACATCGGGTCTAATTTCAAAGGGGGGCAAGATAGGGCCGTCGCGGGTGAGTTTAGGCCGGCGGCAGACATACGGCGAGATTCTTTCAGTGCAGGGCCGCATATGGAGTTCCTCGCTGTCTATGAATGTGTGACACTCGGCGATAAGCCAGTGGTTGAATGCGCGCATTGCCAGGACTTCGGCGTGGCAGTCGTGGAGGACTAGGCCTTCGCTTTCGCCGACTTTAGTTGCTGGGAGGCATTTTGCGCCGGTTCTAGAAGAAATTACTAACTTATGGGAGTATTAAGAGGGACCAATGGACTTACGTGACGGCGATACAGGTTAGGGACTCTGATGGGGTACCTTCGCCTGTGTGGTGTTAGTAGATATACGAGACTAATATTAGTGCACAGGAAGTGATTTCAGGCAGGGAAAAGCAAGGATGATATAGTATCACCACTGAATTCCCCACAGTTGAATCCATGAGCGCAATATCAAAGTAGAAACCCCACCTTTAACAACTACAATCGCCGACATGGGAATCCATTCCGCAATCCCATTATCTCTCACGACAGGCTTGCTGCCACTTGGCAAACCATTGTAATACGTGTGAACCAGCGCGGCAATCCGCGACGCTATCGAGCTATGAGCTGCTCCTGAGTCTGCCATTGCTGGGCCCTTGTTAATCCGCCAATGCTGGCAGGTTGTTAAAATATTCGCACGGGTTGTGACGCGGTGGCCGTTGCTTATATAAGCAGCTCATTTAACCAACTTGAGTTAGTTACTTTCCTTGACTCTTTATTTGCATTTCCATTTCCATTTCTGTTCCTATTCATTGAAACTGTTGAAATTATTGAGTTTCAATCTTGTATTATCGAATTTCATTGAATTTCGTTTCAATTTCATAGGGGTTTATTTCCATTTCCATTTCATTTCATTTCATTTTCACTTTTGTTTTTTGTTGAAGACAACTTACGAATACAGTCTATTTATTTAAGGAATCTATTCTTTTGGCTCGAGCTACTGGACTATTTCAGCGGTGTAGCGTCCGTAGTATGCAGTGAAATAGGCTCTGCTGAATTATATGAAGCCAATTAGCAGTTAGGCAACACTAGTAGGTGGGATATTCATAGTGATGTTCGAAATAATATTAAAACTTATTATATAGTTTAACCAATTTTAAGAACGAGGCATCGGTACATTCTCAAACCCCTCCCCTTCCTCGCGCTGTGGAATAACAACCTGCAGCCCTAGTCGTCCACAGAAGCCAT